>CM076569.1:689895029-690346600 GCA_034641835.2 Pinus albicaulis | reverse complement strand
TGGCCCTTACTCTATTCATTCAGTCGTTGGTCATAATGTTTTTTTCTTACAGGAACTGGATGGAATAGATTTTTTTGGGGCTCCTGTAAATGGCAGGATGCTTAAGAATTACTACTCTTGATCCTTTTGTTTTAAATCCTTGTTTTCCATTATGAATATTCCATCCACCTGTTAGCCTCCTATACCAATAGGTTTCATCTTTCATGATTGTCTTGATTGAATTATGGAATATGTTCAAACCTTCTTACTTGAGCAAAGGTGTTCCATATTCTTAAAAAACCAAAAAATCAAAAAAGTTAAAAAATGTAAAGAGGGTATACCCTAAAAGAAATATCAAAGGGTAAAAAGAATAAAATGGTCAAAAAAGTGAAAGAAATGAACCCCAAGTAAAAATAGACCAAGGAAAGTGTGCAAATCCAAATGCCACTGCTATTTCATTTTTGTAATAAATCAATTGTGTGTAGCTTGTCAAACTTTTGCCACAATTTATGAATAAGTCAAACTGTTTAAACTTGGCTTACTCATATTTCAATTTCATGTTATAGATTAGAGAATAAATATCTGACCAAGCAGTTTAATCTTGGCAGATAGGTAGATAGGTAGAGTGAATAAAAGGTGCTCAACAGTTTAATCTGAGCCCTTGGATGTAATAAGGGTAGAAATAGATAGATTTATCATGTAAAAAGAAAAAGATTGAAAAGGGTTTGCAAGTCTAAATGCACTCTAATAAAGAGGAGAAAATGGTAGTGTTAAGTAGATAGGGTAGGTAGATGGTGCTGCAAAGTGTTATCTGATGAATGATGCTGCTACATGTTTTTGATCCTTTACTTTCATCATAAGTACTGAAGCAGGAAATACAATGGAAAATCACAACAATCAAAGTCAAATTCATTAACCTCCCTCATCATTTTCCCCCTCAAGAGTTTTACTAATTTCCCCCAAAAGTACTAAGGTATTTGGAGATCAAAAGGGCTCAAGGCATTTCCTTGACTTCTGGAGGGACCGGACCCTCGGCCTAATGATCAAAAAGACCTAAGCACTTGAAATAATCCATCATTGTTATCTTCCATCTTTAATTTTTTCCAAAGTAAAATCCTATTTTACTTAGGAAACTGATGCAACATTCCATAAAATTCCTCAAAATAACTTGTTATTCTAAGTTTAAGTGTTGAAGATAAAATGTTGCAATTTACTTCATAAGTTATCACTTTCTTAGATGTACAAAGATGTTTTGATTTTCCTTGTCCTTTTTCATATTAACATTTGATTTTACTATATTAAATCCCCAGTGAAATCCCTTTTCCTAAGTATATAACTCCCTTTTCTAATAAATATCCCCAAAACCCTTTATTATAATGTTTTACCAAAGTATATATTCCCGCACATTTAAAATAGACACCCCGCTTTATAAACCCTTTGGTTAAAACTATAGCCTTATATATAAATTCCGCCCCTATGATGAATTAATTATATTAATTCATTCATCATATAATAAAAATATATAAAAAAAACTTTAGACATACGACAAGTATGTTTAATACCAAAACATGTCAATAAACTTTGCAAAAGTCTATGCCACCGTCAGCATTCCACGTAGCATTCCACCTGGCCAAGCTCCGCCGCAATCCATTTCATAATTTCACGGGGTTAATTAGTCATTTGGACTAATTAACAACCATTTCCGCCTATTAACGTGTCCCCGGGGTGATTAGATTTCACATTAAAACCTTTTTAAACCTTGACGGGCCCACCTTTGAAATCACACAAGTCCCCATCCCTTTCAGCCGTTGGATCATCCGTTCGTTGATCAACGGTGATCATCAATCCCGCTGCCCATCCCTTGCCAGCATGTTAACCAGCGGGGGAGGGGCGGTTTTTGAAAAGTCAGCATTCCACGTGGCGTTAAAACTATGGAATCGCTCCCCCCGCGTCCTTTACCGCCTTCGTCCATAAGCGGTGCGGGCTCACCGCTTACCGCTTACCGCATACCACCGGCCCCACTTCCCTACGTCACCCCGTACGTCAATGACGTCATCACCTCGAAAAAGACAAAAACCCTTTTGACTTGTAAATAAGCCATTTTTCGTGTTTTTTCAGTTATTTTTAGTTTCTGAAAGAGACAGAGCTCCCGCTGCAATTTCAAATTCCACTGCAAATACACCAATTTACTCCGAAATTCAGCTGCGCCCGTGTTGAAGAACGTCCCCGCCATTGTTCATTACCTGTGAAAGAACCAGTTCCATCTAAAAATAGGTTACGCCCCGAACTTCAAATGAAACTCTGTTTTCCTTGTTTTTCACTGAAATCAGTGTTTAAATATTAGTCCTAAGATCATTCCCTGAGTTTTACGACTGTAAATTGTTCCCCCCGAACCTGCAAATTGACCTGTTTCTCCCGTGAATTTACTCAATTCCTCACCATTAGCCAAATTTCCATTTTGAATCCACAAGAACCAAAATGGAAGCTCTTGTGGCTTTAAACGTTGCCCCATTGAACGCTCCTCATAGAGACCTGGATTTCATTAATAAATTGTTTGATTTTAGCAGGTTACTATCAGAATATGGATTTGGACCAACAATTTCAATACTAGTTGACAAAATTGTTTACTCCAAATTCTCAGATTTTAATTCAATATCTTCATTCAACAAACAGTTTGTATACAAATTCAGAGAGATATTAGAATGATGAAATGTTCCCAGTGAATGGTAAAAGTGAAATGAGAAATTACAGGGATAGGAAAAGCATAACAGTTAAAGAGTATCAGTGGTTAAAGTGTATAAGGTAAAAGTCAGAGTGCAAGTTAAAATGAAGTTACAGAGCAGTCAAAGGTAAAACAGTAAAAGTAATTACAGAGGCAGTAAAATGGTAAAAAGAGATGAGAATAAATTTCACCAATAGTGAATTCTGTCTAAAAGTGAAAGTAAAACAGTCAAAAGAGCAAAAAAGTAAAAAGATGAAAAACACAACAAAAAGGAACATTTTTGCAGAAATTGCATGTTTTAGTCATTGTTTTGCAGACACTATTTTGATCAATATAAGATGAATTTTTGAAAACTGAAGGAGGTTTATTTTCTTAAGAGTACCATCTACAAAAACCTCTCTCAATTTTCTAACAGCTATTATTGTTTTGGAAATATTAAACAAAGTTGGAAAGCACTTTTTGCAGAAAATTACAGTCAAGTCATCATTTTGCAGAGAATATTGTGGCCAATTAGAAATACATTTTACAAACCTGAAGGAGGTTTTTGTTCCTAAGGGACCCATCTACAAAAACCTATCTCACTTTTTGCACAGTGATTTCATAATGAGAGATAAATGCACATCTTTAGAGGCTATTTTTCAGACTCTGTAAAACTCTGTTTTACACATATTTTTTACAGAGAATATTATGTACAGCTGGAGAGGAATTTTGGGAAACTGAAAGAGGTTTATCTCACCAACATATTAATCCACAATAACCTCTTTCAAGTCTTACATATCTATTACGGATTGAGAAATACGAAGATATCATTGGACCCTAAGTTTGCAGAATTGTTGGAGCAGATTGCACAAAGAAAGGAAGCAGTTAGTGACTTGGATGCCTCATCATCAACTAAGAGTTGGATCAGATTCGAATTCTCCTCTTTTTCATCACCTATCCATAAAAAATAGTGCCAAATAGTTTGAGTGTCCTTTACTTTAGTTCTATTTATGTAACATAGTTAGAGAGATTTGTGAACCAATTTTGATATTTTTTCAAGATATTTTAGTTTAGAATTTGTATAAATACTCCACTCTTGGAAGCATTTGAGGGTGGATTCTATTACTCTGTTGTAACACTGAGATTTTCGGAATAAAAGCTTTTGGAGAAATTTACTTGTGGCTTACTGGATGACGATTTGAAGCACTGGACTTGTTGCAGGATTCATGTGTTGGACTACAGCTCAATAAGTGTTTCTACCCTTTGTCTGAAATTTTATATTAGTTTATAATACCATCATATCAATTTCTGAATAATTTACATAAAGGATTGAAACAGAATTTGCTTAATTTTACTCTGTTTTCAAATGTGATTATTCTTAATGTTTTCTTCTAAATTAGTTATAAGCATGAATTCTTAAATGCTCCTGCTTCGCTAATTTAAACATTGTTGACTACTATAATAAAGAATCCTTCATTGCTCTTTGTTTGTAGTCATTTCACTTCTTTCTTTTGAACATGGTGAAAGATTCTTAGCTGCCTTTCATCCCTTCAATATCATCCCATCCACTTTAAATTTTAAGGATTGTTCTCTGTCTAGCTATCTTGCCCTGTAATACCATCTTGTGCTTAGAATAGAAATCCAGTAAAGCCATCCTTTGACTCCATAGCCCAATGGACTGAAAGCTCTCAACCTTGCCCTTAGTTTGTGGATTCCACCATTTTCCCAAAACAAACTTTGAATCTATAACTAGCCTAAACCTTCCAAAAACAAAGATAAATCATAAAGAGAGAGCCCTCTCTGGATGCAGATTGGCTAGATTCTGCATCTAAAAGGTTGGTTTGTGGTTACCTCGGGTATACTTTCCTCTTACACAACTTCTAGGAAAACCTGAGTCAGAACATAGTGGCGACCATACTGGGGATCTGAATCATTTTATTGATACTATTGTTTGATTTATAAGCTATGGACAGAGTCCGAAGATCAGCCAGGTAGCCTTTGAAATTGCTTTTGCTCTGCAATTGCAAAAGTAAATAAAAGCTGCTTCAGTCTATCTCTGATTTAGCTTATACATTGAACCTTAGTTTCAAACATTCAATCAGACTCTCTAGTTTAATAAATCTTTGAGAAAATTTTAATTAAAAACCTTAAATTTCTTAAAGAAATCATAGAAGTTGTTTTGAAAATTCACAAAAAATAAAATAATCATAAAATATTCAAAATTTGGTTTCCTGAAGAACTAACTTTTTCTTCAGAATTGTTTTACAGGTTTAGATCTGATCTATAATGGTGGACAGGGATCAGACACACAAAGGTTAAAATCATCCACCTGGCGACTCCAAAATCAATTTCACTACTAAGACTCCACTGGAGGAATGAACCTGGAAGAACAATATGGACAGATCAGGCTTTCAACTTGGATTGTTATCCAAGACATTATGTTCTTTCTAAATTGATAGAGTTTTCCAATGTATATTGTATTTTAGAGAAGAACTTAGAGTAGTTTTTAATTTATCTCTTTTGAAAATTGTAAATATAAAATCTCCATGCACATTCGAGCATCATTCTTCTGACTCTTTTGATATCATTTTCCAATCAAGACACTGTAGATCAGAGATCCAGAGCTTCAAGTTTCATAGAAATTCCACAACCAAATAATCCATAGTCCAAAGCATTAATAATGATACTGGATGACAGGGTTTGTGGAAAATCTTTCATTTGATGAAATTTTAAATGAATTCAGGGATGAGTTATCAAAAATTCAGTTTGATGAGGATTTTCTAAGAGCTTTCTTTCTTCTCTTGAAAACAAGAAAATGTTCTCCTCAAGTTAAAAAATGGCTTCTTGATATAATTTCTAAAAATTATGAAAATGAAATCAAACTTTTGCATTCTCAAATTCAGTCATACAATTTCCGAAATCCTAAAGAATTTTTTGAAAATCTTCCTTCTCCAAAGCAAGAGGAAATTGTACTATCTTTTGACTTGCATATTGAAGATGATTATTCTTTCAAACACAAGACTGAAGAAATAAGTTCATGGTCTAATATTCATAATTCAATTGAACAATTAGTCATTGAAGGCCTAGAAGTAAATAACATACATCATGCTTTTATTGATCCTATATCAGATTATATGGAGAATCTTTTAAGCCCAAATATGAAAACATGTTTTCTCTATAAGGATCAAATACATCAAAAATGGCCTTTACACATCATATCATTTATTATAAAGGCACATGATCATAACATACTTCCAATTTTGATCACAAGCAATCAAGTTATCCATTTATTTTTACATCTACTTGATTGGCTTCATTGGCATTTTTGTGTTACCTGATTCAATAAGATTTTTAGTAGATTAAAGTAGGTAAATGAGTGCTAATAAGCTTAGAATTTTGAGCATTTTTTTGTTTTCAATTTTCAGTTAGTTTTTCATTAAGTTGGTTTGAAATTTTTGTGTGTTGTTTTAGTTTCAGATCAGATTTCAGGTTTCAGAAAAAGGACTATATTCAATTCAAGATTTCCAACTGAGAAACACAGTTTTGATTGGATGGTGACTTACTGAAGTTGAAGCCCGAAGTGAAGGCCCTAAGCTTCAAAAGTTTCACTATCATATGTAAAATAAAGCTACCAGAAGAAGGAAGATTTCATACTTTCAGTTTGAAGACATTTTGAGGCATCTGACCTGCTGTTCTTGACTTTTCACAAGGAAAAGCCATCCCCAAGTGGAGCCAGTGTTAGCCTCCTATACCAATAGGTTTCATCTTTCATGATTGTCTTGATTGAATTATGGAATATGTTCAAACCTTCTTTCTTGAGCAAAGGTGTTCCATATTCTTGGAAAAAACCAAAAAATCAAAAAGTTAAAAAATGTAAAGAGGGTATACCCTAAAAGAAAGATCAAAGGGTAAAAAGAATAAAATGGTCAAAAAAGTGAAAGAAATGAACCCCAAGTAAAAATAGACCAAGGAAAGTGTGCAAATCCAAATGCCACTGCTATTTCATTTTTGTAATAAATCAATTGTGTGCGGCTTGTCAAACTTTTGCCACAATTTATGAATAAGTCAAACTGTTTAAACTTGGCTTACTCATATTTCAATTTCATGTTATAGATTAGAGAATAAATATCTGACCAAACAGTTTAATCTTGGCAGATAAGTAGATAGGTAGAATGAATAAAAGGTGCTCAACAGTTTAATCTGAACCCTTGGATGTAATAAGGGTAGAAATAGATAGAGTTATCATGTAAAAGAAAAGATTGAAAAGGGTTTGCAAGTCTAAATGCACCCTAATAAAGAAGAGAAAATGGTAGTGTTAAGTAGATAGGGTAGGTAGATGGTGCTGCAAAGTGTTATCTGATGAATGGTGCTGCTACATGTTGGTTAATCATTTACTTTCATCACAAGTACTAAAGCAGGAAATACACTGGAAAATCACAGCAATCAAAGTCAAATTCATTAACCTCCCTCATCATTTTTCCCCTTCAAGAGTTTTACTAATTTCCCCCAAAAAAGTACTAAGGTATTTGGAGATCAAAAGGGCTCAAGGCATTTCCTTGACTTCTGGAGGGACCGGACCCTCGGCCTAATGATCAAAAAGACTTAAGTACTTGAGATGATCCATCATTATAATCATCCATTTTTAATCTTGTCCTAAGTAAAATCCTATTTTTCTTAGGAAACTCATGCAAAATTCCATAAAAATTCCTCAAAATAACTTGTTATTCTAAGTTTAAGTGTTGAAGATAAAATGTTGCAATTTACTTCACAAGTTATCACTTTCTTAGATGTACAAAAATGTTTTGATTTTCCTTGTCTTTTGCCATATTAACATTTAACTCTATTATATTAAATCCCTAGTGAAATACCCTTTCCTAAGTATATAATTTCCTTTTTCATAAATACCCCAAAAACCCCTTTATTATAATGTTTTGACCAAAGTATTTACCTCCCTAATATTCATTAAAACCCACTTCTACAAGCCCTTTGGTTAAAATATAGCATTATACATTAATCCCGCCCCTATGGTGAATTAGTTATATTAATTAATTTAGCATATAATAAAATATATATATAAAAACATGCGATATGTGTGTTTAAACGCAAAAATATGAATAAAACTTCGGAGAAGTCTTGCGCCACCATGGATTGTCCACATGGCATTCCACCTAACCAAACCCCGCTGCAACCCGTTTCTTACACACTCGGGATTAATTAGTCATCAGGACTAGTTAATAACCTTTCCGCCTATTAAAAATCTCCCGGGGTGATTAAATTACACGTTAAAACTGTTTTAAAACCCGACGGGCCCACACCTGAACCCTCCGCACGTTCCCCCATTTATTCAGCCGTCGGATCACCCCGTCGTAGATCAACGGCCAGTGTTCACCCCGCTGCCCATCCCTTGTCAGCACTTTAACCAGCGGGGGATGGGTGGTTTTTGAATAGTCAACCGTCCACGTGGCGATCCTCCTGTGGAATCGCTTCCCTTCCGATATAAACCACCATCGACCAAAAGCGGTGCGGGCGCTTACCGCTTACCGCTTATCACCCGACTTTGCATACGTCACCCCGTACGCCAATGACGTCACACCTCGAAAAAATAAAAACCCTTTTGACTCGTAAATAAAGCCATGTTTTCGTGTTTTTCCTGTTATTTTCGTTATTCTGAAAACGACAGAGCTCCCGCTGCGATTTTCAAATTTCCACTGCAATTGACCAATTCACTCCAAGATTCCGCTGCGCCCGTGTTGAAGAACAATCCCGCCATCACCTGTTACCTGTTAAAGAACCAGTTTGCCTCCAAGAACAGGTATTTATCCTATTACGCCCCGAACTTCAAATGAAACTCTGTTTTCCTTGTTTTTCACTGAAATCAGTGTTTAAATCTTAGTCCTAAGATCATTCCCTGAGTTTTACGACTGTAAATTGTTCCCCCCGAACCTACAAATTGACCTGTTTCTCCCGTGAATTTACTCAATTCCTCACCATTAGCCAAATTTCCATTTTGAATCCACAAGAACCAAAATGGAAGCTCCTGTGGCTTTAAATGTTGCCCCATTGAACGCCCCTCATAGAGACCTGGATTTCATTAACAAATTGTTTGATTTTAGCAGGTTACCATCAGAATATGAATTTGGACCAACAATTTCAATACTAGTTGACAAAATTGTTTACTCCAAATTCTCAGATTTTAATTCAATATCTTCATTCAACAAACAGTTTGTATACAAATTCAGAGAGAGATTAGAATGATGAAATGTGCACAGTGAATGGTAAAATTGAAATGAGAAATTACAGGGATAGGAAAAGCATAACAGTTAAAGAGTATCAGTGGTTAAAGTGTATCAGGTAAAAGTCAGAGTGCAAGTTAAAATGAAGTTACAAAGCAGTCAAAGGTAAAACAGTAAAAGTAATTACAGAGGCAGTAACATGGTAAAAAGAGATGAGAATAAATTTCACCAATAGTGAATTTTGTCTAAAAGTGAAAGTAAAACAGTCAAAAGAGCAAAAAAGTAAAAAGATGAAAAACACAACAAAAAGGAACATTTTTGCAGAAATTGCATGTTTTAGTCATTGTTTTGCAGATACTATTGTGATCAATATAAGATGAATTTTTCAAAACTGAAGGAGGTTTATTTTCTTAAGAGTACCATCTACAAAAACCTCTCTCACTTTTCTAACAGCTATTATGGTTTTGGAAATATTAAACAAAGTTGGAAAGCACTTTTTGCAGAAAATTACAGTCAAGTCATCATTTTGCAGAGAATATTGTGGCCAATTAGAAATACATTTTACAAAACTGAAGGAGGTTTTTGTTCCTCAGGGACCCATCTACAAAAACCTATCTCACGTTTTGTACAGTGATTTCATAATGAGAGATAAATGCACATCTTTAGAGGCTATTTTTCAGACTCTGTAAAACTCTGTTTTACACATATTTTTTACAGAGAATATTATGTCCAGCTGGAGAGGAATTTTGGGAAACTGAAAGAGGTTTATCTCACCAACATATTAATCCACAATAACCTCTTTCACTTTTTACATATCTATTACGGATTGAGAAATACGAAGATATCATTGGACCCCAAGTTTGCAGAATTGTTGGAGCAGATTGCACAAAGAAAGGAAGCAGTTAGTGACTTGGATGCCTCATCATCAACTAAGAGTTGGATCAGATTCGAATTCTCCTCTTTGTCATCACCTATCCATCAAAAATAATGCCAAATAGTTTGAGTGTCCTTTACTTTAGTTCTATTTATGTAAATAGTTGGAGAGATTTGTGAACCAATTTTGATATTTGTTTCAAGATATTTTAGTTTAGAATTTGTATAAATACTCCACTCTTGGAAGAATTTGAGGTGGATTCTATTACTCTGCTGTAACATTGAGATTTTCGGAATAAAATCTTTTGGAGAAATTTACTTGTGGCTTACTGGATGACGATTTGAAGCACTGGACTTGTTGCAGGATTCATGTGTTGGATTACAGTTCAATAAGTGTTTCTACCCTTTGTTTGAAATTTTATATTAGTTTATAATACCATCATATCCATGTCTGAATAATTTACATAAAGGTTTAAAACAGAATTTGCTTAATTGTACTCTGTTTTCAAATGTGATTGTTCTTAATGTTTTCTTCTAAATTAGCTATAAGCATGAATTCTTAAATGCTCCTGCTTCGCTAATTTAAACATTGTTGATTACTATAATAAAGAATCCTTCATTGCTCTTTGTTTGTAGTCATTTCACTTCTTTCTTTTGAACATGGTGAAAGATTCTTAGCTGCCTTTCATCCCTTCAAGATCATCCCATCCACTTTAAATTTTTAAGGATTGTTCTCTGTATAGCTATCTTGCCCTGTAATACCATCTTGTGCTTAGAATAGAAATCCAGTAAAGCCATCCTTTGACTCCATAGCCCAATGGACTGAAAGCTCTCAACCTTGCCCTTAGTTTGTGGATCCTAATTTAGGGCTTTGACACTTCTGGCATGCTACTAAAGAAACCAAGAGAGGTTAATATCAGAAAAGATGTAATAATACCTCTCCATAGCCTTGATTCCACCCAGCTCACTCATATGGCTCTCTAGAAGGAAATTATCCAATTTTTCCAAATCTGCAATAAATTCTAAACTTCCAACTTCCACATCGATTTCTATGCAGCTGAAGGCGAGTGAAGAAATTATGGGACATGGGTTTTGGTCCCATTATAGCATACTAAGTACGCTTAAAAAAAAATTTCAAAATACCTTACGTTTTGGGAGATATTCAGGGTGCTTTTAGGCTAATGTATGTAAAACTCGAAATTTCCAGATTTGTCAAAATCTCCCAAAATAACCCTGTTTTGGGTTTTTGGTCAAAGGAAGTTGAAAATACTACAGATCAACACTTCAAAACTTTCAAAATCGATTTCATCTGATCTCCATGGCTACATATGGAGTGTTGTTAAAGCGTCCCTCTTTGAATGGACATGGCAATGAGATTTGTACAAACTAAGTTAGCATAATAATTCGTATACTTTGATCCATGTGGATCTCTTCCTATTTGTAATTCTCAGGTTGTGCTATAAATCATGTATTCAAAGATGTTATGGGGGAGCCATACAGTGATAGTGTTAGCGAGAAACAGAGCTATTGAGCAACATTATTGTATTAAACCTTTTTAATTTCAAAGACTCTTCATCATGAGCATGTTTTGAGAAACAAAGTTGAGGAATTGCCAGATTGTTGAATGAATGGATTATTTAGTTGATTTTCTTCTTTAGCCTGTAATTTTTCTGTATCCCGGGCGTGGCAAGGGTCCACCACAGCTGGGAGATTGTCCAATATTAGTTAGTTTAATTAGTTGTGATTTTTTTTATTGATTTTGTTTTTCATTACAACTGAGATTTTTATTACAAGTGTTTTTATTGTTAGATTAATTTCCGAAGGTTGATTTGTTGTAAGTTGATTTCATTTCGAATTGATTGAGTATCACTTTATCTCCTTGTTCTATGATGTTATTTCCTCAATGCGTTTTTCAGTTAATTGAATAAATTATTGAATTACATTCTCACTGTGTGTTTCAAATCTTGTTAATGAAATTGATTATGTGAATTAAATCGATTTCACTATGCATTTTACATGCGCTTAAATCAACCGTCAATTATCTATGAAATTTGGGTTGAATTCCAAATCCTTTTCATCCGACGTTGATACTGTTAGAGTCGGTCTTTACATCCCTCCGTCAGAGATCATTTCTCTTATTGCACTTCATTGTTTAGTTGTCTCATTCCGCTCATTCATTTGCATTCCGTTAGGGGCATGCCATTGTCTGACGGAAGGGTTTTGGTTGTCTCATTTTCCCTCATGTTTGTACCTGCTGGGTTGGTCAAAATTTCTCAAAGTTCACCAAAGTTCATTTCACGTCATTTACAGTCATAAATGGTTATTTTGGTCAAAAGAGTCTTTCAATTTCTAAGTCTAGGGTTTGGTCTTTAGTAATATTAAATAATGCCCGCAGGCCATGAGGAGGTTTTCAATAATTTTTCAGTTCAAAATTTTCATCGTCAATATGGTTGAGGATGTTTCTTCTTCAAAACTCTGTTTTGAAGAAGAAATTGTCAAAATTGGTTTTGTAATAATCATGTATTTTTCCGTCATGAAGACTTCAAAGCAGACTCTGGTTTTCCTTTGCCAAGGTTCAACGCCAACATCCCTGCAAAAATCAACCAATTTCATCATTCAAAGCTCAGAAAATCAGTGAGGAAACAAAAAGACAGAGTTTTATTAAATGCAAAAAGTGCCAAAGTCAAAAACATTACAAAATGGGTTTTGAAGAAGAAAAAATTAAAACCATGTATATGTGAGATATTTCCCAAGATTATTAAATCATTTGCATCGAGAGTTATTGAGAAAATCCAGGAGAAATTCGAGTTTGAAGTTTGGAGGGTCGAAACTGTGTTTTAGAAGGGCAGACTATGTGTTTGAAGACAGCGCGGCGCATTGGGACAGGGCGCGGCGCACCCACATGACGCGGCGCATAGAGCCAAAAAACTCCGTACAAATTCCTAAGGGCGCGGCGCACCCATTGAATGCGGTGCATTGGGTTTGTGCATGGCGCACAGAGCCCAAAGGATGAAACTCGTCATCGATCCATCAAAACTCAAATCAATTCAGTTCATTTGCCTCCAAGTAAGTTGTGTGCACTTACTATTTGAGTTTAACTCCTATTGGGTGCTATTTGAAAGGTGAACTTCAAGAGTTTAATTGGTGAAATAATAAACCCAATACTCATATTGAAATCTACTCCCAAGGGTTTGAAAAGAGGTGATTAAAATTTGAACTTTGGTGCTTAAACTCTCATTCCATTGTCATGTGAGCTCTTGTCATTGTTATCATTTTTATCACTGCTAGCACTGTCACACTATTATATCACGATCCCTTCTCCTATATCTGCTGTCCCATATCCCTTATACTCTTTTATGCCCATGTGTTAACCCCCAAACCCTATCATTTGTCATCATCTCCCTCCCTTCCTATCATTGGTGAAATCCTAATTTCCAAAGCATTCAAAGGCTGTCTCTATTGCCTAATCATACCCCCATCACTATCACTTTTTCCTATATCACTTGTAAATTTTCCAAATCCCTAAGTCCCTCAAACAGTGATTGTCCTCACACTTAAATTCACTTGACAGTCTATTGTATTCCTTGTGACATTTCTCCACAGCACCTTATTGTATATGTGGCACACTTGGTATTGAAAAAAAAACTCTTGTTTTGACCATATATTTATCAGCACCTACTTGTCAAACACCTTGTTTTCAGCATCATGTCAGAGACAAATTCATCATATGAGAAGGGATATGAGCAGGACAGTGATTCAACTGCAGAGCTAAATGTACCGAGGAGGTCTCATAAAAGTGGCAGGCACGTCAGAGAGGAGCCCACTTCTTTGGTTCAATTGCAGGCCTGCCCGCTTGCAATGACATGCTTTCAGCAACATTCATGTTTTCAGTATTGCGAGATGATATCTCAGATTCAGCACCATCCGGAGTTAGTTCGTTTATTTGTCCTACATTTGCGTAATGGTCATGTAAACCTTGCTGGAGTGAATTTCATTTTGACACCAGAGACTATTTCTGAGGCGACCGGGATACCAAACATTGGTGAAGAGTGGAATAAGAGACAGCAGTTGGATAGAGCATATTATGAGCCTTACATCAGACTTGGATATTTGAGGCAGTTGAGCAGGGTATTTCCATTCCGATTTCTGAAGGAGTCCTATGCACCATTAATGAAGCTCATCATTAGATATTTCAGCTGTGAGGGTAGATTCTCACGCCTTTATGCATATCATATCACACTTTTGATGCATTTCATGAGAGTGCGACTGATGAATATTCCATACTTCATGTGCCGAAACATAGAGCGGATGACTACCCTTGTGCAAAGGAAGATTCTGAAGCAGCAACATAACAACATCTATCATTATGCGCTCATCAAAATCATTGTGGTATATCAGCTTGGTTTGCAGGGCATCACATGGGATGAGTTCATTTCCCGTGACTTTTTTGCAACCCCCCAGCCTCCTCTAGAGATTGTTCATGATGAGGCAGAGCCTTCACATCAGGTTGAGGTTCCTGAGACTGAGCCTATCAGTGCTCCAGTGTGTGTGACATATCAGAGAGGCCACAGATCCTTATTTGCAGCAGCACGACGAGTACTATCTCCGCCCAAGGTGGAAGGGGTCTCGTTACCTTCATCAGCAGCGCAAGTACTATCTCCACATGGCGTGGAAGGGGTCTCGCCTTCTACATCAGCACAGGTACAGAATAGAGGCAAGAAGCCTATGCACGACGAGGGCCCCTCGGGAGGCCAAGATACTGATTTTATATTGATCGATGTTGATTCGAGCTCTCCTAGCTCAAAGCTGAAAGAAATCATCCAGGAACAAAAGGTTGATATTGACACTTTGAACGTGAAGTTACAGAGAGCTCAGTGGGTTATATATTACTTAGAGCAGCGGAATAAACAACTGGAGGATCAGCAGACACTCATGGAGCTGCAGAGAATCCGTGAAGACCGTGAATTGGCCCAAAAGAGACCAGGTGACACGACACCATTTGAGCGAGAGACTTGCCTTACGCGCGTCAACATTCATCTGGAGAAGCTCTTGGAAAAGGTCAATAGGGACAAAGACATGCTCAGACATATGAAAAACCACTATTGGGCCCGCACACAAGTTTGCGAAAATGAGGACCTTGAAGGCAAGGTTGAGAAAAGCACTAAAACGTCGGAAAAGGCTAGATCCACTCCGAATCTTGGCCAAAGCTTCCTTGGCTGAGCATGAGACATGATGGGAGACCTTCATTCCAAATTTTAGTAAATTTGGAGAAGATTTTGTCATTTTGAAAATTTTGGTTGCAAAACAGGTTTTTCCGCCCGACGCGTCGCGCCACCCAACGCACGCTTATGATTGGGACATCTTCTAGAGGAAAACTTCTCATTTTTGGGTTTTTCATGATATATTATGTATTTTCAAGAATGGCTGAAGCATTTCATCAAATTCTAGGCTGCCTAAAGGGCCAAAAACACCTTGAAAATGGCCTTTCTGCCACTTTTTGCACCAGCAGGAACCAGTCTTGGGAGATTGAAGTTTGGGAGGGGTAAATTACATCCAAATTGAAAAATTCCACTTGGGTTGGATAGCAGACATCCAGGGCTTTCCAACGAGCTATTATAAGATCAAGTTGGACTTCGGGAAGTGCGTCAAAATCACCTCCAAAGTGGCGCGACACATTGAGTTTTTGAGTGGGGTGCATAGAGAAATTTTTCCTCATTTTCACTCTTCAACTCAGAAATTCGCCCAGTTTTGACTAGTTTTACTTTTTCATGTGATGATTGACCTAACATGATGTAATTTGATGACTATGATGTAAATTTGGCATGTTTTTACTTGTTCTAGAGGATTCATTCACTAAAAAGTGAAAATTAAGTGAATGGATGGGTTTCCTAGCATATAGAGGCAAGTTGTTTGGCTGCCTAGATTTTAGCTCCATGTTTAGAATTGGTTGAAACAGCTCCTAGAAGGATGAGCTCGACCCATAGAGGCATGGGATGGGGTTAGGATGGTCTATATATTGTATTTTCTGAGACATTTTCAGGGTTGGATACTTGGGAATAGTTTGGCACCTCATTGTACATACACTTCTGCATTTTTGGCAAAGGAAAGACCAGGGTTTTTGCAGCACTTGTTGGGATCCTTGTGGCTCTGAGTTTTGATGATGTTTTTATCCATGTATCTATAAGTTTCATTAATTTTTATGTATGTTGTTTCCCTTCTCTTTTCTTCTGAATTAAAAAAATGAGTAACTAAGGTAGAATTCATTAGTTTGATGGTGCTCTGCCTTAAACTTTTGTTTAGTTTTATATGTTTTCGTCAGTTTGAAGAGAATCCTTGCACCCTCTTGCCCTCTTCAGCTCCTCAGCAGTCTTTTTCATCCATTCATTGAATCTAAGACATCAAATTTATTGCCTTCCCTGCCCCAACTTGAACTCTGCAAGAATTTGGCCTCATCCCCAAGCCCAAAATTGCCTTTCTCTTTTTCCAGCAAAAACCCTAAAAATCAAACTCAAACCCCTTTATTCATATACCTAGCCTAAAATTAGCACTCATTTCAGTCATCTCAAGCCCTATTGATACATTTTTCTTCAGATTTACCCGGAGAGAGCCCTCCCCTATTCTGGTAGGGCTAGCTACCAGACTGAGCGTGGTTTGGTGTTACCCTAAATCCCGCCTTCCTTTAGCCTAAGGTGGATTTGGGAACTAACATAGTGGCGACCATACTGGGAAATTGAACCGGTTTGTTGGTTAGTGTTGTTTGATTTATAGCTATAGACGAAGCCTGAAGTCACGCCAGGTAGCCTTCGAACTGCTCTTGCTCTGCGAGTGCGTAGTAGATAAACGCTGCTTCAGTCAATCTCTGGTTTAGCTTGTAGTCGTAACACTTAACTTATAAATTTCCCCAGTACATGTAATCAAGTTTAGATCTGATTGTTGATGGTGGACAACGATCAGACATCAGAAGGCTGAAATCATTCACCTGGCGATTTCACTGAAAAATCCAGAAATCAATCCTTCACGGTGACTCCACTGCAGAGAGATTAGTAGCTTTAAGACTTTCAAGATGGATCGAGTTTCAAGAAGATACGCTCCCATGAGCCGAGATCACATCCCAGGTTTTCCGAATAAAATGCCCAAGGTGGATTGGCTTCAGAATTTGCCTATGTTCAGAAATGTGGAAGGTAATGACGCTGCTCTTCATCTGGTGAAATTTCACATTCATGTGCATAAATTAAAGATCGATTTTCCTGAAGACTATTTGATGAAGATGTTTATGGCTACTCTGGAAGATGAAGCCCGATCTTGGTATGAAAGTTTGCCACCTGCTTATATTTATTGTCTAAAATATTTTCATACAATATTCTTTGAAAGGTATAAAGAATCTTGTTCATCCTTAATATTAGTGCAGAATTGTTGTGAACACATTAGTAGTTTCATTGAATATCTTGAGAATTTTTATGGAGATAATGAATTGATGGACGAAGAAATCATGGAAGCATTGTATGAAAGTTTGTTTCAGCAGCACACAGAAAACTTAGAGGATACTTATGAAGATCAGCAGGTTGAAGTTTTCCATATGGCTGAAGATGATGAAAGAAGAAGTTTTATTTCAGATATGGTCGAAATAAAGGATGATACGTAGGAAAATGACGTTCCAATCTCAGATAGTGATGAAGATAAATCAGATCGAGAGATAAATTTTGATGAGGAAAAACATGTTGTTCTGGATCTCATAAAAGAGAGTTGTATTGTTGAGGCTGCCTCAAATGAAGAAAACAAAGTTACAGACCTAAATGCTCTCATTCTACCAGAACTAGATCTTCACGAGGAGGTAGTTAATTCCCTCTATGAAAAAAAAGATGATATCTTTGTTCAAGTAAGTGAAAAAGTTTCTCTTGATGAATCGTTGGTATATGATAGAAATGATAGTGTTGGGTTTCAAGAATCATCTGAAGTTTCTTTTCTCATGATTGATGAATGTAATGAGAATCTAGTTGTCATATCATATGAAGATGACCTACAATATATTCAGACTATAGAAAATCAGACCATTCAGGATTCCCTTTCAGATTCTTCTTCATATGTCTCATGTTTTGAAATGTTTTTCCAAGAGGAGATCTGCTCATCTACTTGTTCAGAATTTTTTGAGGACCAGGAACATACTTCTACTGAAGTACATTTTGAAGGAAGATCAGAAGCAGGAGAAAAAGACACCTTGTTCTTTCAGCAAGAGGTAAATCTTCATATTTTTCACGATCCATTGGAAAATTTGTTGTAGTCAGCAGTGAAGGTGATTATTGCAGTATTCAGTGATGAAGGAGATCATGGTCGATTATATTTTTGGATGCCTAGTTACAAGTATCTATTGTCGACCAGGAGATCTGATCAGGAGAATCAATCAAGAAGGCATCTGCTTGATTGGTTACATTGGCATTTTGATATAGTTTGATGGTATATTGTCTTGTAAGAAACACAGGTGATCATGTACTGCCATCAACCTTTAAGTTTTAAGTTCAGGTCTTATTCATTTTGAGTTATTTTGTTAAATTCAAGTTTTTTCAGTCATTTCATTTTTTAAATTGAGTCAGTTTGAAGTCATATTTTCAGTCAATAAAACAGTTAACAGTCTGGTGTGTATTTGGACTCCATAGCCCAACGGACGAAGGCACTGTCTGCTCTCCCAAAGATCTGTTGTTCTTGGCACCTCCAAGGAGCTACCATCCCCATTGGAGCCAATGTTAGAGTCGGTCTTTACATCCCTCCGTCAGAGATCATTTCTCTTATTGCACTTCATTGTTTAGTTGTCTCATTCCGCTCATTCATCTGCATTCCATTAGGGGCATGCCATTGTCTGACGGAAGGGTTTTGGTTCTCTCATTTTCCCTCATGTTTGTACCTGCTGGGTTGGTCAAAATTTCTCAAAGTTCACCAAAGTTCATTTCACATCATTTACAGTCATAAATGGTTATTTTGGTCTAAAGATTCTTTCAGTTTCTAAGTCTAGGGTTTGGTCTTTAGTAATGTTAAATAATGCCCGCAGGCCATGAGGAGGTTTTCAATAAGTTTTCAGTTCAAAATTTTCATCGTCAATATGGTTGAGGATGTTTCTTCTTCAAAACTCTGTTTTGAAGAAGAAATTGTCAAAATTGTTTTTGTAATAATCTTGTATTTTTCTGCCATGAAGAATTCAAAGTAGACTCTGGTTTTCCTTTTCCAAGGTTCAATGCCAACATCCCTACAAAAATCAACCAATTTCATCATTCAAAGCTCAGAAAATCAGTGAGGAAACAAAAAGACAGAGTTTTATTAAATGCAAAAAGTGCCAAAGTCAAAAACATTACAAAATGGGTTTTGAAGAAGAAAAAATTAAAACCATGTCTATGTGAGATATTTCCCAAGATTATTAAATCATTTGCATCAAGAGTTATTGAGAAAATCCAAGAGAAAGTCAAGTTTGAAGTTTGGAGGGTCGAAACTGTGTTTTAGAAGGGCAGACTGTGTGTTTGAAGACAGCGCGACGCATTGGAACAGGGCATGGCGCACCCACACGACGTGGCGCATAGAGCCAAAAAACTCCGTGAAAATTCCTAAGGGCGCGGCGCACCCATTGAACGTGGTGCATTGGGTTTGTGCGTGGTGCACAGAGCCCAAAGGCCGAAACTCATCATCGATCCATCAAAACTCAAATTAATTCAGTTCATTTGCCTCCAAGTAAGTTGTGTGTGCTTACTATTTGAGTTTAACTCCTGTTGGGTGCTATTTGAAAGGTGAACTTCAAGAGTTTAATTGGTGAAATAATAAACCCTATACTCATATTGAAATATACTCCCAAGTGTTTGAAAAGAGGTGATTAAAATTTGAACTTTGGTGCTTAAACTCTCATTCCATTGTCATGTGAGCTCTTGTCATTGTTATTATTGTTATCACTACTAGCACTGTCACACTATTATATCACGATCCCTTCTCCTATATCTGCTATCCCATATCCCTTATACCCTTTTATGCCCATGTGTTAACCCCCAAACCCTATCATTTGTCATCATCTCCCTCCCTTCCTATCATTGGTGAAATCCTAATTTCCAAAGCATTCAAAGGCTGTCTCTATTGCCTAATCATACCCCCATCACTATCACTTTTTCCTATATCACTTGTAAATTGTCCAAATCCCTAAGTCCCTTAAACAGTGACTGTCCTCACACTTAAATTCACTTGATAGTATATTGTATTCCTTGTGAAATTTCTCCACAGCACCTTATTGTATATGTGGCACACTTGGTATTGAAAAATAAACTCTTGTTTTAACCATATATTTATTAGCACCTACTTGTCAAACACCTTGTTTTCAGCATCATGTCAGAGACAAATTCATCATATGAGCAGGGATATGAGCAGGACAGTGATTCAACCGCAGAGCTAAATGTACCAAGGAGGTCTCATAAAAGTGGCAGGCACGTCAGAGAGGAGCCCACTTCTTTGGTTCAATTGTAGGCCTGCCCGCTTGCAATGACATGATTTCAGCAACATTCATGTTTTCAGTATTGCGAGATGATATCTCAGATTCAACACCATCCAGAGTTAGTTTGTTTATTTGTCCTACATTTTCGTAATGGTCATGTAAACCTTGCTGGAGTGAATTTCACTTTGACACCAGAGACTATTTCTGAGGCGACCGGGATACCAAAAATTGGTGAAGAGTGGAATAAGAGACAGCAGTTGGATAGAGCATATTATGAGCCTTACATCAGACTTGGATATTTGAGGCAGTTGAGCAGGGTATTTCCATTCCGATTTCTGAAGGAGTCCTATGTGCCATTAATGAAGCTCATCATTAGATATTTCAGCTGTGAGGGTAGATTCTCGCGCCTTTATGCATATCATATCAAAATTGTGATGCATTTCACGAGAGTGCGACTGATGAATATTCCATACTTCATGTGCCGAAACATAGAGCGGATGACTACCCTTGTGCAGAGTAAGACTCCAGAGCAGCAAAATAACAGCATCTATCATTATGCGCTCATCAAAATCATTGTGGTATATCAGCTTGGTTTGCAGGGCATCACATGGGATAAGTTCATTTCCCGTGACTTCTTTGCAACCCCCCAGCCTCCTCCCGAGATTGTTCATGATGAGGCAGAGCCTTCACATCAGTTTGAGGTTCCTGAGACTGAGCCTATCAGTACTCCAGTGTGTGTGACATATCAGAGAGGCCACAGAGCCTTATTTGCAGTAGCACGACGAGTACTATCTCCGCCCAGGGTGGAAGGGGTCTCGTTACCTTCATCAGCAGCGCGAGTACTATCTCCACATGGCGTGGAAGGGGTCTTGCCTTCTACATCAGCACAGGTACAGGATAGAGGCAAGAATCCTATGCACGATGAGGGCCCCTCGGGAGGCCAAGATACTGATTTTATATTGATTGATGTTGATTCGAGCTCTCCTAGCTCAAAGCTAAAAGAAATCATCCAGGAACAAAAGGTTGAGATTGAAACTTTGATCGTGAAGTTGCAGAGAGCTCAGTGGGTTATAGATTACTTGGAGTAGTGGAATAAACAACTGGAGGATCAGCAGACACTCATGGAGCTGCAGAGAATCCGTGAAGACCGTGAATTGGCCCGAAAGAGACCAGGTTACATGACACCATTTGAGTGAGAGACTTGCCTTACGCACGTCAACATTCATCTGGAGAAGCTCTTTGCGAAGGCTAATAGGGACAAAGACATGCTCAGACATATGAAAAAACACTATTGGGCCCGCACACACGTTTGCAGAGCGAAAATGAAGATCTTGAAGGCAAGGTTGAGAAAATCACTAAAACGTCGGAAAAGGCCGGATCCACTCCGAATCTTGGCCAAATCTTCCTTGGCTGAGCATGAGACATGATGGGAGACCTTCATTCCAAATTTCAGCAAATTTGGAGAAGATTTTTTCATTTTGAAAATTTTGGTTGCAAAACAGGTTTTTTCGCCCAATGCGTCGCGCCACCCGACGCGCGCTTATGATTGGGACATCTTCTGGAGGAAAAATTATCATTTTTGGGTTTTTCATGATATATTATGTATTTTTAGGAATGGTTGAAGCATTTCATCAAATTCTGGGCTGCCTAAAGGGCCAAAAACACCTTGAAAATGGCCTTTCTGCCACTTTTTGCACCAGCAGGAACCAGTCTTGGGAGATTGCAGTTTTGGAAGGGTAAATGAAATCCAAATTGAAAAATTCCACTTGGGTTGGATAGCAGACATCTAGGTATTTCCAACGAGCTATCATTAGATCAAGTTGTACTTTGGGAAGTGCCTCAAAATCACCTCCAAAGTGGCATGATGCATTGAGTTTTTGAGCGCGGCACATAGAGAAATTTTGCCTCATTTTCACTCTTCAGCTCAGAAATTCGCCCAGTTTTGACTAGTTTTACTTTTTCATGTGATGATTGACCTACCATGATGTAATTTGATGACTATGATGTAAATTTGGCATGTTTTTACTTGTTCTAGAGGATTCATTCACTAAAAAGTGAAAATTAAGTGAATGGATCAGTTTCCTAGCATATAGAGGCAAGTTGTTTGGCTACCTAGATTTTAGGTCCATGTTTCGAATTGGTTGAAACAGCTCCTAGAAGGATGAGCTTGAACCCTAGAGGCATGGAATGGGGTTAGGATGGTCTATATATTGTACTTTCTGAGACATTTTCAGGGTTGGATACTTGGGAATAGTTTGGCACCTCATTGTACATACACTTCTGCATTTTTGGCAAAGGGAAGACCAGGGTTTTTGCAGCACTTGTTGGGATCCTTGTGGCTCTAAGTTTTGATGATGTGTTTCTCCATGTATCTGTAAGTTTAATTAATTTTTATGCATGTTGTTTCCCTTCTCTTTTCTTCTGAATTAAACAAATGAGTAACTAAGGTAGAATTCATTAGTTTGTTGGTGCTCTACCTTAAAATTTTGTTTAGTTTTATATGTTTTCGTCAGTTTGAAGAGGATCCTTGCGCCCTCTTTCCCTCTTCAGCTCCTCAGCAGTATTTTTCATCCATTCATTGAATCTAAGACATCAAATTTATTGCCTTCCCTGCCCCAACTTGAACTCTGCAAGAATTTGGCCTCATCCCCAAGCCCAAAATTGCCTTTCCCTTTTTCCAGCAAAAACCCTAAAAATCAAACTCAAACCCCTTGATTCATATACCTAGCCTAAAATTAGCACTCATTTCAGTCATTTCAAGCCCTATTGATACATTTTTCTTGAGATTGACCCGGAGAGAGCCCTCTCCTGTTCTGGTAGGGCTAGCTACAAGACTGAGCGTGGTTTGGTGTTACCCTGAATCCCGCCTTCCTTCAGCCTAAGGTGGATTTGGGAACTAACAGATACAAATCAAATTGTAATTTTGGTTGATTGTAGGTCATTTTTTCATCTCAGACCTGGTGCATTATTTTTGTTTGATCACATTTTGTGGCAGAATACATCCTTTGTCCCTCTTTAAACATGCGAGTAACCATTAAGGATCCACTGTAAACATGCATCCTCTCTCTCCCTTCAAATCCTAATCATGTTGAATTAATCAGATCAAATGTGGAGTTGTGTGCTGACAACGTTTTCAGATCTTGCCTAGATTCACTCACGAAGTCAAGTAATAACGTTTTCAAAGCTTCTGTGTTGAAATGAGAGATCACAGACCTCAAAATTGAATGCATAATCCCCATGTAGAATCAATTTTTGGCATATAACTGAGGTATAAATAGCAGTTTGATTTGAACATTGTTGTTTTTAAATTACTTTTGAAAAGCTTATAATGAGATAGTGAAAACTTTGAGTAACATCGATGTTGATCTCATCTTGGGTTGATTTCAAAGAGATAAGAAAATCCCCACACATTGTCATTTGATGGCAGCATTTTGATTCAAGTATTGTCTGGTTTGTGGGTGTGTTTTTTAAAAAATTTGTAGGACAGTGAGTATTTTGACAATGTTGTGTGTGTAATTTTAATTCTTTTCTTTAGATATTTAAATTTTTATTTCATTAGACTACAACGTGTTGATTTATTTGGCTTGAGGTGTGACTTTGGAATCATAGGACAAAGAAAAGAGTTTTTTTTTCGAAGCAATAAATTTGATAGGACTTAGTTTAACAATTAGATTGAGTTTCAAATTCAATAGGAATGTGTGTGAATTGATTTTAATTTGAAGATTGAATAAGATTAGTTTTTGTTACATCTGAATGCATGTACCTCCTTGGTGTGACAATTAAACATAATTTCAATTTCCATAGCAATGTGTCAGTGATTTTATCTTCCGGATTGAATGAATAAAAATAGTTTCCATTAAATTTTAAATGCATGTATCTTTCTTTTAGATTGCAGTGTGTCAAGGATTGATGTAATTGTTGAGTTTTATATTGTCGTAGTTAGAAGCAAGCTCTAGGTATATTTAAATTCCAGTTAGCCAATTTCTTGAGGTCGATTTTTTGAATAAATGAAGAAATTAGGTTTAAGATTGGTTTACATTTAAAGTGAAAATTGACTATTGATTGGTTTATAGAGTAGCAACATCATTTTCTTGAGTTTCCCTTATTGTGTTCCTTGTGTGATTAAATAGAATTTTGCAAGTTTGTTGTTTATTTCATAGAAGCTAGGGTCTGGTGAAGTAGACTAAAGATCATTTACAAGAGTGTTGGAGAATTTCAATTGTAGGAAGAAAATTTGAGTTGTTTGATTAGGTGTGTGCATAATTCCTTAAGAGTGGAATTCTTAGATCTGTTCTTAGCTAGCATTCTCCTTTTGCTTATTTTTGAAGAGAATTGATGTTTGTGTGTGTGTGGAGCTCCTATTAGCATAGGGTTTTCAACTTCAAGAAGATATTAGGGTTTGATGCAAGGATTAATTTCCATATTTCAATTTCAAGTTTGTTTACATCAAGTGGTGATTGAGTATATTAAGTTTGCAATTATTTACTTAAATTTCAAATTTCATTTGCAATAAAAATTAGGGTTTCACTTAAGTACAATTACCTTTAAAGAGAAGAATTGGATTGATTCAATAAAGGTATTAAGTTTTAAAGTCAAGTTTGATTATTTTTAGTGAGATGGCTTGATTCCCTTTTCAAAATTTGTTTATTCAAAAACATTTGTGTATTTTATTATTTAGTTGAACATTATAAAGGAAACATTAAAGCTCTGACCTATAAACTGAATCAAGAAGTGCAGTGAAACTCGTGTTTACGAGCCTATATTGACAAATTAAATATTAAGAGTTTTAATTCACCAATTAAAACTCTCAACAGTTACCCTTACATTTGGTATGAGAATGGAACATTGTTAAAAGGATGATGATAGGTAAAGAGACATCCTCATATACTCTTTTTTCTTTTGAGGGGACATGAATTACATTGGGTCATGCATGGAGATGAACCTTACTTTATTCCTATGAAATTAGATGCGTTTGTGGACATTAGAAGACCATATTGTTTCCCTTTGAAAGAAAATGTGTGCTGGATAATTCGGTGAAAGGTGATTGTCCATAAAATGTAGATCAGATTTGGGGACCTTGTGGCTTTTTCCTTTGACCCAAGTAGTGCTTGGAGATTTCATTTGAGGGGTTAGTGGACACAAACCTAATATGACCAAGAATATTAGTGTTTGAGCACCTATGCTTTGGGAGAAAGGCTTAGGGGTTCTAACATTTCAGGGGTTAAGGGGTTTAGGGGTTTAAGCGTAAGGGGTTAATGGTTAAGGGTAAAGGGTTAGGGCATAGGTGATTTATGGGTTAAGTGGTTGAGGTCTAGGGTGTGTATGGATTAGAGGCTAATGACAGTGGCTAAGGGCTTCAAAGGTTAAGGTTTAAGCACCATGGGCTTAGGGGTTAGGGGATTTAGGGGGTTAAGTTCTTAAGGGTTATGGGATATAGGTGTCAAAAGGTTAAGGGGTTAGGGATAAAGGGTTAAGGGTGAGGTTTAAGATGATAAGGGTTTAGGGCTTAGGGCTTTAAGGATTCTAAGTTAAGGATTAGGGGTTAATGGGTTATTGTCTTATGTTTTAAGGGATCAAGGGGTTAATGGGTTTTGAGTTATGACTGTAGGGAT
This sequence comes from Pinus albicaulis, assembly GCA_034641835.2. Taxonomy (NCBI): domain Eukaryota; kingdom Viridiplantae; phylum Streptophyta; class Pinopsida; order Pinales; family Pinaceae; genus Pinus; species Pinus albicaulis. The sequence goes on along the minus strand of CM076569.1, from coordinate 690,320,746 downwards.
TAAGGGAGTATGACTCTGGGGTTAACGACATAGGGAATTTATTGATTATGGGTTAATCGATTATGGGTTATGATAATGGGGAACCTAATCACCTTATCACAACTATTGGGGTTCCCCTATAAATTTATCTTGATGCCTTCCCACGAGGCCTTCCTCCCTTGATATGGCCTCCCTCACATGATACGACCTAAACGCGTCTCATGTGGTGCCCTCATATGACACGAAACAACCTGCCCAAATGAAGGCACGAGGGAGAAAATGGAAAATGGATCGCACAATCATGCACAAGGCACACAGGAGGTCGCAACTTAGCATTTTTCATATGACCACCCTCACATTACCCGACCCACCCGAACGTGTTTCCTTGGATGCCCTCACATGACCTTACCTCACATGACTCGACCTGACCCGACCCAACCTGACACGACCAAACCTAACTCGACTCGACCTCACACGACCCGACCCGAACCGACCTGGCCTGACCTGACCCGACCCGACCTGACCCTCACATGGTTTCATTGCTATTCCGACGTTTCCAACGTTTGAACATGTTTGTTGCACGTCTGATAAGTATTGAAAAATCAAACCTGTTGTCACATTATAAATATAATATAAAATAAGTACTGAATAAAATAAGTGAATTAATTTCTTACCTTTCTATCTTTCAATATATATATATATATATATTATTTATTTATTTATTATTATTTTTAAACAATGATTTAATTAATTAACAAAAAATTCCTAGGCCAAAATTAATAGTCTAATCTAAATCATAAACGGGTTACATGAGGTCATGGGCATGACCTGACCTGCTTGAACGAAGGGTGAACAAGAAAGCAAATGAAAAACGGATCACACAAATGTGCACAAGGAACATGGGTGCCCTCACACGACCTGACACGACCTAACTAGGACGCATTCCTTGGGCACCCTCATATGACCTGGCCTGACCCGATGTGCCCAAACATGCTTCCTTGGGTGCCCTCATAGTATGGTATGACCCGACCCGACCCGACCGAGATGTGTTTCCTTGGGCGCCATCACACGACTCGACCCGACCCAACCCGACCCACCCGAATGTCGAAGGCATGTGGGAGAAAATGGAAAATAGGTCGCACAAACGTGGAGTACAAGGCACACAAGTGGTCACAACTTAGCATTTTTTATACGGTCACCCTCACATGACTCGACCTCACCCGGCCCACCCAAACTTTTTTACCTGGCCACCCTCATACGACCCGACCCAACCCGCCTCACCTGAATGCGTTTCCCTGGGGGCCCTCACACCACCCGACTTGACCCACGCCGACCCACCCAAACGTGTTTCCTTGGGCGCCCTCACACGACACGACCCAACCTGACCCACCCGAACGTGTTTCCTTAGGTGCCCTCACACAACTCGACCCGACCCACACGAACGCATTTCCTTTGGCACCATCACACGACCCGACCCCACCCGACCTACCCGAATTCATTTTCGTGGGTGCCCTCACATGACACAACTCGGCTCAACCTGACCCGCTCGAACGTGTTTCCTTGGGCAGCCTCACACAACACGATCAAACCCAACCCGAAACGACACGAACGGTCACAACTTAGCATTTTTTATAAGACCACCCTCAGATGACCTGACCCCACCCAACCGGCCTAAACATCGAAGGCACCAGGGAGAAAATGGAAAATAGGTTGAACGAACGTGAAGTACAAGGTACACGGGCGGACAGTACAACTTAGAATTTTTTATAGGGCTAGCCTCACATGACCCGACCCAACCCGACATGCCCGAATGTGTTTCCCTGGGCACCCTCACACAACCTGACCCGACCTGACCTTCCCAAACATGTTTCCTTGGGCGCCCTCACATGACTTGACTAGACCTGACCTGACCCACCCGAATGCGTTTCCTTGGGCGCCCTCACATGACCTCGCAGGCCCCAACTCGGCTGAACACATTCCTTTGGTAGATTTCCATGATCTGACCTGACTCGACCTTCCCGAACGTGTTTCCTTGGGCTCCCTCACAATACAGCACGACCCAACCCGGCCTGAATGCGTTTCCTTGGGCGCCATCACACGAGCCGACCTGACCCTCCTGAACATCGAAGGCACAGGCGAGAAAATGAAAAATGGGTCACACGAACATGCACAAGGCACATGGGTGGTCGCAAGTTAGCATTTTTTATACAACCTCCCTCACACGATCCAACCCGAACGTGTTTCCTTTGGCGCCCTCACACGGCACAACCCGACCCGCTCGAACGAAGGGTGCACGAGGGATTAAATGGAAAACGGGTCAAAAAAATGTTCACAAGAAACATATGCAGTTACAACTTACCATTTTTTATAATACCACCCTCACATGACCCAACACAACCTGACCTGACCCACCCGAACACATTTCACTAGGTGCCCTCACACGACCCGACACGACCTGACTCGGATGGACACATTCCTTAGGCACCCTCACATGACCCAACCTGACCCAACCTTCCCAAACAAGTTTCCTTGGGTGCCCTCATAGCATGACATGACCTAACCCAACTAGAACATGTTTCCTTAGGTGCCATCACATGACCCAACTCGACCCAACCCGCTCGATCGTCGAAGGCACAAGGGAGAAAATGACAAACAGGTCGAACAAATGTGCACAAGGCACATGGGTAGTCACAAATTAGCATTTTTGATATGCCCTCCCTCACACGATTCGACCTGAACGCATTTCCTGTGGCACCCTCACATGACACGACCTAATCTGCCAGAACAAAGGGCGCACGAGGGAGCAAACAGAAAACGGATTGCAGAAATGTGCACAAGCAACATGGGTAGTCACAACTTAGAATTTTTGATACGAACACCATCACATGACCTGAACCTACCCGAACTTCCCAAACGCATTTCCTTGGGCACCCTCGCAATTTGACACGACCCAACCTGGCCCAACACGAACATGTTTCCTTGTGTGCCCTCGCAATATGACACGACATAACCTGACCCGACATGAACGCATTTCCTTTGGCGCCATCAGACTCAACCCAAACTGTACAAATTTGTTTCCTTGGGTGGCCTCACACAGCATGACCTGACCAAACCCAACCCGACCCACCCGAACGCGTTTCCCTGGGTGCCCTCACATGACCCAACCCACCCGAATGTGTTTCCTTGGGTTCCCTTACTTGACCCGACATGACCCAACCTAGCCAAACATGTTCCTTATGTGCCCTCACATGACTCAACCAGACCTAACCTGCCCGAACTTGTTTCCTTAGGCACCCTCACAGTACAACACGACCTGATCCAACCCGACCCAAGCACGTTTCCTTGGGCACCATCACACGACCCATCCTGACCTGAACCACCCAAACGTCGAAGGCACAAGGGAGAAAATGACAAACGAGTCACATGAATGTGCAAAAGGCACACGAGCGGTCATAACTTAGCATTTTTTATATGGCCTCCCTCACATGATCCAACCTGAACATTTTTCCTATAGCACCCTCACACGTCACAACCTGACCAGCCTGAACAAAGGGCACATGAGGGAGAAAATAGAAAACGGATCGCACAAACGTGCAAAAGCAGCACAAGCAGTCACAACTTAGCATTTTTTATATGACCACCCTCACACGACCTGAACCGACCCAACCCACCTGAACATGTCTCCTTTGGCGCCCTCACAATAAGGCACAACTCAACTTGACCCGACTAGAACATGTTTCCTTGGGCAGCATCACATGACTCGACTTAACCCATAAAAATGTGTTTCCTTGGGTGACTTCACACAACACGACCTGACCAGACCCAACCCGACCTGCTCATACATGTTTCCTTGGGTGCCCTCACACAACCCGACAAATTGTTCCTAAACCCTAAACCCGATCTCACTTCTAACACATTATTCCTAAACTTCGCAATACTGACATGTTGTCCTGACACATCGCTCTTCTGACACACTCTTCTGGAACATTGCAATTCTGACACACTCTTCAGGAGCATTGTAATTCCGACACTTGGCTCCTAAACGTTGCAATTTCGATACTTGGCTACGAAACATCACAATTCATAAGCATACTCTCGAAACATTGCAATTTCGATGCTTTTCCATAGCATCACAATTCCGACACTTGGCTCTTATACGTCAGAATTCTGACGCTTGGCTCCGAAAGGTCACAATTCCGACGATTTTTCCTGAAACGTCTCTATTCCAATATTTTTCCTAAACATATATATTCTGACGATACTCCCTAAACGTCGTTGGAGCGACGCTTGTTGGTGGGATGGAAAAAATTGAGAAAATTTGGGGAACTTTCTGACAATACGTCAAAAGTGTCGGAACTAAAGTGTCAGAAAATTGACCATATGTACTAGTGTGGGTAATCCTCCCTCGGAAATTCATGATCAAGATGTAAGATATCATGACGTAATGTATTGCAAATTGATGCAGGTCACCATCCTCTTCAGATCCTACTCATCACATCGTAAATCATCTCATCCAAATACTATTATTATTTTGACTTCATGCTTTAGGGGGGAGCTATTATAGGTCAATTTGGGAATCATCCCCAAAGACATGGTCAAACTCGGCATCATCCCCCAATAAGAATTAATAGGTTCTATCATCTCCTTAATTTCAATTATTATATGCCATAAGTGAATACATTCCATTCATGGCTTAAATTGTGATATTTCCAAGGTTTGAAGTATATATTATATGACCCAGTGACTCATCAACACTCCTCTGCAAGGGACTAACTGTGTTGTAGTGCCAATACCTTCATGCAAGGGTTCATTACAGTTCACTTCCTGACACTCAAGGGTGCGTTGGTCACCTGGGAGTGAAATCATCATTGTTTCAGGAATCCCCACACGGCCAGTGCCTTCTAGAAGAGTCTATAAGTGTCATACTTCAAATCCAAGTGTCCATCCACCACCTATGAACTTGGAAACATGTCTTGCCTATTATTATAAAGCCATTCAATGATAAAATACCATGAGTTTCCCTATAAATTGAGCACTCATCTAAGTGCTAGGGAGGAATAATTTTGTGCAAAGTTATGTTGTTGTATTCTCATTTGATAAGATATTGGAAGTATTGATATCCTACTAAGATGATGTTGGATGTGATGATGCTCGAATGAAGTTGGACTAGGTTAACGAAAAAATCGATCTATTGGTTGTAATCATCTCCTCTTAATCTCTTAATAAATATATTTGTTCATTTTTCTCAATACATAAGTCTATATCTTGTGAAATGTATTCTTGATGATGTATGTATTCTCATATCTAATTGGTTTGATTTGATTAAGATAAGTAGATACTTGTATATTGTATGTTTTTTGTTGTTATTTGTCTTTGATTGCAGGAATCGATCTAGCGGCTTGAGTTGGATTGAGAGCGACGACAACAGTGAAAAAAGGAGAATGAGAGTGAAATTATCACAAGTAGGCTTCTTTCCATTTCTGTATATCTATTGTTCTTAGAGAAAATAGTAGTTGTCTTTCTTCTGTTGTTCTGAGTGAAGGAACACCACACTCAAGGAATTTAGTTTATCCATAGATTAAAATTCTTTATAAAAACTTTGTTACAAAAATACCAGTGTCCAAGGGAATTTATTGGCTTAACTTTGAAACTTGGGTCACCCCTACGTTTCAAAAAATACTTTCGTTGCCAAGAAAAAATTGTCTATGTTGAGGAGGGGATGTGGAGCTCGATGACAGAAGAAATAGAATGATGGTTGGACATTAGATAACACAAGAATATGGTGGAACAATCAAGGAATTTACATATCAATCTAGAAGAATTTATATAGATGTACACTTTTTCTTATTTTCATGAGATGTTATTTTTTGACTTCCCTATCATCTTGTGGGAGTAGCTAAAGAGATAGGCAAAGTGACAAGGACTCTAGATTTTCTCAAAGCCATATGTCTAGACACTATATTTTCTATTAAGGGTGAATAAGATGATAAAACAATATCTTAAGCTATTTATTTTTGGCTAGATAATTTTTTAGAGGGCTACCTAGTTGAGTTTGCAGTAGAATCTAATCAATATTTCAACAGAGTTGAAAGCGATTTCTTCTGAGGACGACGTAGTAATTTATTGAAAGTATTATCGACGTGGATTAAGATGTTTATCTGCGACAAAGGAGTGATGTAGCTAGAGTATAAAGAGATGATTAGCTAAATATTTATGTTATACGAGGAACCAGGTAGTTGATCAAAGGATGACCTAAGCTAGATAAGGGACAAGGGATGACCATATACGTCGATAAAGAGAGATGTGTTTTATATAAGATTTGAATAGTTAGAGGAAATAAAAGGAAATATGTTGAGAAAAAGACAAGTGATGAGATATGTGTTAGCCTCCACAATGTCCCAAGGCTGAAAAGGTATCTATGGAGGTAACCTTAAAGCTAAGCTTTTAGTTTGGCAGCTAGCCCTACCAAACTAGAGAGGAATCTCTCTATGAAAAACACAACCAAGGAATTGATTGGTGCAAGAGTGGATTTTTGGCTAGATAGCTCATCTCTAGGGTTTTAAAAGATTTAGGGTTTTTCTGCTAGATCAGGGATGAAAATCAAGGAACTAGGTCAAAGTATCAAAGGTTACAGCTCCAAGAGACATGGAGAAGCAACATGGCTATGCTTTTTTGATGGATTTAGAAGTTTTTCGGTGTAGTGTAAGGTTTGAAAGAGAAATAAAATATTATTGAACATGTGCACCATTAATTCACTAAACAAGAATGAAGATTACATAAAATGACATTCCCAACAAAATAGAGCTTTCATGGAAGAATTTTTCTTATAAATCTCTTAGGAAAATCATTGAATAAGCAAGATATGATGAGAGAAGCATACCATTCATATAAAAATATAACATATAGAATACAATATCACAAGCTCACAACATGAGAATTCCTGAATAATAGTTGCAATTGGTCCTTTTATTTCCTGTATAAATATGAAATACAAGCTACAAGAGTTTCACCCTTTGATGTCCAACCTTTTTTCTCTACGAAAAACAAAATAATATAGACCAAAAACCATTTCCCCTCTCTCAGGGGTCAAATCCTAGAGTGTAGGAACAGTTTACATGAATTCCTCAACAAAACCCTAATGACTAGGGAGGTTAACATACTCTCTTCAAAATAGAAAAAACTTATACATCTAACCTTGAAAAGAATTTACAAGCATGAATCTACCTATTTTTCACTTTAACAAGCATATTTAAAATTTATTACATCATGAAAACATCATAAATGAGTAATTACATCAAGGGAAACTGAGTTTGACTGACAAAACTAAAAAAATAGGGTTCCAGGCAAAAGCACAACAAATTGATAGGAAAGCGTAGTGTGCTAGGAGAAAATGCAACGTGTCAGGTGTAAGATGATTTTGAAGGTGTTCCCATGCCCCAAATCCATATCTGAAAGATGTTGGAGAAATATCTACCTATCTACTACACAAGAACCCTCAAACACTAAAAATGGCTTCTCCAAGACCTCTAAAACTCAATTCTCCCACAACTACCCTAAAATCGCAACATGTCTCTAAAAAAATAGGCAGAAAGGTGATTTTTTGGTATTTTTTTGACCTTTTCACCCACCAAAATGTGATGACATGGTTCTACCAAGAATTGAAGTCAATGTATAGGTCAAAATAAATCCATAAATTCAAAAATTTTGTTATTTGGATACCCCAAAAAATAATGAAGCGTCAGGCTCGCTACACTTTGGACCAAAATCTGTGCAAAATTGCCAAAGTTCCCAAAAACTTCTAAATTTGCCAAAAGTTTTCCAAATTTGCTCAAAATCATTCCAAAATTTCTCCTTGAAGTGAAATAAGGATGTTTTAGGCCTCAACTAACAAATCAATCCTATCCTTCTCTTTTTTCCTCATTAGGGTTTCTTTCAACCTTTTCTTCAACTACTTGATTCTAAATTGGGAGACCTTGTTCCTTGTATAATAATGCATAGCCGCGTGTCTTTGTAGGTTATTGTTTGTATTTTCAAGTGGAAATTCACCTTGTCAAGCAAAAACTCCCTATCTTGATTAAATTTTGCTGCAATTAGGTCATCTACAGTCATTTGATATTTTGGTGGAGATTGTTATCTTTGGCGCTCAAGTGCCCTCTTGAGGCCTCTTGTCCTTCATCTCTTTCTTCTTACCTGATATTCCTGATCACTTGAATCAGTAAAAAAAGTAGCGTGGTCGCCTAGAGAGGGTGCCAATCACCTTTTGAGAGTGTCCTTTAATTATTTCTATGCTAAGATAGTCTTTGCTGGTGAGTTAGTGCTCAATGTCAATGGAATGAGTGAAATTATTCTTGTATGGTCCTTTGTAGCTTTTGGAAATCGAATTCTCTTCATTGTGGTGTAGTAGCCCCACCATGTGTTTTTCTTACATTTTGATTTAAAACTGTAGCTTTGTAACCTTGTGAAATATATTACATCATGATTGAAATAAAGTTACACTTTTAAAACCTTTATTGAACATTTTTCAAAGTTACTACTCCTTCAATGTTGAATTCAATGGTGAAATGAATTTTTATGATTTTGACCCTAAAACATAATGGTGACACTACATGCAATGGCTGAATGATGACCATGGTGATGTGACATAGAAGGTAATGGATACATTTAAGTGGTGATTCATCAAAATGAATGATGGTAATGACCAAAACATGAATTTTGAAAGGAGTAGTAACACATCTACACACACTAGCCAATGACCTAATTTTTATTTGACGACCAACTAAAACCATATAAATTTGACCTAAGAGCCTAACATAAAACCTCGTAAGAGTGCATTTGATCACTGGTGATCTAAAGAACTGAATGACACTAACATGGGCTCAAGCTGGGGATGGAAACTCCTTGGAGGTGTCAAGAACACCGTAGACCAAGTAGCCTTATCCATTGGGCGTGGAGACAAAAATAAAAATACCAAACTCAAAACTGAAAACTGACTGAAAAAATGAACTGACTTTGACTAAAACAAAAAAATTAATGGACCTACAAATCAACAACCAATCAAGGAAACCTTATGGGCTTCACCTCGGGCTCCAAGTTTCGATGATTAAATCCTTCACACTTTGGCAGAAAAGTAAAATGATATCTATAATGATGCTGAGAAACTTCACAAATTTGATCAAAAGAGGTAGTGCTTGAGAAGCCTAAAATTGGCTGGTCCTCCTCCATAGTATTTTCCATCCATTTCCCCCAACAAGTAGGCATGATTTCCTCTTGAAGCTGAAATCATATAGGATCCCTTCCATAAGTTCTTAAACTTTTCGCGCTTCCCTTTTTCTTCTTTTCGAGCATACTGACAGAGGAATACATCGCCCATATTAAATTCATCCACTATTTTTTTCTGGTCATACACTTTCTTGATTCTTTCTTGAAGCTTAGAAGTCTTTTGAAACACTTCCTCCCTATTTTGTTGCAAATGAATGATTTGTTTTATATACCGCTGAACATCATTCGGTTTGCTGCCCACTTCCTACAATATCTTCATGACTGGAACATCAAGAGAAGTTCGAAATATTGTACCAACTCCATACACTAACTCAAAATGTGACATGCCTATGGGATTCTTATTACTTACTATGTCTTCCCACAAGGCATTGATGAGTTTCTTATGCCAATTTTTCTTATTTGCCTCTAGCATCTTCTTGATAATATTGACCAAAGACTTATTCGAAGACTCGGCCAATCCATTGCCTTGCAGGTAGTATGCAGTTAAATGACCCAATGTGATATTTTACTTGTTGTGTAAACAACTCCAAAAAGAGAAGAAAAGAGATATCAACGCCTTAGAAATGAGCCACTTCGAGGGGGAAACCTCCAATACATTACATAAATGAACAATTATTGGATGATACAATTTACAAAACCTCCTTTCTATATATAGGAGTCCATGGGGCCATAATGTAATCCTAGTGGGCCACAATGTAATCCTAGCCGACCTAACAATAGTAATTTAAGGGCACAATAATAACAAAATGGGGGTTACAAGGGTACAATAATAACAATAAGGGGTTTACACTAACAATAATAAGGGGCTATACTAGTGATATGGGGACCTAACATGCCCCTCTCCTTCAAAAAAAGTGTTGTCCTCAACACTTGAGTAGCTCTGGGTGCTTCTGTATAAAATTCTCATCCTCCCATGTAGAATCTTCAGTGGGTAAGTTCTTCCACTTGTTGAGATACTCTGAAATTGATCGATTCCGTAGTTGTCGAGTTCTTGTTTATGTGACCGCTTCAGGTTCCAATATGATTTTTCCTTCCTCATCAAGCTCGTAATATTGTTTGAACTGGAAGATTTTCACCGATAACCTTCTTTAAGCATGAAACATGGAAAATTGGATGTACTCGCGAAGAAGCAGGAAGCTCCAATTTGTATGCCATAGTACCAATCTTTTTCAACACCTTGTAAGGACCATAGTACTTTGGCGATAATTTATTATCCTTCTTTGCTTGCTTGAGGGACATTTGTTTGTATGGTTGTAGCCGTAAAAATACCCAATCTCCTACATCAAAACTTCTCTCGCTACGATGTTGATATGCCTGTTGTTTCATTCGATTTTGTGCCAAATTCAGGTTATCCTTTAAGAGTTGGAGAACTTCTTGCCGATGCTCGATGTGATCTTCCACTACTTGAACCTTCAAATTTTCCCTTAAAGATGATGTAATCAATGGTGGATGATATCCATAAAGTGCCATAAATGGGGTCATTTTTGCTGCAGTATGGAAGGAAGTGTTATACCACCATTCAGCAAGAGGTAACCACTTGAACCATCGTGTTTGTTTATCAGATACAAAAAAACGAAGATATACTTCCAAACATTTATTTACGATCTCAGTTTGACCATCAGATTGAGGATGATAAGATGAGCTATGAGCTAATTGAGTACCCAAACAAGAAAATAACTCCGTCCAAAAATTTCCAGTAAAAATGGGATCTCTGTCACTCACAATAACCCTTGGGCTTCCATGTAGCTTTTGAATTATATCCATAAATGTAGTAGCAATTGTACTTGCTTTAAATGGATGAGATAATGCACAAAAGTGTGCATACTTGGTAAGTCTATCAACTACCACCATGATGACACTCTTTCCTTCGGACTTAGGTAAACCTATGATAAAATCCATTGGAATCTCCTCCCAACGTTGACTTGGAATGGATAAAGGTTGTAGCAGCCTCAAGGTATTAAATGTCTCAACTTTATTTTGTTGGCAAACCAAACATTCCGCCACAAACTTTTGAATATCAGATTTAAGGCCATCCCAAAAAAATTCTTTCTTCACCCTGTGGTAAGTTTTTAAAAATCCCGAGTGTCCTCCTAAAGGAGAAGTGTGCAATTCCAGAAGAATATTTTGTTTTATTTGGAATTCTTACAAATATATAAGCGATCTTTGTACCATAAGGAATCATTTTTCCAACTAAATGTATCAGATGTACTAGGATCTTGCCGCAACTTTTGAATGAGTGTCCATACATATTTTTCCTTCTTCCATTCATCTCTTGCTTCGGTTATCCAATCTGGTTGGATAATAGAAATGGCACAAAGAAATGCTTCCACCTCTTCATTCTTTCTTGAGAGTGCATCCGCAACAACATTAAGCTTTCCTTTTTTGTAGATTATTTCAAAGTCATAACCCAACATCTTTGTGACCCATTTTTGCTGCTCTTCTGAAGATAGTCTTTGTTCCAAAAAGTGTTTAAGACTATCATGATCAGTTTTTACCTTCAAGTGTCTTCCCATTAGGTAAGTTCGCCATTTCTTTAGTGCATGCAGTATTGCTAACATTTCCTTCTCATAAATAGGTTTCTGTAAATACTTTCCTTTGATTCGACGACTTTCAAAAGCAATGGGTCTTCCTTCCTGCATTAAAACTGCACCAATTCCATTTCCTGAGGCATCACATTCCACAATAAAGGTTTTTGTGAAGTCTGGCGTAGCTAAGACCGGTGCATGGCACATTGCCTCCTTAATACATTCAAAGGCCTTAGTTGCTTCAGGAGTCCATGAAAATGCATCTTTCTTCAATAATGTTGTTAGAGGTGCTGCTATTCTCCCATAATTCTTAACAAACTTGCGATAATAACCTGTTAACCCGAGAAATCCTCGCAAATTGTTTATGGTTGTGGGGACCTTCCATTCCTTAATGGCTTCAATTTTGTTAGGGTCTACTTTAACACCCTCGTGAGATACAAGATGACCCAAATATTCCACCTCTTGTACTCCAAAGAAACATTTGGATTTTTTTGCATATAATTGTTTCCCCTGCAATAGTTTGAGCACCTTGTCAACATGTTCAACATGATCCTTCCAAGACCTGCTGTAGATTAGTATATCATCAAAAAATACTAGCGCAAATTTTCTAAGGAAGGGTTTGAAAATGGAATTCATCAACCCTTGAAATGTAGAAGGTGCATTGGTAAGACCAAAAGGCATGACCAGAAATTCATAATGGCCCTCATGAGTTCGAAATGTTGTTTTTGGAATATCTTCAGTCTTCATTCTAATTTGATGATATCCTGAACGAAGATCCAACTTGGTAAAATAAAGTGCTCCATGTAATTCATCCAATAATTCATCAATCACAGGAATGGGAAATTTGTCTTTAATGGTGAGCTTATTGAGCTCCCTATAATCCGGACACATTTGCCATGATCCATCCTTCTTGTGTACCAAAACTACAGGAGAAGAGAAAGAACTTTGACTAGGTTGAATTATACCCGCCTCTCACATTTCTGCAATCATACGTTCAATTTCGCTCTTTTGGAAGTAAGGATATCTATAAGGCCTGATGTTTGGAGGAACACTTCCTCGAATCAAATGAATAGCATGATCATGATCACGAATAGGTGGGATTCCTTTGGGAGTTTCAAGCACCTTGGAATGATTGTCCAAGACTTGTTGGAGATCTGCAGAAATAGATGATTTTGATGTCGGAACTTCTAGTGAGCATAATTGTGCAATTACGCCTCGTTTTTCTTTCTTTAGAAGCTTTGTGATGACATTAGATCTTATTATCCTTCCTGGCTTCCCTTCAATACCCCGTAATTCGACTTCCTTTCCTTCTGAAAAAATTTCAAGAAAAGTTCTTGAAAATTAAAAGCTACCGTCCCCAAAGATTGTAACCATTGTACTCCTAGTACAACATCAGCACCTTCCATAGGAATGGAAAGCATTGGACTAGTCAATACATATTCCCCCATGGTTAGCTTAATATTATGGCATTTTCCAGAGCAATTTATAGTTCCTCCATTTGCAACCATCACTTGACATTCTGGTGCTGGGTATAGGAAATAATTTAATTCATTGGCTACCTTACAATGAATAAAATTATGGGTTCTACCTGAATCAATCAACACTATTACCTTTTTCTTCTTGATTTGTCCTTATATCTTGAGAGTTTGAGGAGTGGTAATTCCTACCAGTTCATTACACGATATGGTCGGATTCATTTCTTCCTCTTCTAGGGTTGGTTCCTGGTGTATATCCTCTTCTTGTTCATTTTCTTCTTCCTCTTCACAATCTATGTAAAATAATTTCTTCTCAGGACACTTATGACCTTTAGTGTATTTGCTATCACAACTGTAGCAAAGCCCTTTTGCTCTTTTTTTCTTCCAATTGTTGTGGTGTCAACCTTGTAGGTTGTGGAAATCTAGGCGTAGCAACACTTCCTTCTTTATAGAATTGAGTGGTAGGCTTCCTTGTCATCATTATTTTACATTCAACTTTTCTTGCCAACCTGAATGCCTTCTCCAATGAATCCGGTTCCAAAACATGAACTTCATGTTGGATGTTATCCTTTAAAGTGCCTATGAAGAGATCGATCCTGTGTTCCTCTGGAATATCAGTTACCCTTATATTCAATTTTGGGAAGTCCTCAATGTGCTGCCCCACTAAACCCTTTTGTTTGAGATTTATCAATTGGCTAAAGAAGGTGTTGCTCTTTGTATCCTCATAATGTGCTATCATTTCCTCCATAAAAATTGACTAAGTGACAATTTTTTTACGGGAGCAAAGCCATCGATACCATACAAATGTATTTTGTTCTAAATGTAAAGTTGCAATGCGTACCTTTTGTGTGTTTTGCACATTATGGAGATCAAAATATTGCTCCATCCGTAGTATCCATGTTACAGGATCCTTTCCATCAAACTTCCTCATATCCATTTTTGGAATATGGTGGTTCTTCCCGCCAACATTAGAGGTTATGAAATCACGATTAACATTTATTTTGTTCTCATCATGAGGTTCTTCTACTATATTTCCTCCTTTATGAATCGTTTCTTGTTTTAAGCTTGTCATCAAGCCTTCCATGTATGCTTTTAGATCATTCTTCATGTTTTCCATGTTGTCTTTCATGTTTTCATCGATCTTAGCTTCCATGTCATCAATCTTAGCTTCCATGCCCACTTCCATGCCATCCATCTTAGCTTCCAAACCATTCATCTTAGCTTCCATGCCTTTCTTCAAACCATCCACCTTAGTTTCCATGCCTTTCTTCAAAACTTCCATTTCATTTTTTGTTGTTCTTTGCGAGAGCGAAATTTGTTGCACTTGCTCTTGTAATTTTGATATGTCATGTTGCCATTCTTCGTCTTCATGAGCCACAGTAGAGCCTTCTAAAGGCTTAATGGGAGTTGAATTATTTTTAGGGGCCATTTTAGAATCTAATACTGATATCTATTCTACAATATTCCATTGGAATCAATTCAACTTGATTCTTCAAACAAGACTTATGCAATTCGGAAAAAAAATACACACCTTTTACTTGCTTTTTAGGAGCTCTGTATTGAAATTGAATTATCTCTGTAATTGAGAATCTTCAATATCTGAAATTCACTGCTGTAGTAGCCTTCTGAACTGTCTTTCAAATGCCACAGGTATGATCTGATTTGGATTCTTCAAGACAAAGTTATTTCCAATCTCCCACAATGACCCAATTTTGGACTGGTTCAGTAGAGCGAACTTGTACGACTTGCCACGTGTCACTGTTTTGTCCTTCATCTCTGAAATTGATAGCCAAGAAACTGCAGTCCGTGCACTTGTAACCACTTTTTACGGCACTCCAATCCGATGCCCAGAGAGAGAGTTATTGAACGTTTCCCACGATCACCTCTTTGAGATGAAATTCAGGAGCCTGAAAAAGCACTACCTTCCACAGATCATATCTCCAAAAATATTGCGAACCAAGCTCTGAAATTTTTTGACGACTTTCTTTAGGATTTCAGCTTCGCACCATATGAATTTCAGATTCTGAACCTTCGTAGAAATTGTTTTATAGCGCAAATTCCACGATGACCTGTTTAGGAGCCTGAAAAAATACCTAACTTCCACAGATCATATCTCCGAAAATATTGCGAACCAAGCTCTGAAATTTTTAGAAAAACTTCCTCAAGATTTCAGCTTTGCACCCTAAAAATTTCAGCTTCTGAAGCTTCGTAGAAAAAAAGTTATAGCGAAAATGCCACGATGACCTGTTTGGAGCAGCGAAACCCTAGAATCCCAAAGCTCTGATACCAAATGTTGTGTAACCAAATCAAAAAGAGAAGAAAAGAGATATAAACGCCTTAGAAATGAGCCACTTCGAGGGGGCAACCTCCAATACATTACATAAATGAACAATTCTTGGATGATACAATTCACAAAACCTCCTTTCTATATATAGGAGTCCATGGGGCCATAATGTAATCCTAGTGGGCTACAATGTAATCCTAGCCGACCTAACAATAATAATTTAAGGGCACAATAATAACAAAATGGGGGTTACAAGGGTTCAATAATAACAATAAGGGGGTTACACTAATAATAATAAGGGACTATACTAGTGATATAGGGACCTAACATTACTTCTCACAAAATTCCACCATATTTTTGGACTTAAATGCAGTTGTGCTATCCATAATGATATTCTACGGAAAACCAAATCTAGAAAAGATATTATATTCCAAAAATTGAATGATAACCAAATCAGTTGTTTAACTGGTTGGGATTGCCTCAGTCCACTTTGTAAAATAATCTGTAGCTGTCAAAATAAACTTTTTATAGGCGGATGATGAAGGATGGATCTCACCTATGAAATTGAGACACCATTGCTAAAATGGTGCCTGGACTAGTATGGGCTACAAAGGTAGTGGGAGAAAATTCCTCTTCCCTTTTAAAATTTGGCATTCATGACAACTCATCACGGTCTTGTACACATTAGCAAAAAGAGTGGGCCAATAGAAACCAACCCTCAAAAAAAATTTCATTGTGGTCTTCCAGAATAAATGACCACCATAATCACCCTTGCGAAAGTCATTCATCACCTCCTTCACTTCACTTTCCACAAGACACCTCCCGGGTCTTTCAATAAAAAACATTGTCTAAAATACAATATTTTGAAGCCTTTAATTTCAGTGATCTACCTTTTCTTTTAGAAACACCCAATGGGGGATTTAAAATTTTTAGAACTTAAAATATATTAGCATATTAAGGGGAAGAAATGAAAATCTAAGATACATGTTTCAACAAGTCATCAACCTCCTCTTCAAAAAGTGTAGAAATCAGATTTATGTCCAGTGCATGTAAATTATATTCCGCCATCAACTTTACCAAACCCTGTCCCTTGATCAGCTTTGTTAGCTTGATATCCAATTCATATTCAAGCATGGTTGCAATCCATTTCCCTCGCCTACTTTCGGGATTAGTTTGCATCAAAACATATTTCACTGCTTCATTCGGAACATAAGCTATGATGTGAGAGTGTACGATGTATACCTGAAAGTATTTCAATGCTTTCACCAAGGCCAAAGTCTGTTTTTCAATAATTTTGTATCTCAGCACTACATCTCTTATGGTCCATATGAAAAAGTAAATTGGCTACTCTATCTTTGAATCCTTTTTTTGCATTATTATGACATCAAAAGAGTGCTCAGAATAAAATGAAAAGATAATGAAGTCTAAAGTATAATCAGGGTTGATCCATGTGGGAGCACATGTTAAAGAAAATTTGACTGAATTGAATTATTTATTTTCATTTTTTAAACATCTTACCTTGTTGTGCTTCTTCAGCATATCTGTCATATCTTTAAGGTGTTCAACAAGGTTAGAGATGAATCTCCTCAAAACATTTATCTTACCGTTGAATGACTAGATCTCCTTTTTTTCCTTGGGAAGTCCAACTAATGAATTGCTTCGATCCTCGAGTGATCAATGTGGATTCCATCTTTTGAGATGATGTTCCCAAGCAGTTTTCCCTCCTCCATGGAAAATAAGCTTTTCTTAGGAGTCAACGAGTTTCCAAATTTTCTACATTTTTGAAAAACTATTCTCCAGTGGTGTAAGTGCTCATCATCTGACTGTGAGAAGGAAGTAACATAATCAAGGTAAACTACAATAAATACATCCTTCTCATTCGATAAAGCGATGTCCATAGCCAGTTGAAATGTAGCCCATGCATTCTTGAGCCCAAATGGAATTTTGGCATACATGAAAGTACCCCATGGCATTGTAAATGTTGCTTTATCTTGGTCATCTTCATGCACCAAGATCTGGTTGTATTCTAAGTATCCATTGAGGATTGAAATCCTTGAAGCTCCAACAACCCTCTGCAATATGTGGTCCATATTCGACAAAGGATAATTGTCCTTTAATGACACCTTGCTTATATTTCTGAAATATATGCAAAGGAGAATCTCCCCTATCTTCTTCCTTATTGGCACAAGATTAGAAATCCATCCTTAAAGTCTATTTGCCTCTTTCTGGATTGATGGCAGTAGTTTTATATTGATTCTCCTCCAAATTTGGTGCAATGGATTTTGATCCAGCTTGATTAGGATAGTGTGTTGGATGATGTTTTTATCGTACAATTTTAAATATGAATAATCCCAAGGGAATACATCATAGAAATCACTCAAAATATTTTTTTATTTACCTTTTAACTCAGGGGTTAAAGACCTAGATAACTTGACAATCTTGGGTTTATCATTTGTATCAATGTTTACATCTTCAACACATGCTTCTGTAGGGACCATTGTTGGATTTTTAGCGACATCATCATGATAAAACAACTCCTCAAAAGGTACTATACCTCGTGGAATGTTATTTTCCTTCAGCTGCAACACCTAAAATTCAATAGCTTCAATTACCTGATCATTTTTATTGTACACATCATCACTATGGGAGTTAGCAAACTCATCCTCCATCTCCACAAAGTTGTTTTTCTATTTATCATCCAAAAATACCCTCCTGTATCTCATATTTTCAGGGATATTCAAGCAATGCTTCACATGAATTTCAAACTTTTTAGTAGCATGAATAGGAATCTAAAATTTATTGGCCGCTCTTGCAAGTGAATCGGCCATAAAATTATAGCTTCTAGGAATCATAGACAATGTTTATTCTGGAAAAGTTTTAATAATATCAAGAACAACATTACGATATGCTCTCATCCTAGGATGTTTGGTGTGGTACTCCCCTTTTAGCTATTTTATCACCAACTTGGAGTCGCCATATACTGTAATTCTCTTCACGCCTAGCCTTTTCAAAATTCATAGATCGATAATCAAGGCCTCATATTCAGCCTCATTGTCTGAGCAGTAAAAAGCTAGCCTATAAGAACACAATATTGAATTTCCTTGGGGCTTTAGATGAATTATTTATAGGGATATGGATCCATATTCTGATACCATCTCCATATTTTCCCAAAACGCCATCGAAATCCATGGTCCAAAGACCCTCTTCATCATCGAGAAGCTGAAATTCTATGCATTGAAATGTTCCTTCTTTTGGATATGTTGTCTCAATCTATTATTTACCTTTCTCTGACTCAACTAAAATTTGTTGTGGCTCTACTAAATTTTTATCTAAAGTACTTGGCTATAAGCTTTCGAAATTCTGATTTCTGCTTTCTGCATTCAAGACCACTTGGACACTATTTGACGATTTTGAAATTTCTTCACCTTCTACAATTTGACTATCTAAATCATCAGTACTATGATCATTATACAATATGAAGGACTCTAAGTTAGTATGTATAGAATTAATGGGGTGAATTTTTTGTTTATCTTTTCTAGTGATCATGTATTTCATTTTCACTTCTCGGTATATCTTCCTAAGTTGGCTAAATACTGGAATTGTAGCATATGAAAAATCAAGTTGTAGAGTACCCTTTAATTTGGCTCCCCAAGATCGTGAAAGCAACATGCCATACCTTGGAGGTATGTCAACAACTACAAAACTCATCAACACATTTTTGGCGAGAATTTGATCCAAAGAGACAACTAAGTCTTTGATAAGACCAAGGCATCAGACTCTACCAGAATCAAAAGAATAGAGGTCATGATAGGGTTGGGTTATGTCCAGCCCCAACTTATCCATGATGGCATTTGGTATTAAATTGTGTGAGGCTCTAGAAACTAACACAGAATTATGGAGAATATAGTCATGAATCCTCATGTTGAGATACAATGGAGGGACTTCACTATCTTCAAGTTTTCCATCTACGACTAGGCCAAAAAGAAGCTTGGGATGGTCCTCAATAACACTGGTCATATCTGACATCTGATCTACTTTAAAAAACTTAGAAATACGAGATTTGTATCTATCATTCTTTACAAGCTCAATGAGGGGAACAAAAAATTTTAACTTATAAATTTCACTCTCTAAGCTAAACAAGCTAGATTGTTTCTCTACCTCATTTACAATGGTATCTCTCTTTTCAGGTTTCTCTTTTGCTGAAGATTCCTTTATTTTTCCTTATTTATCTTTCTTTGATTTAATTGTAGATGGTTCAATGTTCTTGCTCTGATTTATGGCAACAAGCTCCTTCTCCTTGTTTGGACTAGATTGGGAATTTTGTTTGGGTTGAGTATCTTTTTGCTGTGTTGTCCTCTTTTGAGTAGAAGTAATAGGAACATCTAGGTTTCTCAAATTGTATTGTCTCTGCGATGAGATGAGAGAATTTAGGTACCCCCTTTGATAGTCTTCAGATTGGAATACCAACCCATCATCCTTTGCAAGTACAAATTTCATGGTCATCTCGCACATATGTTTCTTCGGTATACTTATCATCCTTTGTAAGATAAATAGGTCCCTGATATTTTGAAAAGAGAATATTTTCTTTAAAAATTTCATCTTCATATTTAGGTACTTGGGAATAGTTCTGTTGTAATGGAGTGTGGATTTGTTGTTGAGCTTGCTAATCTGGAGCTCTCTATTCTCTCTAATTAATCCTGAATTGTGGTTGTTTCTGTTTTCCTCGAAAATTGGGATTCTATATTTGATTGTCTGGCTGCCTTTATGAAATTGAGATTTTGTCTACCATCTTCTCCACAGTTCTAATCAAACTATCAAACTTTGCTTCAGATGAGGATGATGGTTCTCCCTTAATTGTGACTCTTTTTTTCAACTTTTCTTTTTGATTTCTTGATCAAAAGATTTCCTCCAATGAGGTAGAGTTTATTTCTATAAGTTGATATGCCATATCAGGGTCAACGGCATCTGGATAGTGCAACAAGACCAAATGAGGTGGAGGTTTGATATTGACGGGAATGGAATTCTACACCTTATTGAGGTAGGTAGTATAGTCGTGAACAGATTCATTACGCTACCTTTTCAATGAGTTATTCTTGGCCAATATCTGAAGTGGATTTTTCTTTTTCTCCCACTTAGCAAGGAAAATATCTGTTAACTACTGTGAATATTGCACTGAACTAACTGCCAAAGCTTTGAACCATTTTTTCACTTCTCCTCAGAAAAGCTTGAGCAATAATTCTCATCTTCGCATTATCATTGTCTACTTCTTCTATATCTATGAAATTTTTTATCTTGTCAATGTGTTTCCTCGCTATAACCTCGGTGGTTCCATCAAAATTAGGTAGCGTTTTTCCATTGTTCTGAGGTAAATTAGTGAGTTGTATCGGTGGATATAATGGAGAAAATATGACCATAGTTGTTCTAGAATTTAAGCTTTTAGTCACAACAGGAAGAATTGGTATAAGAGTTGGTTGTCTAGGAGGAAGTGTGGATGATGATCACTCTCTTTATGCTACACTTTCTCTGCCATTTTAGCCAAGATTTTTTAGAGATAGTAGGGTAGGTTGAGAGTTTTTACACCTGTGAAATGCATCAAAAATCTGACATGATATTTGTACAACCTTGAGAATCTACCCTCACATGTGAAATACCTCATTATTTCCTTGATAAATTGAGAAAAAATTTCAAGCAACTGTCCAAAAGGAAAAAAATTCTGATGACATCTTTATAATGACTTTTAATAAAAGTTCTATAATTTTGAATGTCCAAGTTTGACTTCTTGAACCACTTTTATCCGTTGTTTGGTATCCCTGTAGTGGTGGCTATGGCCTCAGATGAAATTGTAAAATTCACTCCTGTAATGGTGACCTTATCTCTCCTAAGGTTTGTGGAAAACAATCTTGTTAACTTGGCATGATATCCCACTTGTTGGATTTTCTCACAAAACCCTAAACATCCTACATTTTGAAAGCATTGTTTGGCCAACGATGAAGACATCAACTCCTGAGTGTTAATTTGATCAAACATTGACAATTTTCCTCCTTTGTTGTATGGTTTCTTTGTTCCCTCCATTGTATACAATTGCAAAGAAAAAACCTAATGAAAGAAAGTGGATGAATGGATTAGGGAGAAGATACATGAGTAGAAAATGTTTGGGAGGTATATAGGTGTGTTACGAAGCTTAGGGAGGTGGAGAATGACAAAAAGAGTGTAGGGATTAGTGTATGGAATTAAAACATAATCCTAACCTTAAAACTACCCAAAAATGCAGCATAAGAACTAGAGTTAGGTGTAGGGGTTAGGTAAATGGGGCTGAGAGGGTTGTTGTAAATGTATTTGGGTGTGGGGAAGGGTATAATATATAGTGAATTAGGTATTTTTTCTTGCAACTCAAACTATGAAGCTCACCCACCAAAAACGCAGCATGGGGACTGTGGGAGGGTTTCACCACTGAAACGATGAAATAAATGTTGATCACTCATGATTGGAAAAAAATGACTGACACTAACAAGTGCAACCAATTCAATGGAAGAAATGGATCTACAAAAGGGGGAAATATCTCCCATGAGGCATCAGAGTGTCAATCATGTACTCAATACAAAAGAGATGGAGGTCAGAACATCATTGATGAGAGGGAGTGAGGCAAGCAACATAGTTGAAACCCTTCATTGTGGTACAAGATAGTTATGTAGTTTGGTCAGAGGAAAAATAAATACAATGGCTATTATCTCTTTTGGAAGACCCAGAAAGAGGTATGTTGCATAGGATCAAAGTTTGTTGAGTAGGGAAGATACAAGTCATTGGATAGACAAAGAAGAGGGGAGAGAAGGAAGTGGTGTAGTGGAGAGAGAAAAGGAGTGTCTGCACTAGGAGTGGAGAATCGTCCCATGGAGAGTGCCCTCCACCAAAGGTAGAGGAGAGAGCTACCATGAAGGAATATGTATTAGATAATCACACAGTCCAAGAAATAGTAGAGAGGAAATAGAGGAGGAAGAGTGTCAAATCAGTGTAGAAGATCCACTACATCTTGTTTTTTAAGTCTTATCCATCCCATAGATCGAACATGTAGACTTGCATGCACCTTCAAAATTCAAGGTAAATTCTTCATTTGTTTTCATATTTTCCCAGCCAACTTTCAATTCAGGAAAGAAACTTAGATGGTGAGTGTGATAGTAGGGAAGAAGGAGAAGAAACTATTGGAGGAGAATATGGAGTATCAGTGGGAGAAGTAGTATAAGTTAACCCAACCATGATAGAGGCTTTAAATTTTGAGCAAGGAAACACCAGAAAAAAACAAAGGTTGAAGTTGATTATACACTAAGTTTGTCAGTGTTCCATGGGACCAGGATAGAAGATTTCAAATAACACTATTTTTTCTAGGAGGTAGTTTAGACTGTTAAGTATATTTCATACAAGCAAACGAATATTGCACAATTAGAAACAAGTTTTCGAGATAATATGTTGGAGTGGTATATGAAGTATAATGTTACAAAATCCCCATGATAGCCTAGTTTGTTGGAAAATATTAAGTAGGAGTTTCTTAGGAAATCCTAGAAGCAGAATTTTGAATCACAATACATTGTGAAGATCAAGGAGATCAAGAATAATGCTATTTAGTTTCTTTAGGACTTTGATCAATGTTTTAAAGTATTGATGGATAGTCTGACATTTTAGGTTCCTCATGCACAACACTAGGAACGGTTTATAGAAGGCTTGTTTCCACATAATAGAATTTCATTCACACAACAAAAGGTAACCTCCCAGGTAAAATTATTGGATATAGAAATGTAATTGGAAGTTATGCTAGTAGGTGTAGAAAGCAGTGAAGGCATGGTATAGGTGCATTCATAGCTGGTTTCTCTCACATTGTAGTTACATGACTTGGTGAAGGGGAAGGAAAAACACGATGAAATTTGGCGAACCATATGCAAGAGAGAAGATCACAACTGAAATGAATTACCAATAGTGACCGACTCTATTGATACAAGGGTATAAAATCCAAAGGAGAGTATTATGGTGCAATATTTATTGAGTATGGGGCCACTTGCCTACTGTGTTCCCCATTATGCATAAATATTCGATTTTAGAACAAACTTGATTTTGAAACTTTTGTAAGCCTATCATACATTATATTAATTCTTATTGTGCACTAGAGATAATGCATGAAAGAACATCTCATAGTTACCCTATGCAATATATGGAAGGAGGTGATGGTCGCACGCAAAAATATCATACTAGTTATTACCATATGCCAGCTTGAGAATAAGGTCTGTCTGGAAGAGGTCAATACTATCCTACTAGAGGAAAAGGATTCTACAGGCATGGAAAAAGACCTATTATCTGTTACAATTGTGGGAAAATGGGACACATGACTTGATATTGTCAAGCCCCTACACTACTTACACATATTGTAGAAACTTTTTCCATTCTACAAAGGACTTCCCACAACTATTAGCAAAGTGGAAAGAGATGAGAGGGACACGTATGCAAATAGCGACAACTAAATCTTCACATGACCACCCTCATTTATGCATAATGACAAGAGGAGGTACTAGAAAAAGCATGGATTTTGTGAATAAACCAAAGCATCCTTGCTAGTGGGTTCGAAGTGGGTTCGAAAGGCCACAAAGCTTCCTCCTATGTTCAACTCTACCAAGGAAACACAGACATATGAGGAGGTTGAGAAGGATTTCTAGTAGTTGAATGGGTTAAATCTAGCTTGACATGACAGCTTCAGGGGAGCACATTTTATGATAAACCTTTTCCCTTCTATGATGAGCCTCCACCAGAAGTGACTTCAAGGGAGGTAAGCCCCATTCAAAACTTTCTAAGTTGTTGGGAATAAATGAAGGAAGAGTGCACTCTAGAGAAATTTTGTAGGATTATTGATCATTATGCGTAGAAGGAATTTTTTCCCATGCAGGTACCTTAGATGACAATGAAGAAAGTATTGCAAAGGAAGCTCACAAACAAATAGTTATGGTTCAATGCATAGGTTGAATATTATGACATGGAAAACATCATATTGGATATGGGGTCTAATGTGAATATACAAATAAAGAAGACATGGAAAAGCATGTGTAAGCCAAAAATTGTATAGTCATTGATTCAACTATGGCTTTCCAATCAATACCAAATATTCCCTATTGTTAGAATAGTATGTGTCGAAGTTAACATTGATGGATTAAGGAGCTTCGCTAACTTGAAATTTATTGATATCTTGAATGACATAGATAGTTATCCTACATTTCTTAGCATCAAGTGGGATTTTGGCAATCAAGTTATTATCAATATGCAAAAACAATAGATGATATTCAAGTATGGATATTTGTTGGTAGTAAAACTTCTAGATCCCAAGGAAGGGGAACGTCATGTCCAGACTGTAAGAGTAGAGCTCGACTTAGTGAACCTTGAAAACATTTACGATGTAATGGCTTGGTGTAATGACTGCATCAATCCTACAACATATGGCATGCTAAGTTGGCACAGTATTAATTCTTGTACATCGGCCTCAGATGAGGCATTAGATAATTGGTAGAAGTGCCTTCATGAGACCTCCATGAAAATATGTGAACATGTATCTCATGAAGTACGGTGGATTGGCACAAAAGTTTTGGAGCCTCCCCAGTTTGACGGACTGGCATATTTTTTACTTTCATTAAAGAATTTGAAATATAGATGCCATATCACCTTAGGTTTTTAGCGCTAGAAATAACTCTAAAATACACTCCCATGCATTGATGGGAAATGGATAAGGAGCATACAACATCTTCATAGTAGTGAAGGCACTTGTTTCATATTTTGTTTGTATTGGATGCCAATGATTATGAAGAAAGATATGCTGGTAAGGAATCCTTGACCACTCACCTAGATAAGTGTATTGCAAGATGGAAACAAGAGAATATTCCAAAGTTTTAATGGGTGCATCGCTTTGTACATAACTTGGGTAATGTTCCAAGAAATAGTATACATAGTTGGAGTTTTGATAGTCTACTGTATATTAGACAAAAATGATTGAAAATTTTATACTAAATTTGTAGTTTAAATCTGATATTGGGCCATAGTTTGAATGAGGATCCTATAGATTTTCATATTCAAGAGTAAAAAGGAGAATACAAGGTAAGTAATTAGGCCATATTTGGATTCCATTGCCTTGGATTACATGAAATCAATTAAGACACGCAAAGTGAACAATGGAAGACTGTAATATTCCCAAATGGGAAAAGTAGGAATATAGTGAAAAACCATGGAAATAGCAGTGTAAACATCAAATAAAAATATGAGGCCAATATTGAGACCTTCCATTCATTATAATAGGAGCTAAACAATACAAAATAATGGGCCACAAAATGTACAACAAGATATAATAAGCCTCCAATGGAAAAAACCCTCAATGAGAGGCATTGCTGCTATGTCAAAATCTTGGAAACACTGCTACAATGTAGTTTTAAAAGCCCTGCTACAAAAATTGAGTAAAAAAAAGATGTGGGGCTGATATATAACACAATAGATGCAAAAATAAATATCTGGGCTCTATACAACCTCCAGAAAAGAACCCCAAAGGGTCTCCGGGAAAAACACCCAATAATACAATATGAGCTGCAGCCTTATGGCTGAAAGTATGCTGAAACAAATGATTGAAGAGTAAATGGCTGAATTTTATATAAATATTAATGTGCTCTCCTCCAATGAATCCTCCGGATGAAAGGTTGGCCCTTTTACTAGAGAAACACCTCACAAATCACCTATTGCAGAAACCCCTGAAACTTCTCCCTAAAATAACGCAGATCCATATTGATAATGCACTGTAGGGGATAAATATGTTATGGCCTGATGCCAAATGTGTCAATGAAGCTCTAGGGCATTCTTTAATAGCCTCGAAAGAGAAAGGACCCTCCCTCCAATGATATCTAGCTCAGAAATCTCCCAAATAAAACCTCCACAACTTCTGCCCTACAACACACACACAAATATTAAACAGGAATTGCATTGTACATTAATACTGAAGCCTTAGCCTCTTCCAAGAGGCCTCTCAAGGAACGAGGTGGGATTCCCGATCAGGAACACCCAATGCTAAACAACACTTGAAATCTTAGCCAAACAGCCAAAGAAAGATATATGTCTAAACAGACCATATATTTAGAAAAATCAAATACATCCACATAATGAATATGGCTTCCATCCTCTTCATTATATAATTTTTGATCTTCCAAACCCTAATCCCATCCAATAACAGCACTACTTCCATGCAAAGCATCTCCATATAAAACTGCACTATCTTTCATTGAATGCCACGACTCCATGACAACGTTGTTGATTTGGTCAAAGTTGACCCAATCAAGGTGTTCCAACCCCTTTTCACACCTAAGGGTGCTAAATTAAGCTGAAAATATGTCTTTTTTTAACATTGGCATTGATTTATTCGTTATTAAGGAGACTTATGGACCTCCATTGTCCTTTTATTCATAAAACAAGATAGCAAAACAAAATTTAATATTCCAACTAGCTCATGGCTAATTTGGAATATTACAGCCCTCCCTTCCCAAATGTTGCTTGTCCTCAAGCAACTGACAAGGTGAGTGCTCCAACTCTTCTCCTCCATTATTGGTAACACAATCATGTGATAAGCTTCCCTCATAATCTAAGTGTCTCCCAATCCATCCATCCATGAAATGATCCTCCAAAGTTCTCATAAGATGCAAATGATCCATCCTACAAGGAAGAAATATATCCAATGAAACAAACATGGTTTTCCCATTGTTCTCCCTGAAACATGTAGCATAAGAAAAATGGATAATTTCTCCCCCATAGGGCACAATCACTTCTCCAATCCTCCCTCCATTCATTCCCATAAAAATAATAATCACATCATCAATGTATGGGATCAAAACCAAGTACATACAAGCATAAATATGTAAGAATGGAGGTGGGTCATACTCCCACATCTGGAACCATCGTAGTATATCTATTGATTGCATCAGATAGTGATATGGTAAGTGTTTTACCCACCACTTACTTGCTGCCCAGGTCTTCTCACAATTTCTGAAAAGGTGAGAAATGTTTGGTGCCTTTGGAGTGCACCCACAATGATACGACATCTCCCTATATCCTCCAAGGGAGTGACCATGTTCAGAAATGTTTATGACCCAAAGTTGGCCATGAATTTTATATGGAAGAATTATCCTCCTTGGAGCAATGGCCTGCATATACATGGTAAAGGAATGCATATAATCATCAAATGAAACATCATGTACATAAACATGTTCCTTGCCAAAATTTATTATCATACAAATGGAGTGGTCCATAAATAGATCCCCTCTCATTCAAAAAGAGGAAAGAGGTGGTTGTGATAAATCATTCATTGAGTTATGTATCTCTCCCATCTCCACGTGGTCCATGCATCTTTTGAAATTCTTGTATAGTTCCTCTTCAAAGCCTTCCCAAGTGTATCTCTCCATGATAGTGTTGTAGGCTCTCATGGAATAAGTAAGGTTGAAGAGAAAGTCTTCATGTGCAGCTTGTAGCAACTTCTCCTTGAGCTTGGAAGCTCTAGATAAGAAGATACTATCATGATAATAGATGAATTCATCTTGGACTGAGTAGCCCTCTTCATGTAGTTTGTCATCAAGTATCATGCGTGTAAAAATATCCTTGGAATAATCCATCAATAGTTGGGATTTCCAATATGGATCTAACCTCCATAGTGACAGCGTTGTGATCTATCACAAAGAAAATTTTTCATATGGTTTTCCTTCTCCTTCACATCTCCCATGCCAAAGGTAAATCTTGGAAGGCTGATATCCTTCCCATGTTGCTCCTCCCACAATGCAAAATCTGAAATGAGAGTGGGTAATATTGATGATGTTGGGAGATTGTCTCCCTCCTCTTTGAGTCTACCCAAGACTCTCAACGTTGTATCCTGACGTCCTAATTATCCCATTCCTCCTGGATATATGAATGGTGCATCATAATCTGAGACATGTCTCACCAAATCTGGATTAGGTGGCCTCCCAGGTGGTTTTCCTGAACAAAATGATGTCTCATGGGCCAATCTCATATGCATAATAGATGGGACTATCATGTCCCTGCTTCCACTACACAAATCCAAATCTGTTTCTTGTGTGGAAGTTTCATGATATTTGGGTACCACTCTTAATGATGCAAGAGTCCCTCTAGCTGGAGCAATTTCTCCATCCTCACCTCCTGGTGGTGGTGGATCATCTCTTGATACTCCAGCGATGTGATCCCTTTTTGTTTCTTCTTCTTCCTCCTCCTCATCATCTGATAAGACCTCTATGTAGTGTTCCTTTCCTGCTGCACACTTATTTCTGGGTGCCCATGATTCTTGGCATGTGAAGCAAATCTTCCTTATCCTCAAATCTCTCTTCATCTTCTCCTCCTGATAAAGGGGTTTTACCCTTGTCTTCTTTATCATTTGTATAATCAAAATTCTGGTGTCTTATTCTTTGATACCTATGCTCTCTATCAGTAAGAGGATATCCTTCTTTAGATGACATATT
Source organism: Pinus albicaulis (assembly GCA_034641835.2). Classification (NCBI taxonomy): domain Eukaryota; kingdom Viridiplantae; phylum Streptophyta; class Pinopsida; order Pinales; family Pinaceae; genus Pinus; species Pinus albicaulis. The sequence goes on along the minus strand of CM076569.1, from coordinate 690,291,684 downwards.
GGCTTTTCAAGATCCATAGGTTGTGCCAATATTATTCTCTGATACCACTGTAATATTCCCAATGGGAAAAGTAGGAATATAGTGCAAAACCATGGAAATAGCAGTGTAAACATTAGATCAAAATATGAGGCCAATATGGAGACCTTCTATTATCACCAAATCGGACCTAATAAGTTGCCAATCAAATCAATCTCATGTAAATGTTTCAAACCAATATTTTGATTGAGGCTTCGTCTCCTCAACCTGAGAGGGCTCTCTCAAGGGTTAATGATTTTTTATAAAAATATAGATGGCTAGCTCTATGTGGGATAATAAGCATATAAAACTGGATATCGGTTGTAATTCACATTCGCAAGTGCACATTGGGCTTATGGAGTCATAATAGCTTCAGTAAAACCAAACCATCTACTTAGCATGGAAGTCAAGGCATATCAGAGTTCTAGTCCAGAGATACACATGTGAAACTGTAAAACACATAGTCAGTTTGTCTATGAAGGAAGCCAGAGCATCAATGATGAATTCTGAGTAACAGAAGAAAACAACACTACAATAGGATAGTGAAAATATTCCATTAGAACAATGACACACTAGAACTCTTCAGAATCTTGAGTTGGTTAAGTAAAATACTCTGTATTAAGCTGAAAACTAGTCACTTACAATAAACATAGTCTTTTTGCTAAAAGTGTCCAACCCTTAGCATTTCGACTTCTTCATCTTTATAGATCATTTACAACATAGGATAAAATTATCCTCATCTAGATACATTGAATTCCTACTTTTTGACACCTTTCCTAACCATGAGACATGGTATTTATTATGAAATGACATCTGCAAACATAATGAACAGTCCTACTACAAATAGGACTCAAAATCCTTAACTCTACTCTTAACAACCTTATCTAAACATAGATTACATCATTTTCCAACTGTATTTCCATAAGGTTGAATCCAAATGATAAGCTCTATCACTTTATGACCTCAATGTTGATTTCCTGCAAACTAGGAAATTGTCCCCTGTTTTCTAGGCTTAGGATCCTTTGTGTTATTGAGACACTCTGACCACTATAAACCCATCACTTCGAGGTTATTTTCTGTCAATAACTGAAATAAAATATGCCCAAAATCATCCTTAAGTGCCATTTGTAAAAAAACACCAGCAAACTTTCCAAAACAGGAGAAGCAGACTTGTGCTATGAAAACAACACAGTTTCGTAGCCCTTTTCATAGCGCGGTCTTTTAATCCATTTTCCTTCAAAAATTTGGTTTCATTTTTCCAGATGTATCTTCATATTCACTTGACACAAGTTCCCTAGTAGTTTCAGGTCAAAATACATACATTTACGCTTCAAAAATTGATGGAAAAGGGCGAAAAAAGCTGTTACAGCAGTTTCGTAGCACATTTCATCCTTTTTGCACTGTTTGCGCTATGAAACTACTGAGTGAGTATTTTTGTCTGGATTTTTAAAAATTCAAACCAAATTTTTTCCAAAACTTTAGAATACTACATGTTTCATCAAATCAATCAGCCATATGAACTAAAAACACAACTTTCATAAGGTTTATTCTTCATTTTCTATTTGATTTTGCCTTTGAATTTGTCAGACTACACCTTGGTTTTTTAGTTTATCTTGAGACAGTTTCAGTTGCATATCCAAATCCTCCACTTTACCTCTTAATATTCTATTACTGGCTCTCAAGTGAGTATTGATCACTCTGAAAAAATTTTCTTCCTTGATGGCTGGAACTGTCCATGTAAAAAAAAATTCTGCACTGTTTGGAATCTCTGACCTAAAACCAGTTTGGTCTTCACACGTTGCCTTCATTCTTTTAAACTCTGTTTTTTCAATGTTGTGCTTTCTAGCCTTCTTTCTGATCATTGCAATCTCTTGGTTTTCTAGCTTCAATCTCTCTTCAAGATGTTCACACTCTGTCATGTGTTATTTTCCCTTCATTATCTTGTTGGCTGCATGCTCCACTATTGGTGAAGAGAGATCAACCACCTCTTCAAGAAATATGGTTGTTTCAACAGTTTCTTGGATCTCCTTGCTGCCTTCCTTGAGCTTCTTAGCATGCCTAGTCAAAGGCTTCCTTGCTTGAAATATAAAGGTTGCATTCTCACCCTCAAATTCAAGTTTTTTAGCTGACTTAACCCTTTTCTGTTTGTGTTCATCTACTCCAATGAAATCAGCTTGTACTATGGGTGGTTCCTCTATATAAATTGCATGAAGGATGTCATCTAAATTTCCTTTTATCACAGGGCTATCCTCTATACCTGAAACAATTTTTTTTCCCTTTGATGCCACTGCTTGTCTTCTTGTCACTCTCTTGTTTTCCTGCTTGATGGCCACTTGTTTTTGTTTAGCCTCTTTGAAACCTTTTAACCTTTGTTTTGCAGGTGATGGAGTTATTGAAACAAGAACTTGTGTCTTCTCTATCCTATCTTCAGCCTGTTTCCTTGGTTTCAACTTGACAAACCTCTTTGCTTTTGCAATCACAGGTTGACTAGACTCTGCTACTAGTGTTGAAAGAGTTCCTTTAGGTTTAGGGTTTCTAGCTGGGGTTAGGTTCTCCAATTCAAATCCATTCATAAATAAAAAGGAAGACCAATCTCTACGTATTTTCTTAATCTCATTCAAAACCAATAGCTTTATCAAACCATGGTGAAACAAATATGTTTCACAACCATCAGACTTAGCTTGTACTTTATCAGAAATTTTGGCAAGGCTTCTATGCAAGTAGAAAGGAAAATCTAGTGATATCATACCTGTGAAATGTAGAAGTAGCTTAAAATGATAAGTATAAACTTTAACTGTACCTTCCTTCACATGTAAAGTATCTTTTAATGTTAAGCAATAGCTTGGCATAGGTGTCTTTGATACAGCTTCTAGGTATTGCATTGTTCAGGTCCATATCTGCATACTCAGGTTTCATGAATTCCTTGCATGGTTCCATGTCAAACTTAAAACCTTTAAATCTAGTCTCTTGTCCCCTTGGTATTTCTATTACAGAAGCAATGATCTCAGGTGTGACTGGCACATTTAACATGCCAATTTTGGTAGTTGTTCCACTTAAGTGTAAGGAAAACTCTTTAGACACCTGAGTGTGGCAACCCTGCAGCTTTTCACAAAACCGGAGATAGCCTGCTTTGCTAAAAGCCTCCATCACTGTTTAATCCTCAACTATAGCCTTCATATTTTCAGGCTCATATCTTAAATAATTTCCCACTTTGTGGACTTTCTTCTCCTCTGCCATGCTTCTTAGAAAATCCTGTCAGCTTCTCTTGAATCTGTAAAACAGCCTCGCTTCATAATATGGAACAACCTCGCTTGATTATGGTGAAGATAGCCTTGGTATAGAAAAACCACAGGCTTTAGCTTGACTGCTTCAAAGCTTAGATAGTCACATGGAGGCAAATGAGAACGAGAATAACCCAATTAGGCAGGATTTTGAATTTTGAGATGTCATCTCATAACTAAATGATGCTTCATTATTTCCTATCATGACTATGATGACTATGAAATAGGTAAGTACATTGAATCTGATAACAAACTGACTCCCCATACTATTATCCTATCAATTTATAACTAATTCTGACAATTTTCATCATAACTGACAAGACGGCTAAGAAAACGCGCTTTTTTAGCACCCACAAATGCATTTTTTTGCAATTTTCACTACGAAATTATTAGCACTTTCATAGCGCAAAACCTCTTTTTTCAACTAGTGACGATATGAAATGGAGGATTCTTAGATAATTGGAGAAATTTAACCCGAAACTTAATGGAATGACTTCTAAATAGAAATGTGAGCATTTGATCATGGAGTGGACTTCTAAAGACCTTATTTGGATTCAAATGATGACCTTTAAACATATAAAAACTATGACCTACCCTTAAGCAAATCCTAAAATGACTTTCAAACCTATTTATGACAATGATAAAAAAACGAGTTGACATAATGATGTTTTGAAATTTTTTTTTTTAAGTGATAACACCTTCCATTCATTATAACAGTAGAAAAATAGCACAAAATAATGGGCCACAAAATGTACAACAAGATATAACAAGCCTCCAATGGAAAAAACCCTTAATGAGAGGTGTTACTGCTATGTCAAAATGTCGGAAAAACTTCTACAACGCAGTTTTAAAAGCACTGCTACAGAAAATGAGCACACAAAATATGTGGGGCTGATATATGCCACAATAGATGCAAAAATAAAGATCTAGGCTCTATACAACCTTCTAAAAAGAACCCCAAAGGGTCTCCGAGAAAAACACCCAATAATACAATATGAGCTGTAGCCTTATGGCTGAAAGTATGCTGCAACAAATGACTGAAGAGTAAATGGATGAAGCTGATACAAAGATGAATGTGCTCTCCTCCAATGAATCCTCCAGATGAAAGGTTGGCCCTTTCACTAGAGAAAACACCTCCCAAATCACCTACTGCAGAAACCCATGCAACTCCTCCCTAAAATAATGCAGATCCAGATTGATACTATGTTGTAGTAGATAAATATGCTATGGCCTAATTCCAAATGTGTCAATCAAGCTATAGGGCCTTCTTTACTAGCCTCCAAAGAGAAAGGACCCTCCCTCCAATGATATCTAGCTCAGAAATCTTGATGCAGGGGCATTGGACACTAGCCAGCAATGTAGGAATTTTTTCCACATGTTGTGGCCAGGAGGGTTCAAGAACAGTTGAATTGTAACAGCTAGGTGTCAATACCCAGCTGATTGTTTCATTTAGAGTAGTTAGAGAGGTAGAATTCGAATAGCTTTATATTAAAGCCATCTGTCTTATTTAGTTTTCAAATAATTGTAATGAGGCTCTTGAATTTCCATAACGGTCCTCTCAGAGGAACCGAAAGGACATATGTTTATGTATATAAATGAATTCCCTCAGATGCATTGAAGGGGAGGGGAGAGAGAATAGAGATTTCTGCAATAAAACTCCGTGCATTGTCGATTTCTTCCAATTGAATGAGTTTCAGTTTGGTTGATTGGCTAATTGTCTTGAAATGTAATTTGTGTGGGGATTTTTTTGATTGTGAGGCAATTGTATATTGGAGATTCCGTCCTCTGTCTGGAATCCTGTACCTTGTTGGATAACCCTGTGAATTATATTCCACCGCAGGTGTGGTCTCTGCATAAAATCGTGGTCATTTAACCTTTCTTCTGGTAATTGCAGTCTTGCTTTGTTTAAAAACAAATACAATTGCTTGTTGATAATCGGGATTCCCAAGTCGAGCCGAAACCCTGAGTTAAAGAGTCAAAAGGATAGTGCAACCCTCGATTAACCTTTGGTTGAGCACTGTAGGAAACCACTAGCGGAATTACAATGGCGGATTGCCCTATTTCGCACCACTTTAGGTACGGAGGCGGTATTCCTGGAGGGGGGAGCGATTCCATAGAGGAACCGACGCGTGGAAATATTTGACCATGGAGAAACCGCTTTTCGTATTCATTTCGCGCGTTAAAGATCGGTGTTGGACGCCGAGTGGAATGCACGTAGGCCGTCGATCTGGCGCAGGAGCATCGGAGGGTGATCGTTGAATGAAGATGCAGGACATTTAACCTAAGGTACGACACACACATTGATTGGTCGGGATATATATAATGTGGTATCTAGGCGACGAATTATTATAAAATCGTTTGTTTGTAAATGTTGGTTTTTTAATGCCAAGTCGAAGTTATAAGGACCGAAGGTCTAACATTGGGAATATATATATATATCAGGAATATAACATAACATCAATCCACGATCATATTTGTTTGTCAATTTCATTGAAATTGAGAAATGAATAAAGGTGGGATAAAACGAGAAGGGATTTTAGTCAGTGCCACGTCATAGTTGACCAACACTCCATTGGACAGACTTTCAGACCTGTTGCATGTGTCATTTGTGGTATCAGAGCGTGTTGTGGAGTTTTTTTGCTGACATGGCAGTCTGAGTTGGAAGAGGTGCTGGCAGAAGGAGACCTATAGCCAACGCAGAGGTGTTGGGAATGTTGCAGAGGGTCAAGGCCAGAATAGATGCCATGGAACGCAGACAGCCTAGAGATCCTGAAGACATCAGTGAACCTTAGACAGAAGAAGCAGAAGAGAATGTTGAAATTCCTCCTGACATGAGGCTCCTTAGGACTGTTCTGGGATCTGCAGTTAAGCCCAGAATCAAAGTGTCGAGTTATGCAGGGGGACTGAATCCAGAGGAGCTGGTGGACTGGATAAATGAACTGAACAAATGCTTCGATTATGAAGAAATAAGTGAAGATAAAAAGGTTAAGTTTGTAGTAACAAAGCTGAAGGGACATGCTGCACTTTGGTGGGATGGAGTGCAGGCAGAAAGGAGGAGAGTTGGTAAGCAACCTATCAAGAGCTGGACCAGAATGATGGCTAAATTAAAAGGTAAATTCTTACCTAGTGATTACCAGTTGACATTGTACAGACAAATGCAGAACCTGAGACAGAGGTTGCTGACAGTAAAAGAATACACAGAGGAATTCTACAGAGTGAACATAAGAGTTGGGCAATTCCAAGATACACCAGAGAAGACTGCCAGATATGTGAATGGTCTCAAGTTGGAGATCCAAGATGAGATTGGTCTTCTGTCTCCCAAGATAGTAGAAGAGGCCTATCAAATGGCCTTGAAAGCAGAGGAGAAACTCCTGAGAAAACAGTCTACCAAGAAGAGAGGTACTTTCCATGGGAAGGGAAGTCAGGGTGGTAGAGGAAAGCCTACACCCAGGAATGGTGCTGATAGTAGCTCACCTTATAATGCATCTACAGAAGATGATGCAAGTGGCAGAAAATATTCTTACAGAGGATGGGGAAGAGGAGGCAGAGACAGAGGCAGAGGTAGGGAATTGAGGTGTTATCGATGCCAGCAGGTGGGACACAAACACTATGAGTGTCCAGAGAATGTGGGTACTGGTCCAAGAAATGATGTTGTTGCCCAGGCTGGAGAAGAGGTAGAGATTGAAGAAGAAATTCTTCCAGAGAGGGGAGAATCCTTGGTGGTAAATAAGGTCCTGTTGAAGCAAGCCAAAGAGGCCACTGAGCCTGCACAAAGGAAGACTTTGTTTAGGAGCATCTGCAAAGTCCAAGGGAAATGCTGCCAGCTAGTCATTGATAGTGGCAGCACAGACAATATGGTTTCCACTGAGGTAATAGAAAAGTTGAAGCTAAAGACAAGGGAGCATCCAACTCCCTACAGGGTGTCCTGGCTGCATAAAGGGCACCAGCTGGTTGTAAAAGAACAATGTGAAATAGAGCTGCAAATGGGCAGGTACAAGGAAAAAATTTTGTGTGATGTAATGCCCATGGATGTGTGTCATATACTGCTGGGTAGACCTTGGCAGTTTGATATAGCAGCAGTGCATGATGGCAAGAAGAACACTTACAAGTTCTTCAAAGATGGGGTACACCATACATTGATACCCATGGAAGAAGGAGAGCCATCCAGTAGAGTGATTGATCCAAATACCTTGTTGCTGAGCGGGAAGGAGTATCTGCAGCAGATAGAAGAGGAAGAGGTAAGCTTTTCTTTAGTTTGCAAGCCTAAAGTAGTCCTTACTTCTACAAAGATTTCTGATTTACCAGTAGAGATACAAGAGATGTTAGACAATTACTGTGACATTGTTGTGGATGATTTACCTGATGAGCTGCCACCTGTGAGGAAGATCAGCCATCAGATAGATTTTATCCCTGGTTCAAATCTTCCAAATAAGGCAGCCTACAGAATGACTCCCAAAGAAAATGAGGAAATCAGGAAACAAGTACAGGAATTGGTGGACAAAGGACTGATCAGGGAAAGCCTGAGTCCATGTGCAGTACCAGCAGTACTGAGACCAAAGAAAGATGGAGGCTGGAGGATGTGTACTGATTCCAGAGCAATCAATAAGATCACAATCAGGTACAGATTCCCTTTGCCCAGAATTGAAGATTTAATGGATTGTTTGAGTGGTGCTAAATATTTCTCAAAGATAGATTTTAAGTGTGGATACCATCAGATTAGAATAAGAGAGGGTGATGAGTGGAAAACTGCCTTTAAAACAAATGAAGGACTATATGAATGGATGGTAATGCCTTTTGGGTTGTCAAATGCACCTAGCACTTTTATGAGACTTATGAATGAAGTATTGAGGGAATTCATTGGTAAATTTGTGATAGTATACCTAGATGATATATTAGTCTTCAGCGGAACTAAGGAAGAACATTTAAGGCATCTTAATCATGTCTTGAAGAAGCTGCACCAAGAGAAATTGCTGATAAATTTGAAGAAATGCTCATTCATGAAATAAGAGTTGGTGTATTTGGGTTTTTTTGTTTCTGCAGAGGGATTGAAGATGGACCCAGAAAAGGTTAAGGAAATTGTAGAGTGGCCTTCACCCATAAATGTCTTTGAGGTAAGGAGTTTCCATGGACTTGCTAGTTTTTACAGAAATTTTATAAGAAACTTCAGTAAGATTAATGCACCCATAATTGAGACCATAAAGAAGAGCAAACAGCCATTTAAGTGGACTGCTGAAGCAGAAAGAAACTTTAAATTTTTGAAGAAAAATATAACAGAGAAGCCTGTTTTGATTCTACCTGATTTTACTAAGCCATTTCAAGTAAAATGTGATGCCAGTGGAGAAGCCATTGGAGCTGTGTTGAGTCAGGATGATAGGCCTGTGGCATATTTCAGTGAAAATTTGAATGACACCAGAAGAAATTATTCCTCCTATGAGAAGGAATTCTATGCAATTGTTCAGGCACTGAAGAAGTGGAGACATTATTTGATGTCCAGAGAATTTGTATTATATTCTGAAAATCATTCTTTGCAGTATATTGTACAGCAGCCCAAGTTGAAACATAAGCATGCTAAATGGGTTGAGTATCTCCAAAGTTTTAATTTTGTTTTGAAACATATAAGTGGCCAAGCCAATAAAGTAGCTGATGCTTTGAGTAGGAGACATTTTCTTGTTCAAGAGACTAATTTTGAAGTTGCAGGATTCGATTTTCTCAAAAACAGATCCTGATTTTAAAGAAGCATTTGAAGCATGTAGTAACCCTGTTCTAACAGATAGAATTCAGTGGCTGGATTTTTTTCTGCAGGAAGACTTGTTATTTAGAAAGAACCAACTGTGTATACCAAAATGTTCCATGAGAGAAAATTTGATCAAATAAAAGCATATTGGTGGACTTGCTGGACACTTTGGTACTGATAAGACTTATGAGCAGCTGAGTCACTTTTATTTCTGGCCTAAGATGAGAACAGAAGTAGATAAGTTTGTGAAGAATTGCAAGATCTGTGAGTATGCTAAAGGAAGGAGCCAGAATGCAGGATTGTACACTCCCTTACCTATTCCAGACAGGCCTTGGGACATGGTGAGTATGGATTTTGTTCTAGGATTGCCCAAGACTCAGAGAGGGAATGATGCAGTCTTTGTTGTGGTGGATAGATTCTCCAAAATGGCACATTTTATTCCATGTTATAAAACTAGTGATGCGACCCATGTTGCTAACTTGTTTTTCAAAGAAGTTGTTAGATTGCATGGGTTGCCCAGGAGTATTGTTTCAGACAGAGACACCAGATTTGTGGGTCACTTTTGGAGGAAAGTGTGGAAGAAACTTGGTACCAAACTGAGTTTCATCTCAGCTTATCATCCTCAGACTGATGGACAAACGGAGGTAGTGAATAGGAGTCTGGGAAATTTGTTGAGAAGTCTTGCAGGAGAGCATCCCAAGAAGTGGGATCATATTTTTCCCTAGGCAGAATATGCATATAATGATTCACCAAATAGAATCACAGGGCAGATTCCATTTCATTTTGTTTATGGAATGCACCCCAGAGGAATATCAGAGTTAAGAAATATGGGAAGAGCAGAGCTAAGGAGTGCAGATGGTGAGGAATTTGCTTCAGAGATCCAGGCCATACATGAACAAGTGAAACAGCAACTACAAGGCAACAGCATCAAATATAAAAATAGAGCAGACTTGAGCAGAAAATAAGTTCACTTTGAAGTAGGAGATCTGGTTTTGGCACACTTGAGAAAGGAGATATTCCCTAAGAAATAGTATAATAAATTGAAGTTCAAAAAGATTGGGCCATGCAAGATACTTAGGAAGTTTTTTGCAAAGGCTTATGAGATTGAATTGCCACCTGATGTTGGAATATCTCCCATTTTTAATGTTGTAGATTTGTACAAGTATGAAGATGATGGTCCAGAAGAAGGATTAGCAAACAAGAAGAAGATTGAGTGGAAAGAGCAGCTACCTCCAGCACAGCCATTGCAACCAGAGAAGATATTGGATAAAAGACCATTCAGAAGGACCAGAGGACAAGAGTACTTTCAGTACTTGATCAAATGGAAGGATAAGCCAGAGGAGGATGCCACTCGGATGACTGAAGGAATGTTGCAGAAGATAGGCAGATCAGTGGAGGAGCTCATGGACAGGAGCCATGAAGAAGATTGCCCTCGGGAGTCTGATGCAGGGGCATTGGACACTAGCCAGCAATGTAGGAATTTTTTCCACATGTTGTGGCCAGGAGGGTTCAAGAACAGTTGAATTGTAATAGCTAGGTGTCAATACCCAGCTGATTGTTTCATTTAGAGTAGTTAGAGAGGTAGAATTCGAATAGCTTTAGATTAAAGCCATCTGTCTTATTTAGTTTTCAAATAATTGTAATGAGGCTCTTGAATTTCCATAACGGTCCTCTCAGAGGAACCGAAAGGACATATGTTTATGTATATAAATGAATTCCCTTGGATGCATTGAAGGGGAGGGGATAGAGAATAGAGATTTCTGCAATAAAACTCCGTGCATTGTCGATTGCTTCCAATTGAATGAGTTTCAGTTTGGTTGATTGGCTAATTGTCTTGAAATGTAATTTGTGTGGGGATTCGTTTGATTGCGAGGCAATTGTATATTGGAGATTCCGTCCTCTGTCTGGAATCCTGTACCTTGTTGGATAACCCTGTGAATTATATTCCACCGCAGGTGTGGTCTCTGCGTAAAATGGTGGTCATTTAACCTTTCTTCTGGTAATAGAAGTCTTGCTTTGTTTAAAAAGAAATGCAATTGCTTGTTGATAATCGGGATTCCCAAGTCGAGCCGAAACCCTGAGTTAAAGAGTCAAAAGGATAGTGCAACCCTGGATTAACCTTTGGTTGAGCACTGTAGGAAAACACTAGCGGAATTACAATGGTGGATTGCCCTATTTCGCACCACTTTAGGTACGGAGGTGGTATTCCTGGAGGGGGGATCGATTCCATAGAGGAACCGACACGTGGAAATATTTGACCACGGAGAAACTGCTTTTCGTATTCATTTTGCGTGTTAAATATCGGTGTTGGACGCCGAGCAGAATGCACGTAGGCCGTCGATCTGGCGCAGGAGCATCGGAGGGTGATCGTTGAACGAAGATGCAAGACATTTAACCTAAGGTACGATGCACACATTGATTGGTCGGGATATATATAATGTGGGGTCCAGGCGACGAATTATTATAAAATCGTTTGTTTGTAAATGTTGGTTTTTTAATGCAAAGTCAGAGTTATAAGGACTGAAGGTCTAACATTGGGAATATATATATATATCGGGAATACAACATAACATCAAGACGCGATCATATTTGTTTGTTTTCGTTGAAATTGAGAAATGAATAAAGGTGGGATAAAACGAGAAGGGATTTCAGTCAGTGCCACGTCATAGTTGACCAACACTCCATTGGACGGACTTTTAGACCTGTTGCCTACGTCAAATCTCCCAAATCAAACCTCCACAACTTCTTCCCCTGCAGCACACACACAAATCCTAAACAAAAACTACGCTATATGTTAAGGCTAAAGCCTTTGCGAAATGCCTGATAGTGGAATGTACTAAAATGCTCTTACAAGAGGCCTCTCAAGGAAAGAGGTGGGATTCCCGATCAGGAACACCCAATGCTAAATAGCACTTGCAATCTTAGCTAAATAGCCAAAGAAAGCTATATGTCTAAACAGACCATATATTAAGAAAAATCAAATACATCAACATAATGAATATGGTTTCCATATTCTTCCTTATATAATTTGTGAGCTTCCAAACCCTAAGCCCCATCCAATAATGGCACTACTTCCATGCAAAACATCTCCATCTAAAACTGTGTTGTCGTTCATTGAATGCCACTACTCCATGACAGTGATGTTGATTTGGTCAAAGTTTAGCTAGTCAAGGTGTTCCAGCCCCTTTTCACACCTAAGGGTGCTCAATTAAGCTGCCAAGATGTCTTCTTTTCACGTTGGCATTGATTTATTCATTATTACAGAGACTTATGGACCTCCATTTTCATTTTATTCATAAAACAAGACAGCAAAACAAAATTTAATATTCCAACTAGCTCATGGCTAATTGGGAATATTACAAAGACATGATAACCCAAATATTGTAGTAATTAGAGACTATTGGGATGAGGAAACTATGAGAAATATATCTAACTTACTATGATAATACCAGTATCTATTCCCCAACAATTTTTCATAGATGAAAGGCATAGTGGGAAATATAGGGTAAACTAATATTTCTTTAAATCTAGATGGTAAAATTGTATGATAAAGACCATACAGACTAAACCCTTTATATAAGAAAAAATTCATCGAAGAGGTCAAGAGGATGTTGAAGGATGGCATAGTGGAACTTGTAGAGGAGTTTGAGTGGGATAGTTTGATGTTCATAGAATCGAAGAAGACAGGTGAGATCAATGTCTATGTAGATTTTAGAAAATTTTAAAATAATTTTGTTCATGACGTGTTGGTGGGAAATTATGGATGGGTTGAGACCCTAGGTTCAAGCATATGGGCCAACAAAGGCTCTGCCATAGTCTAACGTAACGCCGACATTTTCACCATATTTAGGAGAATAAGGCATCTCACCCGAGGCGTTGCATGACCTTACTTAGTTAGGGGAAGGAATATGGTATCTGGAGAAACCACATGGAGGCTATCAACACCCAGTAAACCAATAAATATAACATCAAAGTTGAAATCAATACAACTCAATAATTTAAGAAGATAATACATGTGCATGTGCAATCATAATAAAATTTTAAAAGGCCACTTCAAATCACACATGAATATTATCATATAACTTTTTAACTCCCTCTTCCATTAGATTCAAAAAAATTATAGAAATGCATTGGGCTTGATGGCATTGTTGAAATAAAAAAAAATTACATAAATAGATATTACATGAGCATGATAATATAGAAAATTGCGGGTTGAGTAGGCTCCGCAAGATCATTTCAGCGTACTCCTTGTTTCTTCCCTGTTTTATTTTCCCTTTGGCTTTCTTAAACCCTGTGCTCGCTTGGACTGCTACTTCTCCCTCAGATGCCCCACCTTTTCCCTCTTTCGGCTGCCTCAATTTCTCAGTTGTGTCTACTTCCTTGGTTGTCAGTATTCCTTTCTGCTCAACTGTGACTACTTGAGTCCTGATTTTTTTGGATGGTTCCTCGAAACTACTAGTCTTTGGTGGATCCCTTCTCCTTCTTAAATTTTTTTCTTCGCAACTTCCCAACGGTGAGATCCAGATAAAATTTCGTAAATATTCAAAGCATGTCACAAATTATCTTTCAAAATGATAAACCGAACATGCCCCGACCATAGTCCATTGACTCATCCCTGTGTGAATCATTTTCTAATGATGGTGGTGCTACTTGTGCTTCCTGCTATTCTGGTGCTTCTTCCTCTATTGATCCTCCTTGATTGGTTCCTTCAAACTAAGGACCCAACTCTAGGAAGGACTCAATGACTACATTTTTTAACCTTGTGAACTCATCGATAGCCACCTGCCATGATCTTGTGTGAGTGCTCGCTTGATCGAGGAATGACATTGTGAATTTTTCTATAGGATGGGTAGGGCAGGTCATCAAGAGGGTATTCCATTGATATTTTTTGTCCTTACTGATTTCTTTAGTGTCTTTAACTGAGCCTGTGTTGGTGAATTAAGGTCACAAAGTGGGCACTTGGCCTTTCTTGACTCATCCTCTATTTGTCGGATTTGTGATTCAAGGGCATCCACCTGTGCCAAAATGTTCTTCCATTGGGCATTATCCTTGGAAGCAGGGGGTAAACCAGTTGATTTATTATTGCAAGGAAGCCTCACCAGTCATGAAATTTTTCTAAGATTCCCTTGGCTTCCTCCATATCTTGAATGATAAAGGCTTTCGGACAAACCACTTATGCGATTTTTTGCTCAATCTAGTTGGTATCCTATGAATGGGGATCTAGTAGCACCCTCTAAGTGGAAAAAATAATTTTATTTATATTTCTATTGGTCAAGACAATTTCAGTGGAGAATTTATGATGTGGCCACATCATTCTAAGAGAGTGTAGGTTGAGATGCCTTCTGGGGCATCTACGACGATCTCTGTAACCAAGGTCCATAGGTCCTGGAACGTTGAAGTGATTTGGTAAAAATGATTTTGTGGAGTTTTTTCTCTTGTAGGATATGAGATCATTCTACAGCAATGGAAAGAATCTAATACTATTTTTGTTCATGTTCAACTTCCAGAATGCCATGCAATGCCTTCGCTTAGCATGAATTCAGTTGAATGAAATTAATCAATTGAGTTGAGGGCCAACCCTGGAGGTCATCAGAGGTCATAGTAGAGGGTTTAGGGAATCAAATCTGCAATGGTTTTCTACTAGAAACTTATTTCTTAGATTTCCCTTGTGGTGATTATTCTCTTTGTGAGGGTTCAATGGTGTAATAAATAATGTTCCTCGGGGTGGAGTGCGGTGGTGATGAGGGGGTAGGGTCAACGAGTAGGGGAGATTCATGGATGGTTTCTATATTTAGATTCCCAGGGGAAATAAATTGACCAATGATTGTTAGTGGGCATGCTTCAAGTACTAAAGACAACATATACGTATGAATAGACTTCTTCCCTAAATGATGAAATGTAAGTGTCCCATTTTTATTTTCAGTAGCTGAGTGGATAATGAAGTCAGACTCCATTTTCATTTCAGTACTGAGCAGAGTTCTAGATGGAAATATTTCTGAGATGGTGGAAGAGGTGGTGGTTGTTCGAGGAGAGGGATTTCATGACCTTAGGGATGCGACAGAATTGGAAAGTGGATTCTCTTCAGTGATGGTCATGGTGGTGTGAGATTGGGGTTATTCATCGGTAAGGTAAAAAACTTGGTTAGAATTGGTTTTAATCCTTTTCTGGGGGACCAATCGTGGTTTGGTGGTAAGAGGTCATATATTTGGAATTGTGGGTATTGACTAAGAGTGAGAAACAACTAAAGGAATTGCATCAATAATAGGGTTTCAGCTCAAAGATACATGTAGAATTGAACTACAAAATTTAAAAAAGGTAGGAAAATGACTTACTGGAGCCCATACATATTCCAAAGTTTCAACCAAGGATTGAATGTGTGTCTAAAGTTTCTTGATGACAGGAGTCAGGGCTTCCTCAGCGGGTCATTTCCTTGAGGCCAAAGGGGTTTATCTAGGTAGTGGATGAGGAATTTTTGCTCCAAAAAAGTATATATGCTTCCTATCCTAAAATTATCCAACAATTCCCATCCAAGAAGAGACTTTGTTATGGAAGGCTTCCTTTGATAGCATAAAATTTTGGGCCTGCATCTGAAATGTGTCGGAGTTGACGCAATTAGGCCGCACCTAGGTACTACCATGAATCATGCCAAACCAGATATCCTATGAGGATGCATCGAGGAGAAATAAGGGGATTCTTGGTCTGGCCTTGGTGACATACAACTTTTTCTTTTACCATTCGACAAAAGAGGACTCATTGATTTCCTTGCTACTAGGGTCCCGAGAGGTCTACCATGGTAAATACCTGAGTTCATGGGATTGGTATTAAGTAACCATCACCATCTCTCTCCCCTATAATCGACACCATTTCTACATATTTAAGGTGAAAACAAGATATACATATATAAAATGAGTACCAATTTTATAGACATATTCAGAAGCATCGAAAAGTTCATTTAACATAAAACTACACCAATTCAACGATGTGCCTTGAACACAAGATTCCACAACTGAGAAGTATCAAATGTGAATTAACCTCTTCAGAAGTACCACATGATATTTCCAGAAATCATATAACAACAAAATTTGATGTTAGGGTTGTTAATTTGTTCTATTAAGGCACCTTTACCACCACACTGGGTACCATACCTATTGTAATAATTGTCATCACTTGTCTTCTTCCCCTTATTAGAAGTATTCTAAAATTCAGTTGATAACATGGTTGTTGTAGTAGATATTCATGTAATTCAGTGAATGTTGATGGAATGGATTGGGTATTCCTTGTCGAGCCTTAGAGACCCTCCATGCATCCTACTGATGAGGAATTTTGTGCATTGCATCATTTCTCATGTCGTGTCGACTACTGGAAGACCTCATAAGTTCAACAACATTGACCTATGCAGTCCCTTGAAGTCTTCTCTAACTTTCACTGACTGGCTTCCATTGAGTTTGGTGACAGCTTCTGTGTACACTTCCCGCTCGAGCGTTGGAAAATGTAATGAGTCTGAGAGATCATTGTCTACAAGCACAAACTTATCATACTTGCCATAAAGATGCCCAATTTTTATAATTCTTGAGTCTTGTTTAATGTCTGAAATAGATATTATGTTCTATGTCATGGTTGCAGTGCGAAGTTGATACACGAGGAACGCTGGATGCTTGAACTTGGGCTGGGAACATGGGAAATATGATACAGACTCCAGACATGGAAATTTGACCTCCTCGACTTTTGATACTGAGAAGCTTATCATTTCCATAAAAATTAAATAGAAAGGCTTGACATGAAATTTTTTATTAGACCAATTAACTAATTAATATGGTAACTTTCCCTACTTGATCCCAACCATAATAGCAATAATGACAGCTAGCGAGACCTAACTTGGACGACGCAAAAATAGGAAAAATATCGTGGCAATGATGGGTAATTATAGTGATGGGATGGCAGGCACCTATATGGTGACAAATAGACCATGTGAGGGATATTACGAGAGAGATTTACCCCAAATTCAAACTGACTGGAATGAATAACTAATTAGATTAACATATGCAACTAATAGCCTAAAAGAACTAGTTGACTCTACGTAGACCTATCTACAATCCCCTTCCAGAGATTAAATCATTTTGATGTAGAACTGGTTGAGTCGTGGAAAGGTTTCATGCATGCACCATTCAACCATCCAATTCGTAGGACACCATCCAATTGTGCGAGATTGACAACTCCTGATTATTTCACTTCTGCAACTATGAATGGTCCCAAACAACGCATTTTCATCTCTTCAGGAAACCTTAAGAACTTACTGTCATATAACATAACATGTCCTCCAACTATAAAATATTTCCCCTTCATGTGTTTGTCATGCATTACTTTCTTCCTATTCTTTTCGATAGTCTGGTGGAATTTGTTGGGTACTAAGTTTTTCCTAATGAATCAGCTCAATCATCTGTTCATTAATTTTTCAACTTGGGGTTTATCTTTTTGTTACAAGGCTGTCGGCACAGTCTATGTAGAGATAGTGCTTTAAATTATAAGAGCATATGTAAGACTAATATGAAGAAAAGGCTATGAATAAATACTTCCAAAACATACTAAATTCAATATATAAACAAAATTGAATCACTCTGCAGGAATCATGGAACTATTTTACTATCTCAGAAAGAAATATTAAATTCTACCAAAAGAATCATTCCTATTATGATGTGAAATTTCAGGATGTATAAAAAAATGAATCTACTCTCAATTACTAATTACTTCAATCACTTATAAATGCTAATAGTAAATTATTAAAATGGAAATTCACTCTGTCACAAAGTAGTTCTGAAAATGCACACATCTACATAGTTACATCTGAAAACTTATTCAATCTGATTGGAAGATATAATCATTCATGGAATGAAATGTAAGTCTAGAGATTTACATGACCAATCAATAAATTCAATAATTCACACAACGGAGATTATAAATCTATGAATTCACACAACATAATTGTAAATCTAAGAATTCACACAAGAAACAACAAGCATTCATATGAAAGGAAATAAAATATAGTAATAAAAGTAAGACAACAATGTTTCTAGTGACTGGGCCCACGGTCTTCAGAAGTAACTTCCTTAAGGAAAATTCAATACAATAGGTTAAAGTTGAACTATCAAACTTTCATTGATATCAAAGTGAGTTACAAAACGGTCTGTAAAACTTCAAAGAAGTTCTCGCTGGGAATATTCAAAGATCATCGTCCTCATTATTTCGTACTTAAGTTTAGTATATTTATTGCAACGTATTTCCAATGCTAGAATGATAAATCTATCTTGAGAATTGGAAGATTCTCGCGATCTCTTATTTAAATTACAAAAAAATTAAAATAACAAATAATATCTTCTCCTTGACCATTTCGTACAATTAGATGTGTATCCTCAATCTGCATGCCAGGATTAGTCCAACGATCTTCGAGACTTGGTTTTTCTCTAGTATTTCAAGGGAAAAACAATTGTTCATCAGATTTCTTGTGTTCATACATTTACCCAAATTATAACTTTATGATATCTAAAGCACTTAAATTAACTCATTAATAAGATGAAATACTAATACATTATTAATTACTTTTCTAGAGCTCCTATCTCTCAAATTATTATAAAATAAACTAAAATTACTTACAAAATAGATATTTAACTAGAGAAAGCATGGGAGGAACATACCAATTCCATGGCCCCATAGAAGTATGCCAGAAACCTAGATTCATCCAGCTCCCAGATTTCTTCCAACTATTTTGGGATTGATTCATCCTCTTTCATGCGAGTGGTTCGCGTAATAAAAAGGTTTGGGATGTTAAACTCAGTATGTATTATGTCTTCTCGTCCATATACTAGCTCCAATGGCATATACATGTGTAAGAACTTGACAGTTTTACAATAATCCCATTATGTAGCTGGCACCCATTTGTCCCAATCAACTATATTGTCCTATCATATCTTAGTGAGTCCCCTCTCTAATATTTTGTTAAAACCTTCCATAGTACCCTTTTCTTGAGGGTGATAAGGGCTTCTCTTATGGTGATGTATCATAAATTTTTTCAACAATCAATGACAGTTTCATTAACGAAATGGGTCCCCTAGTCATTGGTGAGGCTTTGGGGGCACCCAAATTGAGTGATAATATTCTCAAAGATGAATCTGGTGCCAATGTTTGTATTGCAATCTTTGACTCGTGTAGCTTCATCCCATCTGGTAAGGCACTCTATGGCAGTGATAATATAACTTGCATGTGAGAGACACACTAGTGGGTTAATAGGTCCCACAGTGTTGACTGCCCATTTCTCAAAGGCTTGGAGTGCTCGTACTCGTTTCAAAGGGAGTTCATCTCGGTGTGATGCATTAGGGGAATTTTAAGGTATAAAATGGGCCTCCTAAGAAAAATGTACAAGCAAAATAAACTTTATATGAACCAATAGGTTTTAATATGATGATGTTAACCATAGGGGATAATTCACGAAGGGGTTGATTCATTTCCTTGAGGATGAAGGGGTGTCTCCAAGTGTTGGTTGAGGCACCTCTGCTCCAAACAAGTATATATGCTTCCCATCCTGAAATTCTCCAACAATCCCTGGTGAGGAAGAGACTTTGTTATGGAAGGCTTCTTTTGATAGCATAAAATTTTGGGCCTGCATCTGAAATGTGTCGGAGTTGACGCACTTAGGCCACACCTAGGTGCTACCATGAATCACGCCAAACAAGATATCCTATGAGGATGCATCGAGGAGAAATAGAAGGACGTAGAACATTTTCTTATACCATCCGAAAAAATAGGACTCATTGATTTCGTTGCTGCTAGGGTCCCCAGGGGTCTGCTATGGTAAATACCTGAGTGCATGGGATTGGTCTTAAGTAACCATCACCATATCTCTCCCCTCTAATCGTCACCATTTCCACATATTTAAGGTGACAACAAGATATCCATATATAAAATGAGTACCAATTTTATAGACATATTCAGAAGCATCAAAAAGTTCATTTAATAGAAAACTACACCAATTCAACAATGTGCCTTAAACATAATATTCCACAACTGAGATGTATCTAATGTGAATTCACCTCTTGAGAAGTACCACATGAGATTTCCAAAAATCATATAACAATAAAATTTGATGTTAGGCTTGTCAATTCATTCTATTAAGGCACCTTTGCCACCACACTAAGTATCATACCTGTTATAATAATTGTCATCGCTTGTCTTCTTCCCCTTATTAGAAGTATTCTAAAATTTAGTTGATAACATGGTTGCAGTAGTAGATATCCATGTAAGTCAGTGAATGTTGATGGAATGGATTGGGTATTCCTTGTCGAGCCATAGAGACCCTCCATGCATCCTACCGATAAGGAATTCTGTGCATTGCATCGTTTCTCAGGTCATGTCGAATACTGGAAGACCTCGTAAGTTCAAAAACGTTGACCTATGTATTCCTCTAAAGTCTTATCTAACTTTCACTGACTGGCTTCCCTCGGGTTTGGTGACAAATTCGGTGTACACTTCCCACTTGAGCGCTGGAAAATGGAATGAGTTTGAGCTCGATCATTGTCTACAAGCACAAACTTATCATACTTGAAATAAGGATGCCCAATATTTGTAATTCTTGAGTCTTGTTTAATGTCTGGAATAGAGATTATGGTCTATGTCATGGTTGCAGTGCGAAGGTGATACACAAGGAATGCTGGAGGCTTGAACTTGGGCTGGGAACATGGGAAATATGATATAGACTCCATACTTGGAAATTTGACCTCCTCGACTTTTGATACTGAGAAGCTTAGCATTTCCATGCAAATTAAATAGAAAGGCTTGACATGAATTTTTTTATTAGACCACTTAACTAATTAATATGGTAACTTTCCCTACTCGATCCCAACAATGCTAACAAAAATGACAGCTAGCCAGACGTAACTTGGATGACGTAAAAATGGGAAAATTAGGGTGGGAATGATGGGTAATTATCGGTGATTATGGTGATAGGATGGCAGGTGCCTATAAGGTGCTGAATATACCATATCAGTGATATTACAAGAGATATTTAGCCCAAATTAAAACTGATAAATGGAATTATTACTAATTATTACGAATACAATGAGTGACACATGTGACTCCCTAAACAAAAATGGTTGCAGAGGGGTGAAGCTACTTCCACAACTGGAATAAATAATAGAAATTGATTCATGATGGAATTTGACTGGAATGAATGACTAATTAGATTAATGGATGCAACTAATAACCTAAAAGAACTAGTTGACTCTACGTAGAGCTACCTACGATCCCCTTCCGGAGATCAAATCATTTTGATGTAGAACTGGTTGAGTTGTGGAAAGGTTTCATGCATGCACCATTCAACCATCTAATTCATAGGACTCCATCCAATTGTGCGAGATTGACAACTCCTGATTCTTTCACTTCTGCAACTATGAATGGTCCCAACCAAAGCATTTTCATCTTTCTAGGAAAATTTAAGAATTTACTGTCATATGATAGAACATGTCCTCCAACTATAAAATATTTCCCCCTCATGTGCATTTCATGCCATGCTTTCTTCCTCTTATTTTCAATATTTTGGTGTAATTTTTTGGGTACTAAGTTTTTCCTAAGGAATCATCTCAATTTTATATTCATTAATCTGTCAACCTAGCATTTTTCTTTTTGTTACAAGCCTGTCGACACAGTCTATGCAGAGATAGTGCTTTAAATTACAGGAGCATATGTAAGACTAACAGTAAGAAAAGGCTATGAAGAAATACTTCCAAAAGATACTAAATTCAATATATAAACAAAATTGAATCACTCTGCAGGAATCATGGAACTATTTTAGTATCTTAGAAACAAATATTAAATTCTACCAAACCAAGAATTCCTATTACGATGTGAAACTTCAGGATGTATAAAAAAATGACACTACTCTCAATTACTAATTACTTCAATCACTTATAAATGCTAACAGTAAAGAATAAAAATGGAAATTAACTCTGTTACAAAGTAATTCTAAAAATGAACATAGCTAGATAGTTACATCTGAAAACTTATTCAATCTAATTGGAAGATCTAATCATTCATGGAAATGAAATTTAAGTCTAGAGATTCACACAAATAGTCAATAAATTCAATAATTCACACAACAGAGATTATAAATATATGAATTCACATAGCAGAATTGTAAATCTAAGAATTCACACAAGAAACAACAAGCATTCATATGAAAGGAAATAAAATATAGTAATAGAAGAAAGAAAACAATGTTTCCAGTGACTGGGCCCACGGTATCCGAAAGTAACTTTCTCAAGGAAAATTCAACACAATAGGTTAAATTTGAACAATCATACTTTCATTGATATCAAAGTGAGTTACAAAATGGTCTATAAAACTTCAAAGAATTTTTGTTGTTCA
The DNA here is from genome assembly GCA_034641835.2 of Pinus albicaulis. Taxonomy (NCBI): domain Eukaryota; kingdom Viridiplantae; phylum Streptophyta; class Pinopsida; order Pinales; family Pinaceae; genus Pinus; species Pinus albicaulis. The sequence continues at coordinate 690,269,244 of CM076569.1, read as the reverse complement.
CTTTTTACAATTGTCAGGAATATTCAAAGATCATCGTCCTCATTCTTTCTTACTGAAGTTTAGTATGTATATTACAACCTATTTTCAATGCTGTAATGATAAAGTTATCTTGAGAATTGGATTACTCTCAGGATCGCTTATTTAAATTACAAAATCTTTAAAATAACAAATATTATCTTCTCCTTGGCCATTTCGTGAAATTAGATGTGAATCCTCAATCAGCATGCTAGGATTAGTCCAATGGTCTTCGAGACTTGGTTTTTCTATAGTATTTCAAGGGAAAAATAGTTGTTCATCATATTTCTTGTGTTCATAAATTTACCCAAATTATAACTTTATGATATCTAAAGCACTTAAATTAACTCATTAATAAGATGAAATACTAAGACATTATTAATTAATTTTATGGAGCTTCTATTTCTCAAATTATTATAAAATAAACTAAAAGGAATTAAAAAACAGATATTTAATGAAAGAAAGCAAGGGTAGAAACATACCAATTCCATGGCCTAATAGAAGCCTTCCGGAAACCTAGATTCATCCAGCTCACAGAGTTCTTACAACTATTTTGGGATTTATTCATCCTCTTTCATGCGAGTGGTTTGCACAATAAAAAGGTTTGGGATGTTAAACTCAATAGGTATTATGTCTTCTTGTCCATATACTAGCTGGAATGGCATATACTTGTGTAAGAACTTGACAATTGTACAATAATTCCAGAGTGTAGCTGGCACCCATTTTTCCCAATCATCTCTATCGGCCTATCATACCTTGGTGAGTCCCCTCTCTAAGATTTTGTTAAAAGCTTCCATAGTACCATTTTCTTGAGGGTGATAAAGGATGCTCTTATGGTGATGTATCATAATTTTTTTCAACAATGAAGTGACAGTTTAATTAATGAAATGGGTCCACTAGTCACTCGTGAGGCTTTGAGGGCACCCAAATTGAGTAATAATATTCTCAAATATGAATCTAGTGCCAGTGTTTATATTGCAATCTTTGAATCATGTAACTTCAGCCCATCTGGTAAAGCAGTCTGTGGCGGTGATAATATAACTTTCATGTGAGTGATGCACTAGTGGGTTAATAGGTCCCACAAAGTTGACTTCCCATTTCTCAAAGGCCTGGAGTGGTTGTACTGGTTTAAAAGGGAGTTCATCTCGGTGCGATGCATTAGGGGAATTTTGAGGTCTAAAATGGGCCTCCTAAGAAAAATGTACAACCAAAATAAACTTTATAAGAACCAATAGGATTTAATATGATGATGTCAACTATGGGGGATGATTCACCATTTTTTAAGTGAAAGGGTAAAAAGATTAAAAAATAGTAAAATAATAAAACTACATTTTCAACTCATATTTTCAACTTATCTCCCAAATATTTTACTCAAATTTCGGGTGAGAGTACTTTTTGGATGCAAATTTAATTCCTCATCCAAGGAGTACCCATGTTTCATACTTTCGATGGACCCCGCTAAAAGAAAAATGAGAAATACATGAAAAAACGTGTTTGCAATTGCGTTTTTCACGTATTTCTCATTTTTCACTTAGTAGAGTCCATTGAAAGTATGAAACATGGGTACTGTTTGGCTGAGGAGTTAAATTTTGCATCCAATGAGTACTCACACTTGAAATTTGAGTAAAAACTTTGGGAGATAAGTTGAAAATATGAGTTGAAAAAATAGTTTTTTCTTTTTCCCTCTAAAATTTGATGATGTCAATAAATCTTATTTTATTATTAACACTATTAGTTTATAATTTCTTTAGGAGGGCCATTTTAGAACTCAAAACTCCCCTAATGGATTTTGAAACCTTTGACAAGCATCACATCTCTTGGCATACTCCTTTGCGTCTTGGAAAAGTCCCACATCTAGCACTTTCTTTATGGTGGCCGTCCCACCAACATGCCCACCCACAACTCCTAAATTAAATTCCCATGATACAGCATGTATCTCATGATCAAGAACGCACCTTCACAATATTTGATCAAGGCCCAACTCCTACATTTGTCCTGTGATCAACTGGTAATATTAGGTCCATATATTACTAGTATAGTCCCTTATTATTGTTAGTGTAACCCCCTTATTCTTATTATTGTACCCTTGTAACCCCCATATTGTTATTATTGTGCCCTTAAATTATTATTGTTATGTTAGCTAGGATTACATTATGGCCCACTAGGATTACATTGTGGCCACAGGACTCCTATATATAGAAAGGAGGTTTTGTAATTTGTTACAAGAATTTTTCATTCATGTAATTCATTGGAGGTTTCCCCCTCGAAGTGGCTTATTTCTAAAGCGTTGATATCTATTTTCTTCTATTTTTGGAGCTAGTTTCACAACATTTGGTATCACAGCTTTGGGATTCTAGGGTTTCGCTGCTCCAAACAGGTCATCGTGGAATTTTCGTTATAACTTTTTTTATATGAAGGTTCAGAAGCTTAAATGTTTAGAGTGCGAAGAAAAAATCTTAAGGAACATCGTCACAAAATTTCAGAGCTTGGTTCACAATATTTTTGGAGATATGATTTGTTGACGGTAGGTCATTTTGCAGGCTCCTAAATTTAACCTAAACCATTAATCGTGGCACTTTCGCTTTAAATTTGTTTATATGAAGGTTCAGAAGCTGAAATTTTTAGACTGGGAAGCCGAAATCCTGAGGAACATCTTCACAAAATTTCAGATCTTGGTTCGCAATATTGATGGAGATATGATCTGTGGAAGTTAGGACTTTTTCAGGCTTCTGAATTTCATCTCAAAGAGGTTATCATGGGAAAATATTCATAACTCTCTCTCTCTCTGTCAGATTGGAATGATGTAAAAAGTGACCACAAGTACACAGACTGTATTTTTCTTTCTATCAATTTCAGAGCCAAAGGAGGAAACAGTGACACATGGCAAGTCGTACAAGTTCGCTCTACTGAACTAGTCCATAATTGGGTCATTGTGGGAGATTGGAAGTAAATTTGTCTTGAAGAATCCAAATCAGATCAGACATGTGGCATTCGAAAGAAGCTTCAGAGGGCTACTACAAGGCCAAATTTCAAATATTCAGGATCCACACTTATAGAGATAATTCAATTTCAATATCGAGCTCCTCAAAAGCAAGTAAAAGGTGTGTATTTTTTTTCCGAATTACATAAGTCTTGTTTTAAGAATCAAGTTGAATTGATTCCAAGGGCATATTGTAGAATAGATATCAGTATTGGGTTCTAAAATGGCCCCTAAAAAGAATTCAACGCCCATTAAGCCTTTATAAGGCTCTATTATGACTCATGAAGACGAATAATGGCAACATGACATATCAAAATTACAAGAGCAAGTGCAACAAATTTCGCTCTCGCAAAGAGCAACAAAAAATGACATGGAAGTTTTGAAGAAAGGGGTGGAAACTAAGATGAATGGTTTGAATAAATGTGTGGAATCTAATATGGATGGTTTAAAGAATGGCATGGATGGCATGGAAGCTGTCATGGAATCTAATATGGATGACATGGAAGCTAAGATCGATGAAAAAATGGAAAACATGAAGAATGATCTAAAAGGAGACATGGAAGGTTTGATGAAGTTGATACATGAAATGTTTCCTAATGGTGAAAAGATAGTAGAGGAAACTCATTATGAGAACAAAATAAATGTTAAACGTGTTTTCATAAACTCTAATGTTGGAAAGAAGAACCACCATATTCCAAAAATGGACATGAGGAAATTTGATGGAAAGGATCATGTAACATGGATACTGCATATGGAGCAATATTTTGATACCAATAATGTGCAAAACACACAAAAGGTATGAATCGAAACTTTACATTTAGAACAAAATACATTTGTATGGTATCGATGGCTTTTCTCCCGTAAAAAAATTGTCACTTGGTAAATTTTTATAGAGGAAATGAAAGCACATTATGAGGATAGAAAGAGCAACACCTTCTTTAGAAAATTGATAAATATCAAACAAAAGTGTAACTGATATTTAGCAACACCTTCTTTAGAAAATTGAATATAAGGGTAACTGATATTTCAGAGGAACACAGGATTGATCTCTTCATAGGTACTTTGAAGGATAACATCCAACATGAAGTTCATTTTTTGGAACCTGATTCATTGGAGAAGGCATTCAGGTTGGCAAGAAAAATTGAATGTAAAATTATGGTGACAAGGAAACCTACCACTCACTTCTATAAAGATGGAAGTGTTGCTACTCCTAGATTTCCACAACCTACAAGTTTGACACCACAACAATTGGAAGAAAAAAGAGCAAAAGGGCTTTGCTACAGTTGTGATAGAAAATACACTAAAGGTCATAAGTGTGCTGAGAAGAAATTATTTTACATAGATTGTCAAGAGGAAGAAGAAAATGAACAAGAATTTTCAAAAGAAGAGGGTATACACTAGGAACCAACCCTAGAAGAGGAAGAAATGAGTCTGACCATATCATGTAATGCATTGGCAGGAATTACCACTCCTCAAATTCTTAATATAGAAGGACATATCAAGAAGAAAAATTTAACAGTGTTGATTGATTCAGGTAGTACCCATAATTTTATTCATTGTAAGGTAGCCAAGGAATTGAATTGTTTCCTATACCCAGCACCAGAATGTCAAGTGATGGTTGCAAATGGAGGAACTATAAATTTCTCTGGAAAATGCCATAATATCAAGCTAACCATGGGGGGATATGTATTTAATATTCCAATGCTTTCGATTCCTATGGGAGGTGATGATGTGGTACTAGGAGTATAATGGTTACAATCTTTGGGGATGGTAGCTTTTAATTTTCAAGAACTTTTCTTGAAATTTTTTTCAGAAGGTAAGGAATTTTAATTACGGGGTATTGTAGGGAAGCCGGGAAAGATAATAAAATATAATGTCATGAAAAAGCTTCTAAAGAAATAACAACGAGGCGTAATTGCACAATTATGCTCACTAGAAGTTCCAACATCAAAATCATCTATTTCTGCAGATCTCCAAAAATCCTTGGACAATCATTCCAAGGTGTTTGAAACTCCCAAAGGACTCCCACCTATTTGTGATCATGATCATGCTATTCATTTGATTCCCAAAACTGTTCCTCCAAACATCAGGCCTTATAGATATCCTTATGTCCAAAAGAGTGAAATTGAATGTATGATTGCAGAAATGTTAGAGGCTAGTATGATTCAACCTAGTCAAAGTTATTTCTCTGCTCCTGTAGTATTGGTACACAAGAAGGATGGATCATGGTGCATGTGTCCAGATTATAGGGAGATCAATAAGCTCACCATTAAATATAAATTTCCCATTCCTGTGATTGATGAATTATTGGATGAATTACATGGAGCAATTTATTTTACCAAGTTGGATCTTCGTTCAGGATATCATCAAAATAGAATGAAGATTGAAGATATTCTGAAAACAGCATTTTGAACTCATGAGGGCCATTATGAATTTTTGGTCATGCCTTTTGGACTTACCAAAGCACCTTCTACATTTCAAGGATTGATGAATTCCATTTTCAAACCCTTCCTTAGAAAATTTGTGCTAGTTTTTTTTGATGACATACTAATCTACAGCAGGTCTTGGAAGGATCATATTCAACATGTTCATAGGGTGTTCAAACTATTGTAGGAGAAACAATTGTATGCAAAAACATCCAAATGTTTCATTGGAGTACAAGAACTAGAATATCTGGGTCATATTGTATCTCACGAGGGTGTTAAGGTAGACCCTAACAAAATTAAAGCCATTAAGGAATGGAAAGTCCCCACAACCATTAAGTAGTTGCAAGGATTTCTCGGGTTAATAGGGTATTATCACAAGTTTTTTAAAAATTATGGGATAATAGCAGCACATCTAACAACATTATTGAATAAAGATGCATTTTCATGGACTCTTGGGGAAACTAAGGCCTTTGAACATCTTAAAGAGGCAATGTGCCTAGCACCGGTCTTAGCTATGCCTGACTTCACAAAAACCTTTATTGTGGAATGTGATGCCTCAGGAAATGGAATTGGTGTTGTTTTAATGCAAGAATCAAGACCCATTTCTTTTGAAAGTCATCCAATCAAAGGAAAGTATTTACAGAAACCTATTTATGAGAAGGAAATGTTAGCAATACTGCATGCACTAAAGAAATGGCGACCTTACCTAATGGGAAGACACTTCAAGGTAAAAAATGATCATGATAGTCTTAAACACTTTTTGGAACAAAGACTATCTTTAGAAGAGTAGAAAAAATGGGTCACAAAGATGTTGGGTTATGACTTTGAAATAATCTACAAAAAAGGGAAGCTAAATGTTGTTGCAGATGTACTCTCAAGAAAGAATTAAGAGGTGGAAGCATTGCTTTGTGCCATTTCTATTATCCAACCTGATTGGATAACCAAAACAAGGGATGAATGGAAGAAGGACCAAGAAGTGTGGACACTCATTCAAAAGTTGCAGCAAGATCCTAGTACATATGATACAATTAGTTGGAAAAATGATTCCTTACGGTACAAAGATTGCTTATATCTTTGTAAAATTCCCAACTAAAACAAAAGATTCTTTTGGAACTGCACAGTTCTCCTTTAGGAGGACACTCAGGATTTTTAAAAACTTACCACAGGGTGAAAAAATAATTTTTTTGGGATGGCCTTAAATCTGATATTCAAAATTTTGTGGTGGACTGTTTGGTTTGCTAGCAAAATAAAGTTGAGAAAATTAAGACCATGTGTCTTCTACAACCTTTATCCATTCCAATCCAACATTGGGAGGAGATTTCAATGGATTTTATCACAGGTTTACCTAAGTCCGAAGGAAAGAGTGTCATCATGGTGGTAGTTGATAGAATTACCAGGTATGCACACTTTTGTGCATTATCTCATCCATTTAAAGCTAGTATAGTAGCTACTACATTTATGGAAACAATTCAAAAGCTACATGGAAACCCAAAGGTTATTGTGAGCGACAGAGATCCCATTTTTACTAGAATTTTTTTGACGGAGTTATTTTCTTGTTTGGGTACTCAATTAGCTCATAGCTCATCTTATCATCCTTAATCTTATGGTCAAACTGAGATAGTAAATAATTGTTTGGAAGGATATCTTCATTGTTTTGTATCTGATAAAAAAACACAATGGGTCAAGTGGTTACCTCTCGCTAAATTGTGGTATAACACTTCCTTCCATACTGCAGCAAAAATGGCCCCGATTATGGCACTTTATGGATATCATCCACCATCCATCACATCATCTTTAAGAGAAAATTCAAAGGTTCAAGCAGTGAAAGATCACATCGAGCATCAACAAGAAGCTCTCCAACTCTTAAAGGATAATTTGAATTTGGCACAAAATCGAATGAAACAAAAGGCATATCAACATCACAATGAGAGAAGTTTTGATGTAGGAGACTGGGTATTTTTATGGCTACAACCATACAAACAAATTTTCCTCAAGCAAGATAAGAAGGATAATAAATTATCACCAAAGTAATATGGTCCTTGCAAGGTGTTTCAAAATATTGGTACAATGGCATACAAATTGGAGCTTCCTGCTTCTTCACGAGTGCATCCAATTTTCCATGTTTCATGCTTAAAGAAGGTTATAGGTGAAAATATTCCAATTCAAACAATATTGGCCGAACTTGATGAGGAAGGAAAAATCATATTGGAACCTGAAGTGGTCACGGAAACAAGAACTCGACAGCTAAGAAATCTATCAATTTCAATGTATCTCATCAAGTGGAAGAACTTACCCAGTGAAGATTCTACATGGGAGGATGAGAATTTTATACAGAAGCACCCAGAGCTACTCAAGCGTTGAGGACAACACGTTTTGAAGGATAGGGGCATGTTAGGTCCCTATATTACTTTTATAGTCTCTTATTATTTTAGTGTAACCCCCTTATTGTTATTATTGTACCCCTATAACCCCCATATTTTTACTATTGTGCCCTTATATTATTATTGTTAGGTCGGCTACGATTACATTGTGGCCCACTAGGATTACGTTGTGGCCCCATGGACTCCTATATATAGAAAGGAGGTTTTGTAATTTGTATCATCCATGAATTTTTCATTCATGTAATGTATTGGAGGTTGCCCCCTTGAAGTGGCTTATTTCTAAGGCGTTGATATCTCTTTTCTTCTATTTTTGGATCTGGTTTCACAACAGGTAATCTATAGCACGAACCACCATGTGCCTTAATTGTGTTGTTGTGTACCCCTCGGAGCATTTACTTGTGGCTATAAATACTGCAGTGTCCTCCAAGTAGTATTTTATGGCATCAACTCGAAACAAGTTGGAATCTGGAAACTGACCCTCCAGCTTCACCCGATTCCAACCGGGAAATGGGATCAGGGCCCATGTTCCATATTCCTGGCTTGGCAATTACTTCAAATGTGAACTACTAGAACAACATAAGCCATTGAAAAATCCTTCCTTCAAGTACAGGATTTTTCACTAAGTACTTCAAGGAAAAATTATCAGTGAACAATTTGAACGGACCCCCCAAGAGATAATGCCAAAACTTTTGTAGTGAATACACCATCGCAAGCACTTCGTGCTTAGCATGAACATGAAATTTCTTTTTCCAGTTTGGAGAAACTGGGATTGGTGCACTTGCCAGTTTTCCCTTCAGCACATTGAAAGAATCTTCACATTCATTCGACCATGTGAACCTTTAGCGTTTTTTCAATAGCTTCTTTAATGGTGCAATGATCAAGGCATAGTCACAGATGAACTTCCTATAATATTCAATGTAGCCAAGGTTGGATCTCTGTTGTTTAACATTTGTTTGTGGGGCCATATTCAGGATCACTGCAAGCATAGTGGGATCAATACATACTCCCTCTTTGTAGACTATATGGCTAAGAAGCGTTCTGAGATGGAAAACAAATGTGCACTTTTCAGGTTTAGGGAGATCTTCAGCTATATACAGCACTCAAACATCACTAAGAAAAAACTAAAATGTTTTTTCAGTAAATTATAGATGGTCAAATAATCCTTGTAAACCTATAGAAACCTTTGAATATAATCCATAAAGGAATTTATTACAATAATTGAGAATACTATTAGCGCATTCTTGAGCCCAAAAGGCATGGCATGGTACGTATGGGATCCACATTTAGTGGTGAATGTGGCCTTGTTCTTATCTTCCTCTGCAATTTGTACTTTTTGGTAACAAAATAATCCATCTATAAAATATTAAGCTTCATTTCTTGCCACATTGTCTAAAAATTCATCACTGAAAGGGTGGGGAAAGGATAATTATACACAGGCATTATTTAGACTCTGGTAATCCACACACTCCTGAATTTATTCAACCCCATTTTTGTTTCTTATAATAATTGGACTATCCCACTCAGCCTTTTCAACTGGGAAGATAAGCCTTACTACCAACAACTTGTCTATCTCCTTCTTCAACTTCTCTTTCACTCTCGGGTTTAGCCTATACATCTGATGCTTCACTAGATTTGCGTCTGGTTTAAGCATAATCTTCATCTCCCCTAACTCGCCATTAATCCATTTAATATTTGCAACAGACGAATGGAACAAGTATTTGTATTATCTTAGGAGATCAGATATTTCCTTGGTATTCTTCTCATCCCAGTAATCTCCAATCAAGGCTAACTTCAGCTTCTCATTAGTGCCAATGTTATGTTTCCACAACTTTAGAGGTAATAGCTGCAGAGCATCCATTACAAGCCCATATTCAACACTTCATTCCCCCTTAGTTTCCTTGAATATCATATGTCTTAATTCCTCCAAATCATCCTCATCGGGCTCCTCTTCTATCTTCACACAAGCTACGGATTCATGGAGCTTGGATTCATATATATGCTCAAAGGTTTTTTGGTCTATACATCCCTTCCTAAATTTCCATGTCACGAGAAAAACCATTATAACGTTGCAAAGAAGTTGTGATCCTTTTGTCTCTATCTGTGAAGGAAAATTTGTTGATAATTGCACTGACATATAGTCCCAATCACCAATCTATATTCTTATCTCTTCTTTTATGTACCATTCCTTCATAAATTTCCCCAGGGTGTGTACAAATTTTTTCACCCACAAGTCCTTTGGAAGTCCTTCCCTGATACATCTGACCTTACAATATTGGAGGTGTTGTTGAGGGTTAGAGATTCCCTAATATTGAATGCAGTTTTTTAATTAGTGTTATGAATACCCGAAACTTACTCTCATCATTTTTTTAATCTCCTGTAATTCTCTAAGGTGGTTGCGATGAGATCCCCACCACCTTACTCGTGTCTCTTGTAAGGAGACATCCAATAAGGGAAAATTTTGTACCTCAGAGATTATTACATCAAATTCATTAATAAAATAATAAATAGAGCCCATGCCATTGAAAATAGGTATTTTTGGTACATCAGTACAAACCCAATTGATACGATGGGACTTGGTGCAACACTTGGTGTTGATATCACATCTGCCTTGCTTCCAGTTGTCCCATGCATCCTCAATTTCAATCTCTAAGCTCTAAATGCTCCTCCAATTGGTCGATCCTCCTACCATCAGATTAATATAGTATTTTCTTCTTCCCACCATCAATCGGTATAGTTGAACCAACAACTCAGGTTCTTCTATGTCATATGTCGACTCGGTGAAACTTGGCCCTTGATATGGATATATGGGTTAGATCACTCTAACTCCCTCCACTTCAAAGGTCATCAAATCCTTCTTTAGATCGATTACTGCATAATTCTCAAAGGTCTAGTATATTACAAGAAAAGTCAGATATTCAGCTATATACAACACTTTTTGCAAACCTACATTCTGAGCATAAATCCATAACTCCTTCCTTGCTCTCTTTTTGTTCCTGCACACCTCCTAGAGTATCTTTTGGGTAAGTTGGCAGAAACTAATCCTTCCTCGATTGCCCAATCCCTGAAAGAGTATATAAGACTTTCCTAAAATTGTCCAAGCCTTTGGTCGTCATTCACAATCTGTAGAAACAACTTGAACCATTCCATTATGGCTCAAGTATTGAGTTGGGATAGGTTTGGGCTACTATCTTTTGAGAACCTTGGCTTTTACCCTTGGAGATCACCGCTTAGATTCAATTTGTTAAAAATGTTCATGGCTTATTTTTATTATTGCTTCTATTGATCATAATCATATGAGTTCTTTGGTGAGGCCAGTTTTATGATCATCGATTGTTGAGTGGCTCCAAAGTCATCTCTAGTCTCCCTCCCTCCCCGAGTGACCACATTAATGTTTGAGAGGGGAACTAGCTTAAGTACCCTTGGTTAAAATTGATTAAATTTTATCCCCTTTGGCGGTTGTTCTCTTCCCATATCACAATTAGATATGGAAAGGCGTCCATTGCATGTGTGTTGACCCTATACTGAGAGAACCAAGGTCTTATGGGTAGCGGGAAGTCTCTTGATAAATGCCCCTCCTAATCATAGTTGTCACAACATATTGGACCTATGCCTCTTGTTATTCCCCCCCTTGTTCCTCCACCTCCCCTTCCTTTCGAAGTCTCATTGATCCGATAGGCATATCGATCCAATCGACCAGCTAGGGAATCTAACACTCTACACTAATCAGTATGGCGAGTTGGAGAGCCACAAAATTTGCAAAACGTGTTTTTTGGAACATTGGAATATTTATTTATAATTGGATAGAGGTGAGGCATATGACCATACAATCTGCATGTTTCACATTACTCGATTGGCGCTACACTCAGTGGGTTCAAAAATGCATGGAACTGAGTGCACCATGTATATAGACCTTGTATACCAATCTGCACAACCCTAGTGGCAGGTAAATATGTGGTCACCCTTGCCAGAACAGAGGGAGTGCTCGGGCCCCACAACCTTGGGCACTTCGTTATGGAAGTTGGTACACCATACATGTGGTCACAGAGGTTGGGCTAGTTGTAGGTCCATCATCTTCTCTGTCAGACATGAAATTTGGTGTTGTAGTCCTAGGATAGAGGGGTTGTGTGAGGCTACCCTCACATAGTACTCATGTGGCTATACATCCATGTCCTCAATGTGAGTTGCTTGATCTATGGCGTCTTGCAGAGTGTCAATATTTGTTGAGTCAATGGTGTGCGATTAAGTGGTAACAGCGCTTTAATATACCAACCCCATTCATGATTAGGGTCAATTGGGTAGCTCCACTTACCAATTGCATCGTTAAACATTTGCATTAGCTCCCAATAATTTTCTCCTTCATGTTGCTTGATTTCCCATAACTCACACAACCCCTATTGGTTGGTCTAGGGAAGCTTAAACTTCTAAATAAACTCTTTTCTAAATTTTTATACCATTGGATTATGCTTTAATGAAAACCATTTGATGAACCATCTCAAAACTCTCTCTCGAAGAGTGGTTTGAAATTCAATCAGCTTTGCAACATTTGGAGTCTGTAAAGCACTTGAGATAGCTCGACATAAGTACCAGTGTTTCTCTACGTCCTCATTCCACCTGCCAAAGAACTTAGGATATCAGGTACAATAGCCTTCTATGTTTGATTAAATTTGTGGGATGAATATAAATCCTTGAGAACCAGGTTGTAACGATCCTTGGAGATCTATACTAACATTACTATTTATATTGCTAATGGTACTAGCTTCATACGTTTTGGTGCACATCTTGAACCTTTATGAATTTGATTAACTTATAAAAAAATTGATCAAGGTTGTGATAAAGTAGCAGGGGAAGGTTAGGGGAGGTACCACCTAAGTTTTTGGGCACAAATTTCCACTCACATGGGGACACATCATTCTGAGAAAATAATATTCCCATGGTGAAGTGCATGTCATCATATGGGCATTCCTCGAGACCTGTGAAGCCAATTCCATTTGGTGTTCCCATCTTTGTTGGTGGGGTGTAGTCCCTACCACTTCTCTGACCCTATGTCACTCTGGTTGTCTTGGATTCTCCTGATGGATAAATTTACACTTTAGCATAATCCCCATTTCTTCACAAATTTAGTTTAATTATTTATCTCTCACATTCATCTTGACTACCTAACACCACTCCTATTTGGTGTAGCTCTCTCCTGCCATTCTTAAGCTATATACACTCTTCTTCATTCCATCAAATATTTGGCCTTCCAGAAGTCATCCGTGTCCATTTCTTCAATATTTTCATAACTCCCAATCAGGTAGCATCTCTCCCCTTAGGTCCTTCCCCTAGAATTGGGTCTCTAAGCTACCATGGGTTGGTTCTAGAATACCAACAAGTTCTCTTCTACCATAAGAACCTTAAACCATAGTGGAATTTCTTTCATTAGTCTTACCAACAACCCCAACTTGAACACGTCCTAAACCTTAGTGAAGGACTGATGAAAATCCGCAAAAAAATAAATAATATACCCCTCTAATATGGTATGAACCCAAAAATTAAATATCTTGTGTCACATCCATGCCAAGTTGATGTAGTTCAACAAGATCTTCTTAACTCCAGGTATGAAGGGATCCACTTTGTCCGTTGTTATTTTATTTTATTTGCAATCTCTGTAGCCAATTGTAGATATATTCTAGGAACTTGCACAAAAATATCTCATCTTGATCGCCTGCAGGTTCCACATACGATATTTCTTCCTTTAGCCACTTCAGACTTCGACAACGGATTTCAAGTTATTGAGAAGAAAACCGGTCTACTTGCTCATGCCACCAATATTGCAGCTCCTTAAATATTCTTGACACCATATTCCAAACTCCTTTGGAAATTTTTAGGTCCTAAAAATGGAACCATTTGTTGGCGGAAAAGGATGGATGGGTTGAGACCCTGGGTTTAGGCATAGGGGCCAAAAAATTCTCCATCGTAGTCTAGCGTAACGTAGACATTTTCACCCTACTCATATGAATAATGTTTCTCACCTAAGGCATTTCACGACCTTACTTAGTTAGTGGAAGGAATATGGTATTCATAGAAACTACAGGGAGGCTATCAACACCTAGTAAATCCAAAACTAGAACATCAAAAGTGCAATTAACACAACTCAAGAATTCAAGAAGAGAATATATGATCCGGGTGGATCATTGCTGGCCACTCGCCTATTCCACTTGGACCCCCACCATTGTTTCTTTCAATTTTTTAGTTTCCTTAATTGTAGAAAAATTTACTATTATTGGCATTTTTTGGGTCCTGAACTTATGGAGCCGTTTTGAGGCCCTAAACGACATTTTTTTGGAAAATCACAGTCGCAAAATGTATCTCCCTAGGTACCCTCACACAAGCTGACTCGACCTGACCTGCCCGGACATGTTTCCTTGGGTGCCCTCACATGACCTGACCAGACCTGACCTGACCCACCTGAACGCGTTTCCTTGGGCACCCTCACATGACCTGACACGACCTGACCTGGCCAAACACATTCCTTTGGTAGCCTGCCATGAGTCGACCTGACCTGACCTTCCCGAACATGTTTCCTTGGGCTCCCTCATAATACAGCATGACCTGACCTGGTCTGAATGCTTTTCCTTGGACACCATCACACGACCTGACCTGAACCACTTGAACGTCGAAGGCACAAGGGATAAAATGAAAAACGAGTCACACAAACATGCACAAGGCACATGGGTGGTCACAACTTAGCATTTTTTATACAACCTTCCTCACACGATTCGACCCGAACGTGTTTCCTCTGGTGCCCTCACACGGCACGACCCAACCCGCCTGAACGAAGGGTGCACGAGGGAGTAAACAAAAAATGGGTCACACAAATGTGCACAAGAAACAGAGGTGGTCACAAGTTACCATTTTTTATAATACCACCCTCACACGACTCTACACGACCCAACCCGACCCACCCGAACATGTTTCACTTGGCGCCCTCACACGGCCCGACATGACCCGACTCGGCCGGACACATTCCTTAGGTGCCCTCAAATGACCCAGCCTGACCCAACCTTCCCAAACGCATTTCCTTGGGCACCCTCACAGCACGACATGACCCGACCTGACTGGAACATGTTTCCTTGGGTGCCATCACATGACTCGACCCAACCTAACCTGCCTGAACATCGAAGGCACGAGGGATAAAACAACGAACAGGTCAAACAAACATGCACAAGCAATAGGAGTAGTCACAACTTAGAATTTTTTATATGCCCTCCCTCACACGATCCAACCCCATGAACTCGTTTCCTATGGCTCCCTCAAACGGCACGACCTGATCCACTAGAACAAAGGGCGCACGAGGGAGAAAACGGAAAACGAATCGTAGAAACGTGCACAAGCAACATGGGAAGTCACAACTTAGCGTTTTTTATACGAACACCATCACACGACCCGACCCTAACCGACCTACCCAAATGCGCTTCCTTGGGTGACCTCACACGGCACGACCTGACCGGACTCGGCCTGCCAGAAAATGTTTCCTTGGGCGCCCTCACAATACGACACGACCCAACCTGACCCGACACGAACACGTTTCCTTGGGCACCATCACATGACTCAACCCGAACCATACGAATGTATTTCCTTGGGCATCCTCACATGACACAACCTGACCAAACCTGACCTAACCCACACAAACGTGTTTCCCTCGGCGCGCTCAGATGACATGGCCCACGCTAATGTGTTTCCTTGGGTTCCCTCAAATGACGTGACACAACCCGACCTAGCCAAACAAATTCCTTATGCGCCCTCACATGACTCAACCCAACTTGACCCACCCAAACTCATTTCCTTGGGCACCCTCATAGTACGGCACGACCCAACCCGACCCAAACTAAGCGTGTTTCCTTGGGCGCCACTATTGAGTCTCAAAATTTTTTTCCATATTCATACATATTTCCATTATGTCATAACCATTTAGCTCTTATTTCATAGCCATCTGACCTAAAACCCTACATCAAGTAACCATTTTCATAAATATATGGGTTAGGATCCTTGTCTTCCAAAGTTATTTATTTTATGTATTTAAAGTGAATTTATCATTAGAAACTAGAAAATTAACATAGTTTCATATATCTATATATGTGTTATGAGTTTTGTGACATGTGTAGGTCAAAAGGAGACTTCTAGAAGACCCTTATGTGGCACTCTAAGGCCAAATTCGAATTTGGTTGGAGAAGATCATGGGATCATGAGAACATGTGTCTCATTTCCTTGTTGTATTGAAACTTTAAGAGGATATGTGTCTCATTTCCTTGTTGTATTGAAACTCTAAGATGATATGTGTCTCATTTCTTAGTTGTGTTGAAACTCTAGAAAGACATGTGTCTTATCATTTCCTATTTTGATTGTAACTCTAGAGATGGAGGGAGAGATTCATGGACTCCCATTAATGAGATAACTCCTCATATTTTGTATAAATAGGAGAAGCTTTCTCCTATCATGGGTAATGAGAAAATAGGAGAAAATAGGAGAAAGAGAGAAAGGAATAGAGAGTCTTTTGTAACAAAGTTTAAGATGGAATGGGATGTAGATTTGTGAGTTTTTCAATAGAGAAATTCAGTTCTTTGATGTTGTATTGATTACAACTTTAAGGAGCTGAAGAACTTCACCAAATTGGTAGCAAAGGGCCCCTGCTATCCAAGGAGGCTTCTACATGCTTTCTAGATAAGTAGCTTTTAATTATGTATTGCTAGCTTTTAAATCATGTCTTGCATTATTTGTTTAATTAAAAGATCCTCATTATCTTACAACCATTCTTTTTCTTAAAAATCTCTTCCAACATATCATTATTAGATGAAAAAGATTTGATTGTATTATGTTGAGTTAATTAGCATTTTTAGTTGCAATTCCTTTCGTTAATTATCACAGTTAGACTTACTCTAATAAACTCTTCCAAAATATCATTATGATGAATAAGGCATAACTGTGGTATTGTAGGTTTTAGTTGCTTGTTTACACTAAGTGGCATAGCCATTCTTACTCTTACAAAGCTCTTCCAAAATATCACAACAATGAGTAAGAAATAGTTGTGGTGTCTTAGATTTTAATTTTATTTGCTTTCAGTTTTACGTTTATGTTCAATTGCATTGGATAATACAGCTAGGACTGTTTTACAAACTCTTCCAAAACATCATTCATCATGAACAAGATGGGTTGTAGAATTCCATAGACTAGTTGCATGTTAATTTAGTTAGAGCACTCTGGAGGTAGATTACATTCAGTTCAGCTCTGTCATTTCATTTCATTTTTAAGTTTGATAAAAGATCCTCATTGCATTAAAATTAATCTTTTTCACAAGCTCTTCCAACAAATCTCGAACTAAATGAATCAGATTAAGTTGTAATGTCTTGAGTTAAATTTCATGTTCATTTGCAAGCTAGGATATCCATGAATTAGAATATTCTGTTCCCAAAAAAAATAAGAAAAACACATACAACGAAGTAAGGAAGAGGTCACTTAAGCACATATAGTGCACCACACTTCATCAGCTTACTAGCCCTAGTTGATAATTTATGTTAGCAATTTAGGACGCTAAATTGACTACACATTTTGGCGCCATTGCCGGGGAAGTGTAATTAGGAGACCTTATTTCTTACATCTAAAAAAAAAAAAATTAATAATTCTTGAGTATGCTCTCCTCCTGCACCTTGTGTGATCTGGAGGATCAGAAAAATGATTGTTATGTAAAAAAAAATTAATAATTCTTGAGTATGCTCTCCTCCTGCATTTTTTATGATCTGGAGGATCAGAAAAAGAATTGTTATGTAAAAAAAAAAAAAAAAGGAAACAAAATAAACTTCATCATTTCAATTGATTTAAAAAAAATATATATATATTTGTTTTCATGAAAAACTTTGATTTCAATAAATTGTTTTGTTTAATGAAATATGTATGTGTATTTTTAATTTTTTTTTGAAAATATAGCATAAATAATTTTATTAACAAATCAATTATAAAAAAATGAAAAAAAAAAAAAAATTAATTGTTTTGTTTACTAAAATATATATGTATATTTTTAAATTCTTGAAAATATATACATAATTTTAATAACAAATCATTTAAAAAAAAAAAACAAATCAAATCAATAAACAAAAACTAACGCAATGGACATGGCCTTTTGAAAAACTTTGAACAATAAAACAAAAACAAAAATTAAATACACATTTCACATAATAAAACAAATAAAAAGACATCATTTGAAAAAGACCGAAATGCACTCTTGATGAAAACAGAAATTTAGATACTTCCAAGCCAATTTCAATTTCAAAATTTGATAGCAAGCCTGAAAGGTTATTCAGTTCGCAGCTGTAGCATTTGTTTCAAATTCTCAATCTCAGTTTGCCGCTGTAGCATTTGTTTCAAACTCTCAATTTACTTCAGGCAGCAATCATTCATCAATTTCTGAGTCAAAATTCAGCCACGTGATCCATTCTTCTAGGTTGAGATTATCGAATTGGAGAAAGAAGATCTGGAAATTTTACCACAATCTGGACAAACACCTCTACTCGTATTACTGTCAGTCACGCATACACCCTGCAACAACAATCAAATTCCATTAAAACTCAATTCAAAGGGGAATTCAGTGAAGAGCGATAAAATATTTCAAATAAAATAAAAAAATTTCAATGGCATGACAGACAGCAATTAAATTCGAAATTGATTTTTTTTAGAGAAGACGTAATTGCCAGAAAACGTTGCTCTTGGACACAGGGCCGTTGGGTAAATACTACTGGTTTTCTTCTTTGAGCATAGTGCCTTCGGGCGATGCATTGAAATTATTGTGCTGATTACGAAAATGAAAATGCTGATGCTGGGCAGCGTAGTAAAAACAACTTTGGATCTGATGGTTGCAAGACTCTCATTTTGCGTGGCTCTTTGGATATTTGGATTCGTTGCATCTATTCTCTGCTCCTTGGCTTTCTTCGTCAATGCAAAGGACACTTCCTGACTTTCCATTTCTATGTCCATTCCCATTTCCATGGGGTGAGTGACAATAATTATATCAAGAAGGTCAAATTCTATTATTCTTCGAAATGGTTCAATTTAATACAGAGTGTCTTTGATGATTTTCGGAGTTTACCTCTCTTGACCTTCAATGTATGATTGCAAAGGTTAAGTTATTCAATATCGGTATCAAGTCGAACGGTGTTGTATTACAATTGCTAGAAAACGTAGCAGCAGACCTGCAACTGTACAAATGAAAGGGCAGTCAGTTGTTCAAAAAAGTGGTTGTTGCTCATAAGACAATTCGTAGAATAATTTTTACTGCAATTTGTTTTGAAGAAGTGAAATTCCAGGAGAAAATAGCCATTGTTGTAATCGAAATTGTGAAATCTGGAACTGCAGAAGCCAGAAAAACGCAACTACTATTGACACGTCATTTTGAAACACATTTTCTGATCAAACCGAAATTAATTTTGAGAAACGGAAACATGGTTTTTTTCGCCAATAGGGTCAATTAGATAACCCAGAAATTGTTTTAAGAAATTCATGGCAGTCTGGGAGAATTTCTCGGTTCTTTGAAGCCCATTTTTGCCTGCCGCGTGAGAAAAAACGGTTTTTGAATTTAATTCTTGGTAATCAGTTGAAAGAATTTCGTGTGTGGCAGTATCATTTCTTAAATGATTAGTAGAGAATTCCAATTGAAATTGTTTTGCTGAACTGTATCCATTTGGCATTGATCCTATGTGGCGTGGTAGCCGAACAGAATTGCCATTCCTAAATTCATTAAAAATGAAGTTGTCCATTGTGTTGGGTGTTGCTCAAATGAATTTGGGGATTGTTCTGAGTTATTTCAATGCAAAGTTCTTTTCCAATTCGCTTAATATTTGGTATCAATTTTTTCCCAAGATGATTTTTTTGAACGGTCTCTTTGGTTATCTTGCTCTCTTAATTATCATCAAGTGGTGCAGTGGTTCTAAAGCTGATCTATATCATGTAATGATATATATGTTCTTGAGTCCTACTGATGACCTTGGTGAAAATCAATTGTTTTGGGGTCAGAGATTGGTTCAGTCCAAGTTGGTGCAACATTAAAAATAATAATAATAATAATAATAAATTAATTAATTAAAAAAAAAAATTGCATTTCTCTTTTTCAATTTTGTTTAAAAAAAAAAAAAAATTAATAATTTTGAATCAATAAAATGAATAAGTTATTTGCTCACTTTTCTGAAGGTATTGATTAATTTTGGACTGATGATGAAGGATGAATGGCTAACTTTTTATTTAAGATTTTTAGCTACAGAAACCGTCGACATTCTGCAGCTAAAGTCCAATTCCGCAGCTGTTCTCCAATTCCGCAGCTAAAAAAACCTTATTGTTCAAATCAGCCAACTTTCTCATACAAAATCAGATTTTGATGATTCAAGTATCGTTGGAAAGGTCTCAACAAGATCTACACAGTGAGAAATCCATCATTAGAGTTTGAAATGGTAAATAATGAAATAAATTGCTGAAAAAAAATTAACATTCAACTTGAGGCACTAATTCCAAAACAGGTATAAATTCTTTTGATTTTTCCTTTGAGAACTTGTTTCATTAATACAAATTCTTAGTTTTGTGTGTAAATATCATAACTAGAGAGATTTATCACCTCTCTCCTTTGATAATCTTACATTCCATTGCAGAAGAAGTATTAGTTTTTTTGTAGGTTCCAGGAGGAAGGACAAATGACTACAAGAGAATGGTGTCTCTCTAAGAGACCAATTTGTTTCATAAGAGGATGATCAGCAACAAAGAGGAAATATGCTGATGAAAAATCAAATCCAAACACTTGAAAAACTTTCAAATACTATTGTCTCCATCACATCCATACCTCATAATAAACCATTCACCTCATTTCACTTCATATTTTCCATTTACATTCACATGCACTTTCCATTTCTTTTTGTCCATTCATAACCCACAAATAAATTCAAGAGGCTCATTCACATGCTTATTTCCCATTGCCATTTCTACTCTCCATTGCCATCTTCCATTTCTTTTCATTTTCATTCCGCAAATAAGCCCTGCTTCAATGCAAATTATTGAGTCCATAATCCTTTGAGTCTAAGTTCTTTGTAAAAACACCTTGAGGCTTGCATGCCTTAATGGCAAGTTCTCATGTTGACAGACAATGGGAATACATTAATGTCCCTTGTTCGTCAGATCTTCTAGGTGACTCGACATCAGCAAAATCATTTGTACCTAGCAAGATGTGTTTGGGCATCTTCACTCTCATTATCATCAATGGTGAGAGTTCTCGTATTGACTAGTGGCATCCATTAATGGCCACTAAGTCAACAATTCCCTACTATGTTCGACATCAGAACATATTTTCACATAGTAGGAATTGTGCCAATGAGTTTTGAAGACATGAAGACTATTATTTTCAGCATTTTGGAGCAGATTCAGCAAGTTTTAGTAGGAGCAATAAAAATTCATCTTATCTCTTTATCCATGACTCCTCTTGTTTAGCCACTTGAAGAAGAATATGATCATAATTTTGAAGCCACCACACATTCACAACTCATCCACATTTAAGGTAAGTGAAGGCATGTTGTTTTCTAATTTTTAGTCATGTAATTCATTAGAATGCTAAAATTTCAACTTTGGAAAAATTCCTCACTCCCTTTTTCACATTGTCATATCTTTAGTTGCGGGAGAAGGGACATCATTTCATATCCACATGTCATACACTATCACACATTTTCATTTCATTTCCACCCACATATACTTCCCAACCAACTATTGTTGCAACATGATCCAAAATATTATATGCCTTGCAAATGATCAATTCATTGATGAAATAATTGATTCTAAATGTTTTCATGAACTTTGATGCAACAAAAAAAATAAAGCATTGTTACACAAGAACCATTGCTCAAAAAAAAAAAAAAATTGGTTGTCACACAAGAACCAACCATTAAAAAAAAAATGTTACAATCAAATGTATTATACTTTGTCAAAAAGAAAATATCAAGAAGCAAAGTTTGGAACGAATCTATATGAGTCAAAACTCATAAAAGATCAACTCATGGACAAATGAATCATTGCAATAGTTGCATGAGGACATGCAACAACTTCAGTTGGGGGGTATGTTGAGTCTCAAAAGTGTTTTCCATATTCATATATATTTCCATTATGTCATAACCATTTAGCTCTTATTTCATAGCCATCTGACTAAAAACCTACATCAAGTAACCATTTTCATAAATATATGGGTTAGGATCCTTGTCTTCCAAAGTTATTTATTTTATGTATTTAAAGTGAATTTATGATTAGAAACTAGAAAATTAACATAGTTTCATATATCTATATACGTGTTATGAGTTTTGTGACATGTGTAGGTCAAAAGGAGACTTCTAGAAGACCCTTATGTGGCACTCTAAGGCCAAATTCGAATTTGGTTGGAGAAGATCATGGGATCATGAGAACATGTGTCTCATTTCCTTGTTGTATTGAAAATCTAAGAGGATATGTGTCTCATTTCCTTGTTGTATTGAAACTCTAAGATGATATGTATCTCATTTATTAGTTGTGTTGAAACTCTAGAAAGACATGTGTCTTATCATTTCCTATTTTGATTGTAACTCTAGAGATGGAGGGAGAGATTCATGGACTCCCATTAATGAAATAACTTCTCATATTTTTTATAAATAGGAGAAGCTTTCTCCTATCATGGGTAATGAGAAAATAGGAGAAAATAGGAGAAAGAGAGAAAGGAATAGAGAGTATTTTGTAACAAAGTTTAAGATGGAATGGGATGTAGATTTGTGAGTTTTTCAATAGAGAAATTCAGTTCTTTGATGTTGTATTGATTACAACTTTAAGGAGCTGAAGAACTTCACCAAATTGGTAGCAGAGGGCCCCTGCTATCCAAGGAGGCTTCTACATGCTTTCTAGATAAGTAGCTTTTAATTATGTATTGTTAGCTTTTAAATCATGTCTTGCATTATTTATTTAATTAAAAGATCCTCATTATCTTACAACCATTCTTTTTCTTAAAAATCTCTTCCAACATATCATTATTAGATGAAAAAGATTTGATTGTATTATGTTGAGTTAATTAGCATTTTTAGTTGCAATTCCTTTCATTAATTATCACAGTTAGACTTACTCTAATAAACTCTTCCAAAATATCATTATGATGAATAAGGCATAACTGTGGTATTGTAGGTTTTAGTTGCTTGTTTACACTAAGTGGCATAGCCATTCTTACTCTTACAAAGCTCTTCCAAAATATCATAACAATGAGTAAGAAATAGATGTGGTGTCTTAGATTTTAATTGTATTTGCTTTCAGTTTTACGTTTATATTCAATTGCATTGGATAATACAGCCAGGACTATTTTACAAACCCTTCCAAAATATCATTCATCATGAACAAGATGGGCTGTAGAATTCCATAGACTAGTTGCATGTTAATTTAGTTAGAGCACTCCGGAGGTAGATTACATTTAGTTCAGCTCTGTCATTTCATTTCATTTTTAAGTTTGATAGAAGATCCTCATTGCATTAAAATTAATCTTTTTCACAAGCTCTTCCAACAAATCTCAAACTAAATGAATCAGATTAAGTTGTAATGTCTTGAGTTACATTTCATGTTCATTTGCAAGCTAGGATATCCATGAATTAGAATATTCTGTTCCCAAAAACAATAAGAAAAACACATACAATGAAGTAAGGAAGAGGTCACTTAAGCACATATAGTGCACCACACTTCATCAGCTTACTAGCCCTGGTTGATAATTTATGTTAGCAATTTAGGACGCTAAATTGACTACACAGCCACCACATGACCTGACCTGACCTGACCCACCCAAACGTCGAA
Source organism: Pinus albicaulis (assembly GCA_034641835.2). Taxonomy (NCBI): domain Eukaryota; kingdom Viridiplantae; phylum Streptophyta; class Pinopsida; order Pinales; family Pinaceae; genus Pinus; species Pinus albicaulis. The sequence goes on along the minus strand of CM076569.1, from coordinate 690,245,593 downwards.
GGCATGAGGGAGAAAATGACAAATGAGTCGCACGAACGTGCATAAGGCACACGGGCAGTCACAACTTAGAATTTTTTATACGGCCTCCCTCACATGATCCAACCTTAACGTGTTTCCTACGGTGCCCTCACACGGCACAAACCGACCTGCCTAAATTAAGGGCACATGAGGGAGAAAATAGAAAACGAATCGCACAAATGTGCACAAGCAACACGGGCAGTCACAACTTAGAATTTTTTATATGACCACCCTCACACAACCTGAACTGACCCAACCTGCCCGAACGTGTTTCCCTTGGCGCCCTCATAATACGGCATGGATCGACCTGACCCAACCTGAACATGTTTCCTTGAGCGACATCACACGACTCTACTTGACCCATACAAACGCATTTCCTTGTGTGACTTCACACAACACGACCTGACCAAACCCAACTCGACCTGCTCGAACACATTTCCTTGGGCGCCCTCACACAACCTGATCACACGACCTGACACATTGTTCCTAAACCCGAAACCCGATCTCACTTCGACACATTATTCATAAACTTCGCAATACTGACATGCTATCCCGACACATCGCTCTTTCGACGCACTCTTCCAGAATGTCGCAATACTGACACACTCTTTCGGAGCATCGTAATTCCTAAACTTGGCTCCTAAACGTCACAATTTTGATACTTGGCTCTGAAACATCACAACTCCTACACATACTCCTGAAACATTTCAATTCCTATGCTTTTCCTTAGCGTCGCAATTCTGACACTTGGCTCTTATACGTCAGAATTCCGACGCTTGGCTCTGAAACGTCACAATTCTAACGCTTTGTCCTGAAACTTTTCTATTCTAACATTTTTCCTAAACATTGCTATTCCAAAAATACTCCCTAAATGTTGCTAGAGCGATGCTTGTTGGCGGGATTAAAAATATTGAGAAAAATTGGGGAACTTTCCGAAAATACGTCAAAAGTTTCAGAACTAAAGTGTTGGAAAATTGACCATATGTACTAGTGTGGGTAATCCTCCCTCAGAAATTCATGATCAAGATGTAATTTATTGCAAATTGATGTAGGTCACCATCCTCTTTAGGTCCTACTCATTACATCATAAGGCATCTCATCCAAATACTATTGTTATTTTGACTTCATGCTTTAGGGGGTAGCTGTTATAGGTCAATTTGGGAATCATCCCCAAATACCTGGTCAAACTCAGCATCATCCCCCAAGACAAATTAATAGGTTCTATCATCCCCTTAATTTCAATTATTATATGCCCTAAGTGAATACATTCCATTCATGGCTTCAATTGTGAGATTTCCAAGGTTTGAAGTATATATTATATGACCGAGTGACTCATTAATGCTCCTCTGCAAGGGACTAACTGCATTGCAGTGCCAATACCTTCATGAAAGGGTTCACTGCAGTTCACTTCCCAACACTCAAGGGTGCATTGGTTACCTGGGAGAGAAATCATCACTGTTCTGGGAATCTCCACATGGCCAGATCCTTCTAGAAGAGTCTACAGGTGTCATACTTTGAATCCAAGCATCCATCCACCACCTATGAACTTGGAAACATGTCTTTCCTATTATTATACAGCCATTCAATGATAAACTACCATCAATTTCCCTATAAATTGAGCACTCATCTAAGTGCCATGGAGGAATAATTTTGTGCAAAGTTGTGTTGTTGGATTCTCATTTGATAAGAGATTGGAAGTATTGATATCCCATTGAGATGATGTTGGATGTGATGAGGCTCGAATGAAGTCGAAGTAGGTTAATGACAAATCGATCTATTGGTTGTAATATTCTCCTCTTAATATCTTAATAAATATATCTATTCATTTTCTCAATACATATGTCTATATCTTGTGAAATGTATTCTTTATGATGTATGTATTCTCAGATCTAATCAGTTTGATTTGATTAAGATAAATAGATACTTTTATATTGTATGTTGTTTGCTGTTATCTATCTTTGATTGCAAGAGTCGATCTAGCGGCTTGGGTTGGATTGAGAGTGACGACAACAGTGAAAAAAGGAGAATGAGAGTGAAAGTATCACAAGTGGGCTTCTTTCCCTTCCTGTATATCTATTTTTCTTAGAGAAAATAGTATTTGTCTTTCTTCTGTTGTTCTGAGTGAAGGAACACAACACTCAAGGAATTTAGTTTATCCGTAGATTAAAACTCTGTATCAAAAGTGTGTTACAAAAATACCAGTGTCCAAGGGAATTTATTGGCTTAACTTTGAAACTTGGGTCACCCCTACGTTTCAAAAAATACTTTTGTTGCCAAGAAAAAATTGTCTATGTTGAGGAGGGGATGTGGAGCTCGATGACAGAAGAAATAGAATGATGGTTGGACATTAGATAACACGAGAATATGGTGGAACAATCAAGGAATTTACATATAAGTCTAGAATAATTTATATAAATGTACAATTTTTCTTATTTTCATGAGATGTTATTTTTTGAGTTCCCTATCATCTTGTGGGAGTAGCTAAAGAGATAGGCATAGTGACAAGGACTCTAGATTTTCTCAAAGCCATATGTCTAGACACTATATTTTCTATGAAGGGTGAATAAGATGATAAATACAATATCTTAAGCTATTTATTTTTGGCTAGCTAATTTTTTAGAAGGCTACCTAGTTGATTTTGCAGTAGAATCTAATCAATATTTCAACAGAGTTGAAAGAAATTTCTTCTGAGGACAACATAGTAATTTATTGAAAGTATTATCGATGTGGATTAAGATGTTTATCTTTGACAAATGAGTGATGTAGCTAGAGTCTAAAGATATGATTAGCTAAATATTTATGTTATACAAGGAACCAAGTATCTGATCAAATGATGACCTAAGCTAAATAAGGGACAAGGTATGAACATATATGTGGATGAAGAGAGATGTGTTTTATATAAGATTTGAATATTTAGAGGAAATAAAAGGAAATATGTTGAGAAAAATACAAGTGATGAGAGATGTGTTACCCTCCAAAATGTCCCAAGGCTGAAAAGATATCGATGGAGGTAACCTCAAACTAAGCTTTTAGTTTGGCAGCTAGCCCTACCAAACCAGAGAGGGATCTCTCTATGAAAAACACAACCAAGGATTTGATTGGTGCAAGAGTGCATTTTTGGCTAGATAGCTCATCTCTAGGGTTTTGAAATATTTAAGGTTTTTTTGCTAGATCAGGGATGAAAATAAAGGAACTAGGTAAAAGTATTAAAGGTTACAGCTGCAAGAGACATGGAGGAGCAAGATAGCTATGCTTTTTTGATGGATTTAGAAGTTTTTCGGTGTAGTGTAGGGTTTGAAAGAGAAAGAAAATATGATTGAGCATTTGCACCATGAATTCATTAAACAAAAAATAATATTACATAAAATGACATTCCCAACAAAATAAAGCTTTCACGAAACATTTTTTCTTATAAATCTATGAGGAAAATCACGGAAGAAGAAAGATATGATAAGGAGATAAGCATACCATTCATATAAAAATATGACATATAGAATACAATATCACAAACTCACAACATGAGAATTCCTAAATAATAGTTGCAATTGGTCCTTTTATTTCCTGTATAAATATGAAATACAAGCTACAAAAGTTTCACCCTCTGATGTCCAACATTTTTTCTCTATGAAAAACACATAAATATAGACCAAAAACCATTTCCCCTCTCTCAGGGGTCAAATCCTAGAGTGTAGGAATAGTTTACATCAATTCGTCACCAAAACCCTAATGACTAGGGAGGTTAACAAACTCTCTTCAAAATAGAAAAAACTTATACATCTAACCTTGAAAAGAATTTACAAGCATGAATCTACCTATTTTTCACTTTAAAAAGCATATTTAGAATTGATTACATCATGGAAACATCATAAATGAGTAATTACATCAAGAAAAACTGATTTTGACTGACAAAACTGAGAAAATAGGCTTCCAGGCAAAAGCACAACAAATTGACAGGAAAGCATAGTGTGCTAGGAGAAAATGCAACGTGTCTGACGTAAGATTATTTTGAGGGTGTTCCCATGCCCCAAATCCATATCTGAAAGATGTTGGAGAAATATTTTCCTGTCTACTAGACAATAGAACCCTCAAACACTAAAAATGGCTTCTCCAAGACCTCTAAAACTCAATTCTCCCACAACTACTCTAAAATCGCAACATGCCTCTAAAAAAACAGGCAGAAAGGTGATTTTTTGGTAGTTTTTTGACCTTTTCACCCATCAGAATGTGATGGCAAGGTTCTACCAATAATTGAATTCAATGTAGGGGTCAAAATAAATCCATAAATGAAAAAAATTTGTCATTTGGATACCCCAAAAAAAAACACAGCGTCAGGCTCGCTACGCTTCGGACCAAAAACTATGCAAAATTGCCAAAATGCCCAAAAACTTCTAAATTGCCCAAAGTTTTCCAAATTTTCTCAAAATCATTCCAAACTTGCTCCTTGAAGTGAAATAATGATGTGTTGGGCCTCAGCTAACAAATCAGGCCTATCCTTCTCTTTTTGCCTCATTAGGGTTTCTTTCAACCTTTTCTTCAACTACTTGATTCTAACTTGGGAGACCTTGGTCCTTGTATAATAATGCATAGCCACGTGTCTTTGTAGGTTATTGTTTGTATTTTCAAGTGGAAATTCACCTTTTCCAAGTGGAAATTCACCTTGTCAAGCCAAAACTCCCTATCTTGATTAAATTTTGCTACAATTAGGTCATATACAGTCCTTTGATCTTTCGGTGGAGATTGTTATCTTTGGCACTCAAGTGCCCTCTTGAGGCCTCTTGTCCTTCGTCTCTTTCTTCTTACTTGATATTCCCGATCACTTTAATTAGTCAAAAAAGTAGCGTGGTCACCTAGAGAGGGTTCCAATCACCTTTTGAGAGTGTCCTTTGATGATTTCTATGCTATGATATTCTTTGCTGGTGAGTTAGTGCTCAATGTCAATGGAATGAGTGAAGTAAATTCTTGTATGGTCCTTTGTAGCTTTTGGAAATTGAATTCTCTTCATTGTGGTGTAGTGGCCCCACCATGTGTTTTTCTTACATTTTGATTTAAAACTGCAGCTTTGTAACCTTTTGAAATATATTACATCATGATTGAAATAAAGTTACACTTTTAAAACCTTTATTTAACATTTTTTATAATTACTACTCCTTCAATGCTGAATTCAATAGTGAAATGAATTTTTATGATTTTGACCCTAAAACCTAATGGTGACACTACATGCAATGGCTGAATGATGACCATGGTGATGTGACAGAGAAGGTAATGGATACATTTCAGTGGTGAATCATCAAAATGAATGATGGTAATGACCAAAACATTAATTTTGAAAGGAGTAGTAACACAGCTACGCACACTAGCTAGTGACCTAATTTTTATTTGAAGACCAACTAAAACCATAAAAATTTGACCTAAGAGCCTAAAAAAAAACCTTGTAAGAGCACATTTGATCACTGGTGACTTAAACAACTGAATGACACTAACATGGGCTCAAGCTGGGGATGGAAACTCCTTGGAGGTGTCAAGAACACCGTAGACCAAGTAGCCTTATCCATTGGGCATGGAGTCAAAAATAAAAATGCCAAACTCAAAACTAAAAACTGACTGACAAAATGAACTAACTTTGACTAAAACAAAAAACTTAATGGACTTACAAATCAACAACCAAGGAAACCTTATGGCCTTCACCTCGGGCTCCAAGTTTCGATGATTAAATCCTTCACACTTCGGCAGAAATGTAAAATGATATGTATAATGATGCTGAGAAACTTCACAAATTTGATCAAAAGAGGTAGTGCTTGAGAAGAATACCATTGGATGGTCCTCCTCCATAGTCTTTTCCATCCATTTCCTCCAACAAGTAGGCATGGTTTCTTCTTGAAGCTGAAATCATGTATGGTCCCTTCCATAAGTTCTTAAACTTGTCATGCTTCCCTTTTTGTTCTTTTCGAGCATACCAACGGAGGACTACATCACCCATATTAAATTCATCCACCTTTTTTTTTCTGGTCAACAATTTCTTGATTCTTTCTTGAAGATTATAAGTATTTTGAAACACTTCCTCTCTGTTTTGTTGCAAATGAATGATTTGGTTTATCTACCGCTGAACATCATTCGGTTCGCTGCCCACTTCCTGCAATATCTTCATGACTGGAACATCAAGAGAAGTTGGAAATATTGTATCAACTCCATACACTAACTCAAAAGGCGACATGCCTATGGGCTTCTTATTACTTACTATGTCTGCCCACAAGGCATTGATGAGTTTCTTATGCCATTTTTTCCTATTTACCTCTAGCATCTTCTTGATAATATTGACCAAAGACTTATTCGAAGACTCGACCAATACATTGTCTTGCCGGTAATATGCAGTTGAATGACCCAATGCGATATTGTAGTTCTCACAAAATTCCACCATATTTTTGGACTTAAATGCAGTTGTGCTATCTGTAATGATCTTCTACGGAAAAACAAATCTATAAAAGATATTATATTCCAAAAATTGAATGATAACCAAATCAGTTGTTTTCTTGGTTGGGATTGCCTCGGTACACTTTGTAAAATAATTTGTAGCTGTCAAAATAAACTTGTGCTAGGTAGATGATGAAGGATGGATCTCACCTATGAAATAGAGACCCCATTGTTGAAATGGTTCCTGGACTGATATGGGTTGTGTTGTAGCTCCTACAACACCCTCCAAAAATACATAAAATCATAACACACACTTCAAAATTTTTGGAGCCCCCCCTTAAAACTAAAAGGAAAAGAGACCAAGTAAAGTTCTAAAGGCAAGTCGCTAAGTCGCATATACTTTATTTGTGACCCAGGCGACCTAGGCAACTCTGCGACCCAAGGTCGCACAGGTCGCACAGGTCGCAAGGGTCGGAATATCGCCAATTTGCGACCTTGCGACCTAGCGACCTTGGGGTCGCAAGGTCGCAAGGTCGCAAAGTGGAGTCTTAAAGAAATTTGCGACCCAGCGACCTTGCGACCTAGCGACCTGTAGGTCGCAAGGTCGCAAGGTCGCAAACTTGCAGCTTGCGACCGCATTAAACGTCCGCACGTGCGACCCTTTTATATAAGGTCGGGTCGCTAGGTCGCATTTGTGACTCTCAGCGAAAACCACGGATTTGCTCTGACAGGTTGACTGGCGCATTTTCTTCCGGGTAAGTTGCCGTTTTTCTCCCTATGTTTCCTGCATAAACATTTCTTGCCATTTTTTGAGCCTCCCCACGGTCCTATTTATTTACTAAGAAGGATGGGGTTTTTCTTTGGATTGCTGCTGTCTTTGTGTTTCCCACAAAACCCCAAGGTCGCCTGCCCCTTGCCTAGATCCTCATGGCCATGCCTTATGGTAATTTCTGGACCTTCCAGACCGCAATTTTTTCTCATTTGTAAACACTTAAGCCGCAAATTCGCGCGCGCGCAAAACGAAATTGCGACCTGCGACCTGCGACCCGGTCGCAAGGTCGCAGAGGTCGCAAAAGTCACACTCAGCGACCCTGCGACCTAGTCGCAAGGTCGCAGAGGTCGCGGAGTCGCAAAAGTCCCACTCAGCGACTCTGCGACCTAGTCGCAAGGTCGCAGAGGTCGCGGAGTCGCAAAAGTCCCACTCAGCGACTCTGCGACCCTGCGACCTAGTCGCAAGGTCGCAGAGGTCGCAGGTGAGTCCTTTTGCAGAGCAGCGACTCAGCGACTCCCAGAGAACAGTAAATTTTCGTTGCATGCTTAGTCTCTTTTAGCCATTATCATCATGTCTTTCTTATCCTGTGATTCTGTTCTAAATGCAGCAGGTGAATTCGGAGCAGACGCAGTACCGGTCCCCTCAGACTCTAGCAATATGGCACCCCGGGTGTCCCGAAGGAGAAGCAGGCAGGTGGTGGAGGAAGAATCAGACGCAGACATACAAATATCTCCGCCGCCCATATACAGAGACACCCTTTGCACCTTCGCAAAGGAGGATAGCCTCAGGTGGTACGAAGTATACCATGAATTTGCCATGACAGCAGAGGAGTTACCAGAAGATCTCCCAGACCGTGAAATATATCTGAAAGTCAAAAAGTCCAGATTGCACCTGGTTGGGTCTCATCCTGCCATCTTTCCATGCCCCAAAATGCTGGACTGGATCATACAGAAGACGGATCCGAAAAGCTTCGCAATCCGAGATAGTGCAGGGAAAGCTTTCGTGACGTTGGAAAGTTCAAGAGCACAGGTCTACTATTCCCTACCCAAAGCAGAGGTGAACTTCACCCCAAGATGGTTTGCTACAAATGAAGTACCAATGGTTGACACGATCAGGAGATGGTGGGCAGAACCAGACAAATTTAAGATTAAAAAGGACCAGGATTACCCGGTGGCCAGTCTGAGGAAAGTCTAAAAGCTAGTGGCCGCCATGCTGTGCAGGATATATGGGCGGTCGGACGCCACCACCTTCAATGGAACATGGGCAACCATCATAGAACACGTAACAGTTCACGGCACTCGATTCAATTGGGCGGGAATATTAATGGGCTCCATGCACACAAACTTGGCTTCGTCTTTAGCCCCAGATGAGGGAGCGCCATCAGAATTCTACATGGCTTCGTATCTACTAGATGCTGTCTGTGCCCAGATGCATGTTGAGGGATGGCCACATAATTGGGACCCCGAACAGACCCAGGCAATACACTGGCAGGCCAGGGTGTTCTGGGAATCTAGGTACAAGCCGGACATCGAGCAAATCTCTCACATATTCATGCCCGCCCTCTACGGGAAATTATTTGGTCAAGATGCCCCCTGCATGTCTTGGCGAGCGATGGAAACACTAGGTCAGGTGGCACACTGGTTCCCATTCGCTGAATTCACCATCATCCGAGTATTCGACTCGTTTAAACCACCACACGCTCTTCCTAAGTTTGTTACCGACAAGGTACTCATGCAAGAGGTGTGTTTTCAGATGACCTTGGGTTTCTCTAACGTCCTTGCCAAAGGGAAGAAGAAACCTTGGCCTGCTCTACCTCTCACCATTGGTTCCTATACGGTCAAAGACTCCAGAGAAGTGGCGCGTGAAGGGGAAGAAGCGAAGAGCTATCACTTCAGAAATCTGGACCGCCGAAATTACGATCCAGTCAGGATAGTTCCCGAACATTTCAAAAGGGCCAATTTCAGATGGAGTTATCAACACATCGAGTGCCCGGATGAGGATGAGAGAAGAAATTGGTATAACGCAAACCGGCATCTCGCACCAGGAATCGACCATGACCGAGAGGGAACCGAGCACCAGAACATTGGAGTTTCTTCCTCCTCCAAAGATAAAATAACACAGACCGGTGCAGAACCTGACACCGCGGATCAGCAAAGGGAAGCAGAAGCCCAGGCCAAACTGGAAGAGGAAAAGAAGAGGAAGGAAGATGAAGAAAGACGAAAGAAGGACGCCAGAACAGAACGGAAAAGGAAAAAAGAGGAGGAGAAAGAAAGACAGGAAAAGGAGGCGCAAGCGGCAGCAGAACGGGCACTGAAAGAAGAGCTCGATAAAGTCGATCATCAGAAGAGAGCAGAACAGGCCGCCGCAGCAAAGAGGAAACAGGAACAGGAAAAAGAGGCAGAGGCAGAACGCCGGAAGAAGGAAGAGCATGACAAGGCGGAAGCAGAGCGCCAGCAAAAGGAAAAAGAAAAGGGTCAAACGCAGGATGTAGAAGACGAGCAAATAGATGACATTGATCTATCTCCCCTGAATATCCCTGCAGGTGGCGCGGGAGGTAACCTTAATGTTGATGACTTTCTGGGAGAGCAAGAAGAAGAAGTTTTCGACTTGACCAGATTAACCTTTGACCAATTCTTTTTCAAGATACGGCAAGAGAAGAGGAAATCCTTGACGTCAGGCTATCCTGCCATCTCCACAGTCTCCACCGGAAAAGACATTGTCCCAGATACAAGGACAAATCCGGTTATGATAGCGTCAGCAGGCACCGCTTTTGCCGCAGCCACAGAAGAAAATGTCACAAGGATGAGCAGAGAGATTATTTCTTTACAGAACCAGCTAAAAGCGGCAGAGCAAGAGAAGTCAAGGCTAGAGAATGAGATGCTCCAGCTCCAGGGTAGGCCCGCTCAAGTGAATGAGGTTCCACTGGCAGTCAAGAAGGAGTGTGATGTGCTAGAGATGACAATGAGGCAAGTGTACCAGGAAATGTTCACCCTGAAACAAACAGTGGCTCCATTGGCAGAGGCACGGGAAGAAACCAAGCAGAAACACGAACAACTCAAGGAAGCCTCGACAGCCTTGGACAAAATGATGAATTGGACAGCCCAGTATCAGCAAGCTCCCGAACACGTGCCTCGGAAGGATTGGAGTCATACGCAAGAGGCCAAAGTGCAAATTCGGATGAGTATGCAATCCAAAGACAAGCTGTCCAAAGATCTGGACAAAGTAGTGTCTGCGTATAACCACCTAATCAGTGGTATCGACTCCATGAATGCCCTTCATCATATTCCATCATTAGGGGCACTAAATGAAACTAAGGGCTGGGAACAGGTAGAGCAAGAAATTCAGGCTTTCCTGCAGCCAGTAAGGCAAGCCGCCGCCGCACCGGAATTCGAAGCATCACAAGAAAAGCTGAACCGGTTGCTTGTCACCCCAGTGCAAATTTACACCAAGCTCGCTTCTCTCTCAATGATGATCTCCCAGAAGAAGGAGACTCTGGTGCCGAACGCCTTGGTATCGTAAGGCACCGAGACAAGAGAAAGCCTTCTCACGTTCGCCACAACGGGCGTAGCACAAACTTGGAAAGACTTCAATGTTATGCAAGAAAGTCGATGCTTCTTTAATTCCGTCATGCCACCACTGGTAAGTGGCAAACACCGGTGTCGGTTGTCGTTACTTGCGAGCTGTGTCGCAGTCGCATTTACCGTGTCGCAGTCGACGGCGACTGCGTCGTGTCGCAATTGTTACTAATATGTAGTTGAACCGTCGAAAGTTGAACCGCTCAAGGCCATAAGTGCTTTTAATCCTACAATACCTCAGTTACCACAATGTCAGGACCATCGTAAGGCATTATTGCATTGTAGCTGAAGAAGCATACTCTTGATATATGAAATACAATACATGTTAAAACCCCCTTGATTGGATGATGTGTTTAGCCGTGACAACATTGTGTGTATTCTGCATGTAGCTTCAGAATATCTTTTGATTAATGAATCTGTGTTATTAATGGTGTCATTCATGCACAATAGTTATCTGTGATTGTGTTGATGATGCTCAAGTTATTATTTACTTCATGATGAATGTTAATGAACTATTTTATTAGCATCTCGTTATATCCTTCGGAAAGTTAAGGGATATTCTTACCACAAAGGATTGTTTCTTTGGCGGTCAGATTATCTTGCATGCATACCTCACAGATGTGTTGCTAACGACATTTCCTGAGTTTATGCATTTTGTCTATTACCTTGCTATGCACAGTGTCATATATCGGTTTTATTCATCAGTCATGTATTCTATATCGCAATAATAAGTGTATGTTGCAGCTTCAATCAAAGTTACTTTAAACCGAAGAAAGACAGTCATTGGAGTGGCAGCGACCACACCTGTAACGCCCGGGATCCCACACCAAACGGTGTTCAGGGTCTACCGTACTTACCGGGAGATCCCCCATCGTTGGCTTGACATATTTTCCCTGGCCAACAGACGATGCTTAGAAGGAGGCCATGGCATCCTCTCAAAGACACAACGTACATTCCATCCCAAACTCCCCGCCGGGAGGTCATAAATAACGAAGTTGCCCTTCCCCCTTTAGAAGATATCCCAACGGTGGAAGCCCGATACTTCGAAATCACTAACGAACAGCTGAGAGCCTTGCGCCCAGTTGCCCGTAATCTCATCAGGGATTTACGGTATACCCCTATCATGGAATTCCTGGCCCACACTAGGACCCCTGCCGATAACATCACTCGCAATGGCGTGCTATTCCGTACCGTACCTGAACTTGTTAATACCATGATTGAGGACCTCGCACGGGCTGTCCAGGAAAATGACCCCGTTACCCACGATAGTGAAGGTTTCCCTGATACTGAACCTTTCCCCGAACCACAGCCTGACTCACATCAGTGGACCAACAACCAAGTATATTCCCCACAAGAAGGAGAAGGGGAGAGAAGAAACGAAAGAGAAGGTAATACAGCCCGAAGGAATGCAGAAGAAGTCAATAGGCCTCGAAGAAATGAAGGTGGAGTCAACAGGGGTCAAGGTCGTGGTGGTAGAGGGAATATCATTCACGACCTTAGACACCACGCCAACCATAATCACCACCAAAACCAAAACAGACCCCCCCCTCACAACTGGGAGCTACCTAGAAACGTGAATAACCGTGAAAGACACCGAGATGAACACTCTCGTCGTCATGAAGGAACCTCGGTGTCAGGGACGGGAAGTGAGTCTGAAGCAGAAACCCGAAACCATCAACACCCCAGGAGGGTGCAACCTCTGGCCTGGATGGCTCAATCCCCTTTGGCCCTTTTAGGTCCTCTCCATGATATGCCCAGACACCCAGAGAAGCATCTTCCTAAGTTCGATCCAGAGAAAGGCACATCGGCAGAAGACCATATTAGTAGTTTTTATCTGTCTCTACAAATTATGAGAGTTCAGTCCGATGACGTTGCATGTCGACTTTTCCCCCACACTCTTGTAAGCCAGGCTGCCTCCTGGTACCGCTCCCTACCCAGTGCGTCTATTGCTTCATGGGACCAGTTCCGTCGTGTGTTCCTGCAAAAGTTTGCGGAAGATAAAACACCCTCTATGCTCCTCACCGAACTAAGCACCATCAAGTGTCATAGAAAAGAGAAAGTTAAATATTTTAACCAACGTTTCGCAACCATATTGCAAAAATTCCCTCCAAACTTAGCGTTAGACGATTCCATCACCATCGACTACTATACCAAAGCCCTCCCTAGGGATATTGCAGTCTTCGTCAAACGCGAGGCCCGCGCTACTCTTGCAGCAAATTACGCGGCTGCTCTCGCAGTAGAAAAAGACATTTTGTCAATAGGTGTCATGGATCACGACGGAAAGGATGATCACAAGTCAACTACTAAAAAAGTTCAGTCTTCCACCCCAAATAGGGAGAGAGAAACTTTCGATTTCGAAAGTATGGCCAAGACCCTCAAACTGCTAACAAATGAGGTCTCTGACTTAAAGAGAAAAGGCGTTGAAACCTCAAATACAAATAAACCTCCCAAACCTTTTTTCAAGAAAAACAATCCCAACACCAGCAGCCCTCCGTCAAACACCAGTGCCGCTCTCAACGTGGAGGAAATAGGGAAGGACAATTTTTGTTCTTTTCACCAAGCTGCCCATTCTGAAAAGACGTGCCCGCAATGGATCGGCAGCATGACCGCAGTGGTCAACCAGCTTCTGGATGATCAAACTCCAGGAAGCCTGACAGAGGATGAAGTTTCTGATCAAGACGAAATTTCGCTCCTAGATGGGGAATCTGGAGCCTCTGTCTTAACTTTCGATGTAATCCGCGGGGGAGAGAGTCTCGCTCCCATTGATATTAACATGGCAGGAAGTCCCAAGGCTCAGCCCACTCGAAACTATAGTCTTAGAAGCAAAGGAGCTATTCCCAAACAATCATATGAAGACAAGAAAAGGGCTTTCCTGAGAAAAATTCTCCCCCCTAGCAACGAAGGACCAACTACGCCGGACAAGCCTACCAATAGTAACGGCAAAGCAAGTCAAAAGACCAAACTCCCAGTGGAACCATCGAAAACCACTCCCGAACCTAGTCCCCAAACTGACACTAGCTACAACATAGTGGAGGACATGAAAAAGACCAGGGCTAATATCTCGCTCTACAAGTTGGCCCGCATCACGAACCAAAAGGAGCTTATCCTAAAAGCTTTCGCCAACAACCAAAATACGAAGACCGTTAGCAACACATCTGCACAAACCAGTCCAGATTTCCAATCTATAGTAAATGCGGTAAACACGAACTCGAGAGGGTCCACCCCGCCATTCCTCTTATCTTTCGAGATGTTCAATTTCAACGTCCACAATTGCCTCGTTGACTCTGGTGCTTCCACAAATGTCATGCCTTTATCTGTGTGCAAGAAGCTCAACATCCTCCCAAAGAAAACTGACGCAAAAATCATTCAACTAGACAGATCACAAGTACCGGCAGTCGGAGAGTTAAACAATGTCATCATCCGCCTCTCATCTGACTCGAGGGTTCATCAATGTATTGATATTGTGGTTGTCGACATCCCAGAAGCCTATGGTGTACTGCTTAGTAGAGACTGGTCTAGCAAATTGCAAGGATACTTCGCCACAGATTGGTCTCACTTATGGCTACCCTACAAAGGGAGGAACAACCAAATCAGAGTTGAAAGCGAACCATACATGAAGCACACTGTAACTAATTTGGATGCCACAAATGAACCTATCAGCTTCGCCCAAGAAGAACTTGGTATGTGTTTTCTTGATTCCGTTTTTGGATGTTACCAACCTCCCCAGTCTGCAGTAGGCCCCGAGGTCCTTTCTGAAATGACACTCGTCGCAGAGGAACAAGCTCAAACTATATCACACCAACCCAAAATTCCTCCGCAAGACACTGCCCCCAAGGACCCGGAAAATGATATATGGACATTGTATTACGACGGTTCCAAGAACCTCGATGGTTCTGGTGCCGGCTGCGTTTTGCTTGATCCACATAAGAAAAAATTCCTAGTCTCTTGTCGACTCGAGTTTCAATGCACTAACAACACTGCCGAGTATGAAGCTCTGATCCGCGGGCTTAAGAAGGCGTTGGATTTGAAAGTGAAATGCTTACGAGTCATTGGTGACTCCGAGATTATCACTCGGCAGGTACGCAACACTATTCACTGTTTGTCTCCACATTTGAAGGCGTACCAGCAAGAGGTATGGCGATTAATTTCTTCCTTTGATGCTTTTGGAATTAAGTCTGTTCTAAGAATGCATAACGCAGCAGCATACACTCTAGCTAATGCTGCCGCTAGGTTTACCCCTTTGAGGGACGGGTTTTCTATTGAAGTTATGTATAGACCATCCGTGCCAGACAACATCACTAATCTGCGTGTTTTTGATGATGATCAACAGGTGCTGGAATTTATGTGCAACTCAAAAATATTCAAAGACGCCGCTATAGATGAAAATGAGCACGACCAGGCTATGCAAAAGGAGTACGAGCAGGTTAAGGGAAACCCAATGCCTAAAGGGGTGGTATCACTGGAAAAGCTGTTTGATCTGCAAAACCGTTTCCGTGGGCCCCCAAATGCAAAAGTGCAGAGCTCGATCTTGGCTCATCGACAAGTGAACTTGGGATCGGAAGATAATCCTAAATTCATCAACCTGGGGAAAGACTCCACCCCCCAAGAGGCCCAAGATTTCACTCAATTATTTCGCAAGTATCGCGACGTATTCGCTTGGACCTATGAGGACTTACGCACATACGATACGCGAATTATACAACATGTGATACCAATTAAAGAAAATGTAAAACCATTCCAGCAGAAACTTAGGAAAGTACACCCTACAATGAAGCCGCCAATTCTAAAAGAACTCAAAAAACTTTTAGACGCCCGCATTATCTTCAAAGTCCGCCATTCCACATGGGTGTCCAATTTAGTGCCGGTACGGAAAAAGTCAGGTGAGATTCGATTATGTGTAGATTTCCGGAACTTGAACCGGGCCTCGAGTAAGGATAATTACCCAGTGCCCCCTATGGAGCAGATATTACAAGCAGTGTCCGGCTCAGAGATGTTCTCTTTGTTGGACGGTTTCTCTGGCTACAATCAAGGACTGGTGGCGGAACCAGACCGGTTAAAGACTACCTTCCGGACTAAATGGGGAACTTTCGCATACCGACGTATGCCCTTTGGGTTAATCAACGCCGGAGCAACTTTCCAGAGAGCGATGGACATAGCATTCAGAGGTCTGATAGGTCAAAGTGTGGTGGTTTACTTGGATGACGTTACTGTGTTTTCCAAACATCGGGGGGATCACTTGCGTCACCTCAGATAGATTTTCGAAAGATGCAGAAAATACGGTATCTCGCTTAACCCAAAGAAAAGTGTTTTCGCCGTAGCAGAAGGGAATCTGCTAGGTCATATCATAACGAAGCAAGGCATTGTCGTTGATCCAGAACGTGCAAAAGCCATTTCTCAAACTCCTCTCCCCAGCGGTAAGAAAGCAATGCAATCCTTTTTGGGCAAAATCAATTTTGTACGTAAGTTTATCTCAGATTTCGCCCAGATAGTGAAACCACTACAAGGGATGATAAAGAAAAATGCCATTTTCAAATGGAATCAACCCGAAAAGGAAGCTTTCGACCAGATCAAGAAAGCTATAGCCGAAGCGCCTTCTCTCCAGAGCCCAGATTTCGGCAGAGATTTCAGCCTGTACACGTTCGCTTCGGATTCATCTCTGGCAGCCGTGCTCACACAAAAGGACAGAAATAATGACGAGCGTCCCATTTCGTTCATGAGCACTGGCCTACAGGGAGCTGAATTAAATTATCCCGAAATCGAGAAACAGGCTTATGCGGTGTACAAAGCAGTTAAACATTTCAGACCATACATCTTGAAGAACCATGTCACAGTTTACGTTCCCCATCCAGCTGTTCGATCACTATTCATGCAGCAAGAGCTGGGTGAGAGGAGAGGAAACTGGGTTGCGTGTATGCAAGAGTACGACTTAGAGTTTAAGCCGGCACGCACGGTTAAAGGGCAAGGTTTATGCCAAATGGCTGCGGAGGCCGCAGGTTCCCAAAAAAA
This sequence comes from Pinus albicaulis, assembly GCA_034641835.2. Lineage (NCBI taxonomy): Eukaryota > Viridiplantae > Streptophyta > Pinopsida > Pinales > Pinaceae > Pinus > Pinus albicaulis. The sequence continues at coordinate 690,228,814 of CM076569.1, read as the reverse complement.
TGAAGAAGATAATTGGGAGCAAGAGATTGACATGTACCAAACTGACGTCATACCCCAGGAAAGGAACCCGTCTTGGTACTCGGATATCTCGGGATATTTGGCACACGGGGTATTGAAATCAAATCTAGATGCCCGGCAGAAACGTGCGATCAGACTCAAAGTCGCGTCCTACCGGTTAATCCAAGGGAAGCTCTTCAAGAAACATTCAAACGGAGTAATGCTGCGCTGCCTAGAACAGGATGAAGCTCAGAAGGTCTTAAGCGAGCTGCACGATGGACCAGCGGGAGGTCATTTCGCCGGAGATACCACTGCTCATAAAATTATGCGTGCGGGTTATTATTGGCCAACCCTGTTCAGAGATGCTCACGCTTATGTTCGGAAATGCATTCAATGCCAAAAATTTGCAAGCCGAGAAGCGCGTCCGGCTGCTCCGTTGTTATCAGTAGCAGTAGAAGAACCCTTTCAACAATGGGGCTTGGACGTCATTGGTGATATTCTACCCCACTCTTCTAAGCAACACAGGTACATTCTTACGGCCACTGATTACTTCACCAGGTGGGTTGAAGCGGTACCATTACGTCAAGTCAACGATCAGGAGGTAATGCAATTTGTCACTCACTCCATCATTACCAGGTTTGGCGTTCCAACTTCCTTAGTGTTTGATAACGCAACGTATTTTTCATCTTTTAAATTATATGATTTTGCATTAGAAAATGGCATTGTTCTCAAACACTCCGCAAAGTACTATCCCCAAGGAAATGGTCTAGCAGAATCAACAAATAAAAATCTGATCTGCATCGTCAAAAAGACCCTTCTGTCTCACCAACGAAACTGGCATAACGCTCTCCAAAACGCACTTTGGGCTGATCGCGTCACCCCTAAGTCATCAATAGGCACCTCACCATATTTTCTCGTGTATGGGAAAGAAGCCGTCCTCCCGCCAAATTTGTCTCTCCCCGCTTTACAGTTGTCTCAAGAGTGCCACGGTACCCCTTGTCCCGCCTTGCAAATCCGCATCGACACCCTGCTGAAACTAGAAGAGGAAAGGCAGAAAACCCGGGAGAAATTCGCCATCCACCAGAGTCGGATCAAAAAATGGTTCGATAAAAAGTTTGCAGGAGATAAAAAATTTGAAGTAGGAGATCTTGTCCTAAAGTGGGATAAGGCGCACGAAGAGAAAGGAAAACATGCAAAATTTCAAGCACTGTGGATAGGTCCCTTTCAGGTTAAAGAAAAGATAGGTTCCCATACTTTCCGATTGCAAACTTTAGAAGGTAAAGCCGAGGTCCTCCCGGTAAACGGGCATGATCTCAAACACTATTTTACTTGAATAGCCCTCAAAGGGCTGTTTTCCCCCTGTATCATAGAAGCTGTTTTTTCTTTTGTTAAAAAAAAAAAAAAAAAAAAAAAAAAAAAAAAAAAAGAAAAGAAAAGAAAAAAGAAGAAGAAAGAAAGAAAAGAAAAAGACTTTTTCCCTGACCTTTCAAAGAATACCTTTTCTAAAATGCCCGCAACCAGATCACTCCTTGAAGAGGTTCTATGCTGATGAAAGGCCCTTCCCGCAAAGCACGGGGTAGTCGAAACTCGCTTGTAATGGGCACCTAAGGATAATACACGGTCTTACCAGAGTCTTCGAGCATAAGGAACCACCTAGCAGCTTAAAGGGTGCAGGTAGTAAAGGGTCTTGCATAGACGCAACCGGATCGTGAAGGAACAGGGCTAACTCAAGAGAACTGCAGGTCATCCGGGAAAAACCCGAGTCCTCATATGAGACCAGGGGCAACCTCTCTGCAAGCAAAATAAGTCGGGATCCCTCAACCGCCCAGGCAAAATAAGCCCATCTAAATAAGTGCCACAGGCACAATTCTCAAATAAGTGCAATCGCACACGAATAAAGGGTAAAGGTTTGAGAAAGGCTTCCTGCGCAGAGAGGTGTTGTAACGACTCCGCCGGGGTACTGACCAGGCTCGCTGGCAGCGGAGCAACGTTCACGACCCCTTAGGCCATGACTCCGCCGGAGCCGAGAGGTTCGCTGGCAGCGGAGCAACACCATGAGGACGAAATAATTGTACCGGACCCTGCAGTTGTCCAAGGTTTCTCCAACCCTCTCGATCATGGGGCATGAGAAATTAAAAATCGGTTGATCTGCACCCAACAAGCCAAAAGGAACAGGTGACTATGCAGGGTGACAAAGGAAGGAAAGTGTAAAACTCTAAGGTAACAAAGCACAAGCAAGTACTAGATCCCCTCCCTCCTCCCTCATTGACCTTTCATCAGCAGAGACTCTGAATTCATCCAGTGAATCGCCATTTGTTGTAGCTCCTACAACACCCTCCAAAAATACATAAAATCATAACACACACTTCAAAATTTTGGAGCCCCCCCTTAAAACTAAAAGGAAAAGAGACCAAGTAAAGTTCTAAAGGCAAGTCGCTAAGTCGCATATACTTTATTTGTGACCCAGGCGACCTAGGCGACTCTGCGACCCAAGGTCGCACAGGTCGCACAGGTCGCAAGGGTCGGAATATCGACAATTTGCGACCTTGCGACCTAGCGACCTTGGGGTCGCAAGGTCGCAAGGTCGCAAAGTGGAGTCTTAAAGAAATTTGCGACCCAGCGACCTTGCGACCTAGCGACCTGTAGGTCGCGAGGTCGCAAGGTCGCAAAATTGCAGCTTGCGACCGCATTAAACGTCCGCACGTGCGACCTTTTTATATAAGGTCGGGTCGCTAGGTCGCATTTGTGACTCTCAGCGAAAACCGCGGATTTGCTCTGACAGGTTGACTGGCGCATTTTCTTCCGGGTAAGTTGCCGTTTTTCTCCCTATGTTTCCTGCATAAACATTTCTTGCCATTTTTTGAGCCTCCCCACTATTCTATTTATTTACCATGATGGGGTTTTTTCTTGATCACGTCGTCTTTGTGTTTCCCATAAAACCTCAAGGTCGCCCTCGCCCTTGCCCAGATCCTCATGGCCATGCTCTTTATGGTAATTTTCCCCGGACCTTCCGCACGGGTAATTTTTTCTCATTTGTAAACACTTGGTTGCAAAGTCGTTGCTGGCCACAAGAAACGAAAATTGCGATTTCGCGACCGCGACCCTAGCTTTCGCAAGGTCGCAGGTTTGGATCTTTTCATACGACCCCGCGACCCAGCCGCTGCTGCTTCCAGTGAGGTCGCGAGCCTAAACCACTCGGCCGACCGCACCTAGTCGGCGGTCGGGCAGAGAACAAGGGAGTCGAAAGTCCCACCGCAACTTCCCTCGGCGACCGCTGGCCCAGTTTGAAGGTTTGTAGGCCCATAGTGAGTCCTTCGCGCAGCGGGGCCGACTCAGCGACTCCCAGAGAACAGTAAATTTTCTTTGCATGCTTAGACTCTTTTAGCCATTATCATCATGTCTTTCTTATCCTGTGATTCTGTTCTAAATGCAGCAGGTGAATTCGGAGCAGACGCAGTACCGGTCCCCTCAGACTCTAGCAATATGGCACCCCGTGTATCCCGAAGGAAAAGCAGGCAGGTGGTGGAGGAAGAATCAGACGCAGACATACAAATATCTCCGCCGCCCATATACAGAGACACCCTTTGCACCTTCGCAAAGGAGGATAGCCTCAGGTGGTACGAAGTATACCATGAATTTGCCATGACAGCAGAGGAGTTACCAGAAGATCTCCCGGACCGTGAAGTATATCTGAAAGTCAAAAAGTCCAGATTGCACCTGGTTGGGTCTCATCCTGCCATCTTTCCATGCCCCGAAATGCTGGACTAGATCATACAGAGGACGGACCCGAAAAGCTTCGCAATCCGAGATAGTGCAGGGAAAGCTTTCGTGACATTGGAAAGTTCAAGAGCACAGGTCTACTATTCCCTACCCAAAGCAGAGGTGAACTTCACCCCAAGATGGTTTGCTACAAATGAAGTACCAATGGTTGACACGATCAGGAGATGGTGGGCAGAACCAGACAAATTTAAGATCAAAAAGGACCAGGAGTACCCGGTGCCCAGTCTGAGGAAAGTCTATAAGCTAGTGGCCGCCATGATGTGCAGGATATACGGGCGGTCGGACGCCACCACCTTCAATGGAACATGGGCAACCATCATAGAACACGTAACAGTTCACGGCACTCGATTCAATTGGGCGGGAATATTAATGGGCTCCATGCACACAAACTTGGCTTCAGCTTTAGCCCCAGATGAGGGAGCGCCATCAGAATTCTACATGGCTTCGTATCTATTAGATGCTGTCTGTGCCCATATGCATGTTGAGGGATGGCCACATAATTGGGACCCCGAACAGACCCAGGAAATACACTTGCAGACCAGGGTATTCTGGGAATCTAGGTACAAGTCGGACATCGAGAAAATCTCTCACATATTCATGCCCGCCCTCTACGAGAAACTATTTGGTCAAGATTCCCCCTGCATGTCTTGGCGAGCGATGGAAACACTAGGTCAGGTGGCACACTGGTTCCCATTCGCTGAATTCACAATCATCCGAGTATTTGGCTCGTTTAAAGCACCACACGCTCTACCTAAGTTTGTTACCGACAAGGTGCTCATACAAGAGGTATGTTTTCAGATGACCTTGGGTTTCTCTAACGTCCTTGCCAAAGGGAAGAAGAAACCTTGGCCTGCTCTACCTCTCACCATTGGTTCCTATACGGTCAAAGACTCCAGAGAAGTGGTGCGTGAAGGGGAAGAAGCGAAGAGCTATCACTTCAGAAATCTGGACCGCCGAAATTACGATCCAGTCAGGATAGTTCCCGAACATTGTAAAAGGGCCAATTTCAGATGGAGTTACCAACACATCGAGTGCCCGGATGAGGATGAGAGAAGAAATTGGTATAACGCAAACCGGCATCTCGCACCAGGAATCGACCATGACCGAGAAGGAACCGAGCATCAGAACATTGGAGGTTCTTCCTCCTCCAAAGATAAAAGAATACAGACCGGTGCAGAACCTGACACTGCAGATCAGCAAAGGGAAGCAGAAGCCCAGGCCAAACTGGAAGAGGAAAAGAAGAGGAAGGAAGATGAAGAAAAACGAAAGAAGGACGCCAGAACAGAACGGAAAAGGAAAAAAGAGGAAGAGAAAGAAAGACAGGAAAAGGAGGCGCAAGCGGCGGCAGAACGGGCACTGAAAGAAGAGCTCGATAAAGTCGATCATCAGAAGAAAGCGGAACAGGCCGCCGCAACAAAGAGGAAACATGAACAGGAAAAAGAGGCAGAGGCAGAACGCCGGAAGAAGGAAGAGCATGACAAGGCGGAAGCGGAGCGCCAGCAAAAGGAAAAAGAAAAGGGTCAAACGCAGGATGTAGAAGACGAGCAAATAGATGACATTGATCTATCTCCCCTGAATATCCCTGCAGGTGGCGCGGGAAGTAACCTTAATGTTGATGACTTTTTGGGAGAGCAAGAAGAAGAAGTTTTCGACTTGACCAGATTAACCTTTGACCAATTCTCTTTCAAGATACGGCAAGAGAAGAGGAAATCCTTGACGTCAGGCTATCCTGCCATCTCCACAGTCTCCACCGGAAAGGACATTGTCCCAGACACAAGGACAAATTCGGTTATGATAGCGTCAGCAGGCACCGCTTTTGCCGCAGCCACAGAAGAAAATGTCACAAGGATGAGCAGAGAGATTATTTCTTTGCAGAACCGGCTAAAAGCGGCAGAGCAAGAGAAGTCAAGGCTAGAGAATGAGATGCTCTAGCTCCAGGGTAGGCCCGCTCAGGTGAATGAGGTTCCACTGGCAGTCAAGAAGGAATGTGATGTGGTAGAGATGACAATGAGGCAAGTGTACCAGGAAATGTTCACCCTGAAACAAACGGTGGCCCCATTGGCAGAGGCAAGGGAAGAAACCAAGCAGAAACACAAACAACTCAAGGAAGCCTCGACAGCCTTGGACAAGATGATGAATTGGACAGCCCAGTATCAGCAAGCTCCAGAACATGTGCCTCGGAAGGAGTGGAGTCATACGCAAGAAGTCAAGGTGCAGATTCGGATGAGTATGCAATCCAAAGACAAGCTGTCCAAAGATCTGGACAAAGTAGTGTCTGCGTATAACCACCTAATCAGTGGTATCGACTCCATGAATGCCCTTCATCACATTCCATCATTAGGGGCACTAAATGAAACTAAAGGCTGGGAGCAGGTAGAGCAAGAAATTCAGTCTTTTCTGCAGCCCGTAAGACAAGCTGCTGCCGCACCGGAATTCGAGGCATCACAAGAGAATCTGAACCGGTTGCTTGTCACTCCAGTGCAAATCTACACCAAGCTTGCTTCTCTCTCAATGATGATCTCCCAGAAGAAGGAGACTCTGGTGCCGAATGCTCTAGAATGTATGCACCGGATAAAAGAGGAAAGCCCTCTTGTCGCTCCTATAACGGCGGAGTACCAAACTTGGAAAGACTTCATCAAAGGCAAGAAAGTCGACGCTCCCGGAACCTCGATTGCGCGACCACCTTCGTAAGTACAAACACCAGGTCGCTGGTCACATTTGCGACCAGGTCGCAGGTCGCATTTGCGACCAGGTCGCAGGTCGCATTTGTGACCAGGTCGCAGGTCGCAATTGTTACTAACAGGAAGTTGAACCGTCGGGAAGTTGAACCGTCGGAAGGCCATAAGTGCGGCTTTTGAATCTATAAATACCCCAGTGGGAAGCATTGTAAAGGGCTGCTCTTTTGTGGACTGAAAGGCATTATTGCATTGTAGTTGAAGAAGCATACTCTTGATATATGAAATACAATACATGTTAAAACCCCTTTGATTGGATGATGTGTTTAGCCGTGACAACATTGTGTGTATTCTGCGTGCAGTTTCAGAATATCTTTCGATTAATGAATCTGTGTTATTAATAGTGTCATTCATGCACCATAGTTATCTGTGATTGTGTTGATGATGCTCAAGTTTATTATTTACTTCATGATGAATGTTAGTGAACTATTTTATTAGCATCTCGTTATATCCTTCGGAAAGTTAAGGGATATTCTTACCACAAAGGATTGTTTCTTTGGCGGTCAGATTACCTTGCATGCATACCTCATAGATGTGTTGCTAACGACATTTCCTGAGTTTATGCATTCTGTCTATTACCTTGCTATGCACAGTGTCATATATCGGTTTTATTCATCAGTCATGTATTCTATATCGTGTTAATAAGTGTATGTTTGCAGTTTCAATCAGGTTGCTCGAAACCGAAGAGATAGTCATTTAAGTGGTAGCCGGACCCACACCCCGGACGGGATCCCTACACCAAACGGTTCAAAGTCTAATTGGGACTTTCTACCGGGGAGATCCCCTACTGTTGGCCGGACATATTTTCCCGTCAACAGGTTGCAAAGGCAGTGGGAGCAACTTCCTCTTCCTTTGTAAAATTTGGCATTTGTGACAACTCATCATGGTCTTGTACACATTAGAAAAAGGAGTGGGCCAATAGAAATTAGCCCTCAAAATTTTTTTCATTGTGGTCTTCCAGAATAAATATCCACCATAATCACCCTTGTAAATGTCATTCATCACCTCCTTTTCTTCACTTTCAACAAGACACCTCCCAGGTCTTTCAATAAAAAACATTGTCTAAAATACAATATTTTGAAGCCTTTAATTTCAATGATCTACCTTTTCTTTTAGAAACACCCAATCGGGGATTTAGAATTTCTAGAACTTAAAATATATCAGCATATTAAGGGGATGAAATGAAAATCTGAGATACATGTTTCAACGAGTCATCAACCTCCTCTTCAGAAAGTGCAGAAATCAGATTTATGACCAGCGCATGTAAATTAGATTCCGCCATCAACTTTCCCAAACCCTGTCCATTGGTCAGCTTTGTTGGCTTGATATCCAAATCATATTCAAGCATGGTTGCAATCCATTCCCCTCTCCTACCTTCGGGATTAGTTTGCATCAAAACATATTTCACCGCTTCATTCAGAACATAAGCTATGATGTGAGAGTGTAGGATGTATACCTTAAAGTATTTCAATGCTTTCATCAAGGCCAAAGTCTGTTTTTCAATAATTTTGTAACTCAGCACTACATCTCTTATGGTCCATATGAAAAATTAAATTGGCTACTCTTTCTTGAATCCTTTTTATGCATTAGTAAGACATCCAAAGAGTGCTTAGAAGAAAATTAAAAGATAATGAAGTCTAAAGTATAATCAAGATTGATCCATGTGGAAGCACATGTTAAAGAAATTTGACTGAATTGAATGATTTCTTTTCATTTTCTGAACATCTTACCTCGTTGTCCTTCTTTAGCATATCTGTCATATCTCTAAGGTGTTCAGCGAGATTAGGGATGAATCTCCTCAAAAAATTTATCTTACCGTTGGATGACTGGATCTCCTTTTTGTTCGTTGGGAATTCCAACTAATGAATTGCTTCGATCTCGAAGGGATCAATGCAGATGCTATCTTTTGAGATGATGTGCCCAAGCAGTTTTCCCTCCTCCATGGAAAATAATATTTTCTTAGGATTCAACGAGATTCCAAATTTTCTGCATTTTTGAAACACTATTTTCAAGTGGTGTAAGTGCTCATCATATGACTGTGAGAAGGAAGTAACATAATCAAGGTAAACTACAAGAAATACATCCTTTTCATTCGAGAAAGCGATGTCCATAGCCCGATGAAATGTGGCCCATGCATTCTTGAGCCCAAATGGAATTTTGGCGTACATGAAAGTATCCCATGGCATTGTAAATGTTGTTTTATCTTGGTCATATTCATGCACCAAGATCTGGTTGTATCCTGAATATCCGTTGAGGATTGAAATCCTTGAATCTCCAAAAACCCTCTGCAATATGTGGTCCATATTCAGAAAAGGATAATTGTCCTATAATGACACCTTGCTTAGATTTCTAAAATATATGCAAAGACGAATATCCCCTATCTTCTTCCTTATTGTCACAAGACTAGACATCCATCCTTAAATTCAATTTTCCTCTTTCTCGATTGATGGCAGTAGTTTTATATCGATTCTCCTCAAATTTTCGCGGAATGGATTTTGATCCGGCTTGATTGGGATAGTGTGTTGGATGATGTTTTTATCATACAATTTTAAATATGAATAATCCCAAGGGAATACATCATAAAACTCACTCAAAAGAGTTTTGTATTTACCTTTTAACTCAGGGGTTAAAGACCTCAATAACTTGACAATCTTGGGTTTATCATTTGTACCAATGTTTACATATTCAACACATGATTATGTAGGGGCCATTGTTGGATTTTTAGTGACATCATCGTGATAAAAAAACTCTTCCGAAGGTATTATACCTTGTGGAATGTTATTGTTCTTCAGCTGCAACACCTCAACTTCAATAGCTTCAATTACCTGATCATTTTTATTGTACACATCATCACTGTGGGAGTTAGCAAACTCATCCTCCATCTGCACAAAGTTATTTTTTTGTTTATCATCCCAAAATACCCTCCAGTATCTCATATTTTCAGGGATATTCAAGTGATGCTTCACATGAATTTAAAAAATTTTAGTAGCATGAATAGGAATCTAAAAATTGTTGGCCGCTCTTGCAAGTGAATCGGCGATAAAATTTTGACTTCTAAGAATCATAGACAATGTTTATTCTGGAAAAATTTTAAGACTATCAAGAACAACATTACGATATGCTCTCATCCTAGGATTTTTGGCCTGGTACTCTCCTTTTACCTGTTATCACCAACTTGGAGTTTCCATATATTGTAATTCTCTTCATGCCTAGCCTTTTCAAAATTCAGAGATCAGTGATCAAGGCCTCATATTTAGCCTCATTGTTTGAGAAGTCAAAGGATAGCCTATAAGAACACAATATTGCATTCCTTGGGACTTTATATTACTTATGTATAGGGATATGGATCCATATTCTGATACCAACTCCATATTTTCCCAAAGCACCATCCAAATCCATGATCCAAAGACCCTCTTCATCATCGAGAAGTTGAAATTCTATGGATTGAACTGTTTCTTCTTTTGGATATGTTGTCTCAATATATTATTTACCTTTCTCTGACTTAACTAAAATTTTTTGTGGCTCCACTGAATTATTCTCTAAAGTACTTGGCTATAAGCTTTCAGAATTCTGATTTATTCTTTCTGCATTCAAGACCACTTGGACACTATTTGAAAATTTTGAAATTTCTTCACCTTCTAAAATTTGACTATCTAAATCATTAGTACTATGATCATTATACAATATGAAGGACTCTAAGTCAGTATTTACAGAGTGAATGGGGTGATTTTTTGGTTTATATTTTTTAGTGATCATGTATTTCATTTTCACTTCTCGGTATAGCTTCCTAAGTTGGCCAAATAAGGAAATTGTAGCATATGAAAAATCAAGTTGTAGAGTACCCCTTGATTTGGCTCCCCAAGATCGTGAAAGCATCATGCCATACCTTGGAGGTATCTCAGCAACTGCAACATCCATCAATACATTTTTGGCGAGAATTTGATCCAAAGAGACAAATAAGTCTTTCATAAGACCAAGGCTTTAGACTCTACCAGAATCAAAAGAATAGAGGTCATGATAGGGTTGGGTTATGTCCAGCCCCAGCTTATCCATGATGGCCTTTGGTATGAAATTTTGTGAGGCTCCAGAAACTAACATGGAATTATGGATAATATAGTCATGAATCCTCAAGTTGAGATAAAATGGAGGGACTTCACTATCTTCAAAATTTCCATCTACGACTGGTCCAAAAGGAAGTTCAGGATGGTCCTCACTAACATTGGCCATATCTAACATATGATATACTTTCAACAAATTAGAAATATGATATTTTTATCTATCATTATTTACAATATCAATGAGGGGAACAAAAAATTTTAACTTATAAATTTCATTCTCTAAGCTAAACAAGTTAGATTGTTTCTCTACCTCATTTACAATGGTATCCCTCTTTTTAGATTTCTCTTTTGCTAAAGATTCCTTTATTTTTCCTTCTTTTTCTTTCTTTGATTTACTTTTATATGGTTCACCTTTCTTGCTCTGATTTATGGCAACAAGCTCCTTTTCCTTGTTTGGACTAGATTGGGAATTTTTTTTTAGGTTGAGTATCTTTTTTCCGAGTTGTCCTCTTTTGAGTAGAATTAATAGGAACATCTCGGTTTCTCAAACTGTATTGTCTCTGCGATGAGCTGAGAGAATTTAGGTACCCCCATTTATAGTATTTAGATTGGACTACCAACCCATCATCCTTTGCAAGTACAAATTTCATGGTCATCTCGCACATATTTTTCTTCAGTATACTTATCATCCTTTGTAAGATAAATAGGTCCCTGATATTTTCAAAAGAGAAGGTTTTCTTCAACAATTTCATCTTCATCTTCAGGTATTTGGGCATAGTTCTTCTGTAATGGAGTGCGGATTTGTTGCTGAGCTTGCTAATCTGGACCTCTTTGTTCTCTCTGATTAATCCTGAATTGTGGTTGTTGTTGCTGTCCTCGGAAATTGGGATTCTGGATTTGATTGTCTCGCTTCCTTTATTAAATTGACATTATGTTGACCATCTACTCCAAAGTTCTAATCAAACTGTCCAACATTGCTTCGGATGAGGATGATGGCTCTTCCTTAATTGTGACTCTTTTCTCAACTTTTCTTTTTGATTTCTTGATCAAAAGAATGCCTTCAACGTTGTCTTCATTTTTTTGCATCTCCTTTAATGAGGTAGAGTTTATTTCTCTAAGTTGATATGCCATATCAGGGTGAAAGGCATCTGGAGAGTGCAACAAGACCAAATGAGGTGGAGGTTTCATATTGATGGGAATGGAATTGTACACCTTATTGAGGCAGGTAGTATAGTCGTGAACTGATTCATTACGCTACCTTTTCAATGAGTTATTCTCGGCCAATATCTGAAGTGGATTTTTCCTTTCCTCCCACTTAGCAAGGAAGATATATGTTAACTGCTATGAATTCTACATTAAACTAGCTGCCAAAGCTCTGAACCATTTTTTCACTTCTCCTCAGAAAATCTTGAGCAATAATTCTCATCTTCACATTATCATTTTCTACTTCTTCTATATCTATGAAATTTTTGATCTTGTTAATGTGTTGCCTCATTGTAACCTCGGTGGTTCCATCACAAAGAGGTATCCTTTTTCCATTGTTCTGAGGTAAATCAGTGACTTGTATCGGCGGATATAATGGAACAAATCTAACCATAGTTGTTCTAGGATTGAAGCTTTTACTCACAATAGGAAGTTTTGGTATAAGAGTTGGTTTTCTAGGAGGAAGTGTGGATGATGATCACTCTCTTTATGCTACACTTTCTCCACCATTTTAGTCAAGCTTTTGTAGAGATAGTAGGGTAGGTTGAGAATTTTTACACCTGTGAAATGCATCAACAATCTAACATGATATTTGTAAAACCTTGAGAATCTACCCTCACATGTGAAATACCTCATTATGTTCTTCATCAATTGAGAAAACTTGTCAAGCAACTGTCCAAAAGGAAAAAAAAATCTGATGACATATTTATAATTAATTTTAATGAAAGTTCTGTAATTTTGAATGTCCAATTTTGACTTCTTGAACCACTTTTATCCATTGTTTGGTATCCCTGTAGTTGTGGCTATGGCCTCAGATTAAATTGAGAAACTCACTCCTACAATGGTGACCTTATCTCTCCTAAGGTTTGTGGAAAACAATCTTATTAACTAGGCATGATATCCCATTTGTTGGATTTTCTCACAAAACCCTAAACATCCTACATTTTGAAAGCATTGTTTGGCCAACGATGAAGACATTAGCTATTGAGTGTTAAGTTGATCAAACATTGACAATTGTCCTCCTTTGTTGTATGGTTTCTTTGTTCCCTCCATTGTTTACAATTGCAAAGAAAAACCCTAATGAAAGAAAGGGGATGAATGGATTAGGGAGAAGATACGTGAGTAGGAAAAGTTTGGGAGGTATATAGGTGTGTTAGGAAGCTTAGGGAGGTGGAGAATGAAAAAAAGAGTGTAGGGATTAGTGTATGGAATTAAACATAATACTAACCCTAAAACTGCCCAAAAATGTAGCTTAGGAACTAGAGTTAGGTGTAGGGGTTAGGTAAATAGGGGTGACAGGGTTGTTGGAAATGTATTTGGGTGTGGGGAAGGGTAGAATATGTAGTGAATTAGGTATTTTTTCTTGCAACTCAAACTATGGAGCTCACCCACCAGAAACGTAGCGTGGGGACCATGGGAGGGTTTCACCACTGAAACGATGAAATAAATGTTGATCACTCGTGATTGGAAGCAATAACTGACACTAACAAGTGAAACCAATTCGGTGGAATAAAAGGATCTAAAAAAGGGGGAAATGTCTCCCATGAGGCATCAGAGTGTCAATCGTGTAGTCAATAAAAAATAGATGGATGTCAGAACACCATTGATGAGAGGGAGTGAGGCAAGCAACATAGTTGAAACCCTGCATTGTGGTACAAGATAGTTATGTAGTTTGGTCAGAGGAAAAATAAATACAATGGATATTACCTCTGATGGAATACCCAGAAAGAGGTATGTTTCACAGGATCAAAGCTTGTTGAGTAGGGAAGAGCCAAGTCATTGGACAGATGAAGAAGAGGGGAGAGCAGGAAGTGGTGTAGTGGAGAGATAAAAGGAGTGTCTGCACTAGGAGTGGAGCATCATCCCATGGAGAGTGCCCTCCACCAAAGGTAGACGAGAGAGTTACCATTAAGAAATAACTATTAGATAATCACACAAACCAAGAAATAGTATAGAGGAAATAGAGGAGGAAGAGTGTCAAATCAGTGTAGAAGATCCACTACATCTTGTTTTCCAAGTCTTATCCATCCCATAGATCGAACATGTAGACTTGCACGCACCTTCAAAATTCAAGGTAAATTCTTCATTGCTTTTCATATTTTCCCATTCAACTTTCAATTCAGAAAAGAAACTTGGATAGTGAGAGTGATAGTAGGGAAGAACGAGAAGAAACTATTGGAGGAGAATATGGAGTATCAGTGGGAGAAGTAGTATAAGTTAACCCAAGCATGATAGAGGCTTTAAATTTTGAGCAAGGAAACACCAGAAAAAAACAATGGTTGATGTTGATTCTACACTAAGGTTGTTAGTGTTCCATGGGACTAGGATAGAAGATTTCAAATAAGACTATTTTTTCTAGGAGGTAGTTTAGACTGTTAAGTATATTTCATACAAGCAAACGAATATTGCACAATTAGAAACAAGTTTTTTAGATAATATGTTGGCGTGGTATATGAAGTATAAGGTTACAACTTCCCCATGACAACCTAGTATGTTGGAAAATATTAAGCAGGAGTTTCTTAAGAAATCCTAGAAGAATAATTTTGAATCACAATACATTGCAGAGATTAAGGAGATCAAGCAGAATGTTATTTAGTTTGTTTAGGACTTTGATAAAAAATTTAAAGTATTTATGGATAGTCTGACATTTCGGGTTCCTCATGCACAACACCAAGAATGGGTTATAGAAGGTTTGTTTCCACATATTATAATTTCATTCACACAACAAAAGGTAACCTCCCAGGTAGAAATATTGGATATAGAAATGTAATTGGAAGCTATGCTAGTAGGTGCAGAAAGCAGTGAAGTCATGATATATGTGTAGTCATAGTTGGTTTCTCTGACATTGTAGTTACATGACTTGGTGAAGGGGAAGGAAAAACACGACGAAATTTGGTGAACCATATGCAAGAGAGAAGGTCACGACTAAAATGAATTACCAACAGTGACTGGCTATGTCGATACAAGGGTAGAAAATCCAAGGGAGAGGATTATGGTGCAATATTTATTGAGTATGGGGCCACTTGCCTACTGTGTTCCCCATTATGCATAAATATTAGAGTTTAGAAAAAACTTGATTTTGAAACTTTTGTAAGTCTATCAAACATTATATTCATTCTTGTTGTGCACTAGAGCTAATTCATGAAATAACATCTCATAGTTACCATGTGCAATATATGGAAGGAGGTGATGGTCGCACGCAAATATACCATACTAGTTATTACCATATGCAAACTTGAGAATAAGTTCTGTCTGGAAGAGGTCAATACCATCCTACTAGAGGAAACTGATGCTACGAGCATGGAAAAGGACCTATTATATGTTACAATTGTGGGAAAATGGGACACATGGCTTGAGATTGTCAAGCCCCTACACTACTTACACATATTGTAGAAGTTTTTACCATTGTACAAAGGACTTCCCACAGCTATTAGCAAGTGGAAAGAGATGTGAGGGACATGTATGAAAATATTCACAACTAAAGCTTGACATGACCACCCTCATTTGTGCACAATGACAAGAGGAAGTACTAGAACAATCATGGATTTTGTGAACCAACCAAAGCATCCTCACTAGTGGGTTCGAAAGGCCACAGAGCCTCCTCCTATGTTCAACTCTACCAAGGAAACACAGACATATGAGGAGGCCAAGAAGGATTTTCTTGCAGTTGAATGGGGTACATCGAGCTTGACAGGACAACTGCAGGGGAGCACATTTTATGATCAATCTTTTCCCTTCTATGATGAGCCCCCACAAGAAGTGACTTCAAGGGAGGTAAGCCCCATTCAAAAAATTTTAAGTTGTTGGGAATAAATGAAGGAACAGTGCACTCTATAGAAATTTTGTAGGATTATTGATCATTATGTGTAGAAGGAATTTTTTCCCATGTAGGTACCTCAGAGGACAATGAAGCAAGTATTGCAAAGGAAGCTCACAAACAAATAATTATGGTTCAATTCATAGGTTTCATATTATGACATGGAAAACATAATATTGGATATGGGGTCTAATGTGAATATACTACTAAAGAAGACATGGAAAAACATGTGTAAGCCAAAAATTGTATAGTCACTGATTCAACTATGGCTTTCCAATCAATACCAAATACTCCCTATTAGAAGACTAGTATGTGTCGAAGTCAACATTGATGGAGTAAGGAGCTTCACTGACTTTAAATTTATTGATATCTTGAATGGCATAGATCCTTATCCTACATTTCTTAGCATCGAGTGGGATTTTGGAAATCAAGTTATTATCAATATGCAAAAACAATAGATGATATTCAAGTATGGATATTTTTTGGTAGTCAAACTTCTAGATCCCAAGGAAGGGGAACACTATGTCTAGACTGTAAGAGTATAGCTCGATTTAGTGAACCCTAAAAACATTTACAATGTAATGGATTAGTGCAATGAATGCATCAATCCTAGAACATATGGTATGCTAAGTTGGCATAGTATTAATTATTGTACATCGGACTCAGATGAGGCATTGGATAATTGGTAGAGGTGCCTTCATGAGGCCTCCATGCAAATATGTGAACATGTATCTCATGAAGTACGGTGGATTGGCACAGAAGTTTGGGAGCCTCCCCAGTTTGACGGATTGTCATATTTTTTACTTTTGTTAAATAATTTGGGATATAGGTGCCATATCACCTTAGGTTTTTAGTGCTAAAAATCACTCTAAAATACACTCCAGTGAATTGATGGGCAATGCATAAGGAGCATACAATGTCTTTGTAGTAGTGAAGGCACTTGTTTCATATTAGGTTTCTATTGGGTGTGAGTGATTATGAAGAAAGATATGCTGGTAAGGAATCCTTGACCACTCACCTAGATAAGTGTATTGCAAGATGGAAACAAGAGAACATTCCAAATGTTTAATGGGTGCATTGCTTTGTACATAACTTGGGTAATGTTCCAATAAATAGTATACATAGTTGGAGTTGTGATAGGCTATTGTATATTAGACAAAAATTATTGAAAATTTTCTACTAAATTTGTAGTTTAAATCTGATATTGGGCCATATTTTGAATGAGGATCCTATAGATCTGCATATTCAAGAGTACAAAGGAGAATGAAAGGAAATTGGGCCATAGTTGGACTCCATTTCCTTGGATTACATGAAATCAATTAAGACGTGCAAAGTGAACATTGGAAGGTTGTAATATTCCCAAATGGCAAAAGCAAGAATATAGTGAAAAACCATGGAAATAGTAGTGTAAAAATCAGATCAAAATATGAGGCCAATATGGAGACCTTCCATTCATTATAATAGGAGCAAAGAAGTACAAAATAATGGGCCAAAAAATGTACAACAAGATATAACAAGCCTCCAATGGAAAAAACCCTCAATGAGAGGTGTTGCTGCTATGTCAAAATGCCGGAAACACTGCTACAGCGCAGTTTTAAAAGAACTTCTATAGAAAATGAGTACAAAAAATATGTGGCGCTGATATATGCCACAATAAATGCAAAAATAAAGTTATGGGCTCTATACAACCTCCAGAAAAGAACCCCAAAGGGTCTCCGGGAAAAACACCCAATAATACAATATGAGCTGCAGCCTTATGGTTGAAAGTATGCTAAAAAAAATGAATGAAGAGTAAATGGCTGAATTTTATACAAATATTAATGTTCTCTCCTCCAATGAATCCTATGGATGAAAGGTTGGCCCTTTCACTAGAGAAACACCTGCCAAATCACCTATTGCAGAAACCCCTGCAACACGTCCCTAAAATAACATAGATCCAGATTGATACTGCACTATAGGGGATAAATATGTTATGGCCTTATGCCAAATCTTTCAATGAAGCTCCAGGGCCTTGTTTACTAGCCTCCAAAGAGAAAGGACCCTCCCTCCAATGATATCTAGCTCAGAAATATCCCAAATGAAACCTCCACAACTACTGCCCTGTGACACACACACAAATACTAAACAGGAATTGCACTGTACATTAAGGTTGAAGCCTTGGACAAATCACTGATAGTGGAATGTAGTACAATGCTCTTCTAAGAGGCCTCTCAAGGAAAGAGTTGGGATTCCTGATCAGGAACAGCCAGTGCTAAACAACACTTGCAATCTTAGCTAGACAACCAAAGAAATCTATATGTCTAAACAGACCATATATTTAGAAAAATCAAATACATCCACATAATGAATATGGCTGTCATCCTCTTCATTATATAATTTGTGATCTTCCAAGCCCTAAGCCCCATCCAATAATGGCACTACTTCCATGAAGATCATCTCCATCTAAAACTATGCTATCTTTCATTGAATGCCACTACTCCATGACAATTTTGTTGATTTGGTCAAAGTCGACCCAGTCAAGGTGTTCCAGCCCATTTTCACACCTAAGGGTGCTCAATTAAGCTGCAAATATGTCTTCTTTTTCACATTGGCATTGATTTATTCGTTATTAAGGAGACTTATGGACCTTTATTGTCCTTTTATTCATAAAACAAGATAGCAAAACAAAATTTAATATTCCAATTAGCTCATGGCTAATTGGGAATATTACAGTCCTCCCTTCCCAAATGTTGCTTGTCCTCAAGAAACTGACAAAGTGAGTGTTGTAACTCTTATCCTCCATCATTGGTGACACCATCATGTGATAAGGTTCCCTCATAAGCTAAGTTTCTCCCAATCCATCCATCCATGAAATGCTCCTCCAAAGTTCTCATAAGATGCAAATGATCCATCCTACAAGGAAGTAATATATCCAATGAAACAAACATGGTTTGCCCAATGTTATCCCTGAAACATGTAGCATAAGAAACATGGATGATTTCTCTCCCATAGGGCGCATGCAATCCTCCCATCCTCCCTCCATTCATTCCCATAAAAATAATAAGCACATCATCAATGTATGGGATCAAAACCAAGTACATAAAAACATAAATATGTAAGAATGGAGGTGGGTCATAGTCCCATATGTGGAACCATCATAGTATATCTATTTACTGAATCAGATAGTGATATGGTAAGTGTTTTCCCCACGACTTACTTGTTTCCCAAGTCTTCTCACAATTTCTAAAAAGGTGAGAAAAGTTTGGTGCCTTTGGAGTGCACCCACAATGATACAGCATCTCCCTATATCCTCCAAGGGAGTGACCATGTTCAGAAATGTTTATGCCCCAAATTTGGCCATGAATTTTATATCAAAGAATGCTCCTCCTTGGAGCAATGGCCTACATATACATGGTAAAAGAATGAAAATAATCATCAAATGAAACATCATGTACATAAACATGTTCCTTACCAAAATTTCTGCTCATACAAATGGAGTTGTCCAAAGATAGAGCCCCTCTCATTCGAAAAGAGGAAAGAGGTAGTTGTGATAAATCCTTCATTTAGTTATGTATCTCTCCCATCTCCACATGGTCCATGCATCTTTTAAAATTCTAGTATAATTCCTCTTCAAAGCCTTCCCAAGTGTAGCTCTCCATGATAGTGTTGTGGGCTCTCATGGAATAAGTATGGCCGAAGAGAAACTCTTCATGTGCAGCTTGTAGCAACTTCTCCTTGAGCTTGGAAGCATGTAAAAAGATCCTTAGAATAATCCACCAACAGTTGGGATTTCCAATATGGATCTATCCTCCATAGTGATAGCGCTAATGATCTATCATGAAGAACATCTGTCATATGGTTTTCCTTCTCCTTCACATCTCCCATGCCAAAGGTACATGTTGGAAGGCTGCTATCCTTCCCATGTTGCCCCTCCCACATCGCAAAATCTGAAATACGAGTGGGTAATATTGAAGATGTTGGGAGAATGTATCCCTCCTCCTTGAGTCTACCCAAGACTCTCAACGTTGTATCCTAGCATCCTAATGCTCCCATTACTCCTAGATCTATGAATGGTGCATCATGATGTGATACATGTCTCGCCAAATCTAGATCAGGTGGCCTCCCAGGTGGTTTTCCAGAACACAATGATGTCTCATGCGCCAATCTCATATGCATAATAGATGGGACTATCATGTCCCTGCTTCCACTATGAAAATCCAACTTTGTTTCTTGTGTGGAAGTTTCATGATATTTGGGTACCACTCTTAATGATGCAAGGGTCCCTCTAGCTAGACAAATTTCTCCATCCTCACCTCTTGGTGGTGGTGGATCATCTTTTGATACTCCAGCGATGTGATCCTTTTTTTTTTCTTCTTCTTCCTCCTCCTGATCTTCTGAGAAGTCATATATGTAGTGTGCCTTTCCTAATGCACAGTTATGTCCAGGTGCCCATGATTCTTGGCATGTGAATCAAAGATTCCTTCTCCTCAAATCTCTTCAGACATCATCACTAAGAGGTTTTTTTATTTTTGCTCTCTTTTGAGAAAGGAGCCTTATCATCTTTTCCCTTTGATGGAAAAGAGGGCTTGTGTTGAAATGTTGCCTTTTCTTTTGGCAAAGAATCTTCTAAATATCTATCCCTTTCAATGGCATCTTGAAGGGTTGTGGGCTTGGTATACTTAACCAACCCATGAAGAGGTTCTTCTAACCCATCAATGAACATATAGACCCTTCTTGTTGCAGTTAAATTAGGAACCATAACAAAAAGTTTTAAAAAAATAGAGATATAAGTTTCTGGATTACCTAATTGCTACAGGTTTACAAGCCCCATGAATGGTGCCTCAGGATCTCTTCTATCAAACCTCTCCACAAACCTCCTTGTGAACTCTGAATATGTAGTAATATTGGCATGACCGAATGTAGATAAGGCATGGAACCACTAGTCATGTGCTTCACCCTCAAGGTGCAGCACTGCTATCTTAATGGCCTCCATTTCTGGTACTTTGTTCAGCTGGAAGTAGATGTCAAGCTTCTCTACCCATGATTTGGCAGTGCATTTAGATGACCCATCAAATTTGGGTAAGAAACATATGCCAATAGTGTGGTGTAGATCATGATTCTGAATGAATCCTCCACCTCTATTGTGATGTCTGGGTCTCCTATTGTCCTTGATTTGACAAAATTATTGAAAGCTCAAGTGGTCCTTCAATCTATGAGATTGAGACTAATACTCCATGAAATAGCCTTCAAGAGTTTCTTGTTCTTGAAACCCTTCATTTTCCACTGCTAAAAATGTAGCCATTGTAGAGCGTTGGGAAAATTTTTGTTGTTGCACTGGTTGATCACTCCAGTGATGAGAAACGCTAGAGCATTCACCATGTTGAAATCTTTTAGGGTATTCCTTGTATCTATCCATCCTCATCTCCTTTATATCTCTAGCAATGTCTTGCATAGATTTGAGAAGAATCTTAGGAAACTCCTTCTCTTCATCTTCTCCTCCTGATAAAGGGGTTTTATCCTTGTCTTATTTATCATTTGTATAATCAAACTTCTGATGTCTTCTTATTTGATACCTCTGCTCTGTATCAGTAAGAGGATCTCCTTCTTCAAATGACATATTGGTTTTTCAAGATGCACAGGCTGTGCCAAGATTATGCTCTGATACCACTGTATTATTCCCAAATGGGAAAAGAATGAATATAGTGCAAAACCATGGAAATAGAAGTGTAAACATTAGATAAAAATATGAGGCCAATATGGATACCTTCCATTCATTATAACAATAGAAAAATAGTACAAAATAATGGGCCACAAAATCTACAACAAGATATAACAAGCCTCCAATGGAAAAAACCCTTAATGAGAGGTGTTATTGCTATGTCAAAATGCCAACAACACTGCTACAATGAAAATTTAAAAGAACCGCTACAAAAAATTAGTATAAAAAATATATGGGGCTAATATATGCCACAATAGATGCAAAAATAAAGATCTGGGCTTTATACAACCTCCTAAAAAGAACCCCAAAGGATCTCTGGGAAAAACACCCAATAATACAATATGAGATGCAGCCTTATGGATGAAAGTATGCTGCAACAAATGACTAAAGAGTAAATGGCTGAAGCTGATACAAATATGAATATTCTCTCCTCAAATGAATCCTCTGGATGAAATTTTGGCCCTTTCACTAGAGAAAACACCTCCCAAATCACCTACTGCAGAAACCCCTGCAACTCCTCCCTAAAATAACGCAGATCTAGATAGATACTGCACTGTAGAGGATAAATATGCTATGGCCTAATGCCAAATTTGTAAATCAAGCTCTAGGGCCTTCTTTACTAGCCTCCAAATATAAAGGGCCCTCCCTCCAATGATATCTAGCTCAGAAATCTCCCAAATCAAACCTCCACAACTTCTTCCCCTACAGCACACACACAAATCCTAAAAAAGAACTGCACTATATGTTAAGACTGAAGCCTTTGCCAAATGCCTGATAGTGGAATGTAGTACAACGATCTTCCAAGAGGCCTCTCAAGGAAATAGGTGGGATTCTCTATCAGGAACACCCAGTGCTAAATAGCATTTGCAATCTTAGCTAAACAGCCAAATAAAGCTATATGTCTAAACAGACCATATATTCAGAAAAATCAAATACATCAACATAATGAATATGGTTTCCATCCTCTTCCTTATATAATTTGTGAGCTTCAAAACTCTAAGCCCCATCTAATAATGGCACTACTTCCATGCAAAGCATCTCCATCTAAAATTGCGTCATCTTTCATTGAATGCCACTACTCCATGACAACGTTGTTGATTTGGTCAAAGTTGACCCAGTCAAGGTGTTCCAGCCCCTTTTCACACCTAAGGGTGCTCAATTAAGCTGCTAGGATGTCTTCTTTTCACATTGGCATTGATTTATTCATTATTAAGGAGACTTATGGACCTCCATTGTCATTTTATTCATAAAACAAGACAACAAAACAAAATTTAATATTCCAACTAGCTCATAGCTAATTGGGAATATTACAAAGACAGGATAACCCAAATATTGTAGTAATTAGAGACTATTAGGATGAGGAAACTATGAGAAATATATCTGACTTACTATGATAATACCAATATCTATTCTCCAACACTTTTTCATAGATGAAAGGCATAGTGGGAAATATAGGGGAAACGAATATTTCTTTAAATCCAGATGTAAAATTGTATGATAGATAAAGACCATACAAACCAAACCCTTTATATAAGAAAAAAATCATTGAAGAGATCAAGAGGATGTTGAAGGATGGCATAATGGAACTTGTAGAGGAGTTTGAGTGGGATAGTTTGATGTTAATAGAATTGAAGAAGACAGGTGAGATCAATATCTATGTAGATTTGAGAAAATTTAAAAATACTTTTGTTCATGACGTGTTGGTGGGAAATGATGGATGGGTTGAGACCCTGGGTTCAAGCATCTGGGCCAACAAAGGCTTTTTCATAGTCTAACATAACACTGAAATTTTCACCATATTCAGGAGAATAAGGAATCTCACCTAAGGCATGGCGTGACCTTACTTAGTTAGGGGAAGGCATATGGTATCTTGAGAAACCACATGGAGGCTATCAACCCCCAGTAAACTGATAACTATAACATCAAAGGTGAAATCAATACAACTCAATAGTTTAAGAAGATAATACATGTGCATGCGCAATCATAATAAAATTTTAAAAGGCCACTTCAAATCACACATGAAGATTCTCATATAACTCTGTAACTCCCCCATCCATTATATTCAAAAAAATTATAGAAATACATTGGCCTTGATGGCATCATTGACATAAAAAAACCTAACATAAATAGATATTACATGAGCATGATAATATAGAAAATTGTGGGTTGAATAGGCTCTACGAGATCATTTCGGTGTACTCCTTGTTTCTTCCCCGTTGGATTTTCCCTTTGGCTTTATTAAACCCTATGCTTGCTTGGACTGCTACTTCTCCCTCAGATGATCTGCCTTTTCCCTCTTTCAGCTACCTCAATTTCTCAGTTGTGTCTACTTCCTTGGTTGTCAACGTTCCTTTCCGATCGACTGTGACTACTTGAGTCCTGATTTTTTTGGATGGTTCTTCAAAACTACTAGTCTTTGGTGGGTCCCTTCTCCTTCTTCAGTTGTCTTCTTCGCAACTTCCCAACGGTTAACTCTAGATAAAATGTCATAAATATTCAAAGAATGTCACAAATTATCTTTCAAAATGATGGACCGAACAGGCCCTAACCACAGTCCATTGACTCATCCTTGAGTGAATCATTTTCCGATGATGGTGGTTCTACTTGTGCTTCCTACTATTACAGTGCTTCTTCCTCTATTGATCCTCCTTGATTGCTTCCTTCAAACTAAGGACCCAACACTAGGAAGGACTCAATGGCTACATTTTTTAACCTTGTGAACTCATCGATAGCCACCTGCCATGATCTTGTGTGGGTGCTCGCTTGATCGAGGAACGACATTGTGATTTTTTCGGTAGGATCGGTAGGGCAGGTCATCAAGAGGGTATTCGATTGATTTTTTTTGTCCTTAATGATTTATTGTAGTGTCTTTAACTGAGCCTATTTTGGTGGCTTAAGGTCACAAAGTGGGTACTTGGCCTTTCTCAACTCATCCTCTATTTGTCGAATTTGTGATTCGAGGGCATTCACTTGTGCCAAAATATTCTTCCATTGGGCCTTATCCTTGGAAGCAGGGGGTAAAACAGTTGATTTATTCTTGCAAGGAAGCCTCACCAGTCATGAAATTTTTCTAAGAGTCCCTTGGCTTCCTCCATATCCTAAATGATAAAGGCTTTAGGACATGCCACTTCTACGATTTTTTGCTCAATCTGGTTGGTATACTAGGAATGGGGATCTAGTAGCGCCCTCTGAGTGGAAAAAATACTTTTATTTATATCTCTATTGGACAAGACAATTTCAGTGGAGACTTTATGATGTGGCCACATCATTCTAATAGAGTTCAGGTTGAGATGCCTTCTGGGGCATCTATGACAATCTCTGCAACCAAGGGCCATAGGTCCTGGAATGTTGAAGTAATTTGGTAAACATGATTTTGTGGAGTTTTTTATCCTATAGGATATGAGAACATTCTACAGTAATGGAAAGAATATAATACTATTTTTGTTCATGTTCAGCTACAAGAACGCCATGCACCGCCTCCACTTAGCATGAAGTCAGTTGAATGAAATTAATCAATTGAGCTAAGGGCCAACCCTGGAGGTCTTCAGAGGTCATAGTATAGGGTTTAGGGAATCAAATCTGCAATGGTTTTCTACTAGCAACTTATTTCTTAGATTTCCCTTGGGGTGACTATTCTCTTTATGAGTGGTCAACGGTGTGATAATTAATGTTACTCGAGGTGGAGTGTGGTGGTGATGAGGGGGTCGGGTCAACGAGTAGGGGAGATTCATGGATGGTTTATAGATTCAGATTCCCAGGGGAGATAAATTGACTAACGATTGTTAGTGGGCATGCTTCAATTAGTAAAGACAACATATACGTATGAATAAACTTCTATCCTAAAGGATGAACTGTAAGTGTCCCATTTTTTTTTTCGGTAACTGAGTGGATAATGAATTCGGACTCCATCTTCATTTTGGTGCTGAGAAGAGTTCTAGATGGAAGTATTTCCGAGATGGTGGAAGAGGTGGTGCTTGTTCGAGGAGAGGGATTTCATAACCTTAGGGATGCAACATAATTGGAAAGTGGATTCTCTTCAGTGATGGGCATGGTGGTGTGAGATTGGGGTTATTCATTGGTAAGGTCAAAATCTTGGGTAGAATTGGTTTTAATCCTTTTCCGGGGGACCAACCATGGTTTGGCAGTAAGAGGTCATATATTTGGAATTGTGGCTATTGACTGAGAGTGAGAACCAGCTAGAGGAATTGCAACAATAATAGGGTTTCAGCTCAAAGATACATGTAGACTTGAACTATGAAATTCAAAAAAGGTAGGAAAAGGACTTACTAAAGCCCATACATGTTCCAAAGTTTCAAGTAAGGATTGAATGTGTGTCTAAAGTTGCTTGATAACAGGAGTGAGTTCTTCCTCGGCGGGTCATCTCCTTGAGGCCGAAGGGGTTTATCTAGGTAGTGGTTGAGGCATTGTTGCTCCAGAAAAGTATATATGCTTCCTATCCTAAAATTCTCCAACAATCCCTAGCCAAGAAGAGACTTTGTTATGGAAGGCTTCTTTTGATAGCATAAAATTTTGGGCCTGCATCTAAAGTGTGCCAGATTTGACGCACTTAGGATGCACCTAGGTACTACCATGAATCATGCCAAACCAAATATCCTATGACGATGCATCGAGGAGAAATAGGGGGATTCTTGGTCTGGCCTTGGTGACGTACAACCTTTTCTTGTACCATTTGACAAGAGAGGACTCATTGATTTCCTTGCTACTAGGGTCCCTAGAGGTTTTCCATGGTAAATACATGAGTGCATGGGATTGGTCTTAAGTAACCGTCACCATCTCTCTCCCCTATAATCGACACCATTTCCACATATTTAAAGTGACAACAAGATATCCATATATAAAATGAGTACCAAATTTATAGACATATTCAAAAGCATCGAAACGGTCATTTAACATAAAAATACACTAATTTAAAGATGTGCCTTGAACACAAGATTCCACAACTGAGAAGTATCTAATGTGAATTAACCTCTTAATAAGTACAACATGAGATTTCTAGAAATCATATAACAATAAAATTGGATGTTAGGCCTGTTAATTTATTCTATTAAGGCACCTTTACCACCACACTCGGTACCATACTTGTTGTAATAATTGACATCACTTTTCTTCTTACCATTATTAGAAGTATTCTAAAATTTAGTTGATAACATGGTTGTTGTAGTAGATATCCATGTAATTCAGTGAATGTTGATGGTATGGATTGGGTATTCCTTGTCCAGCCATAAAGACCCTCCATGCATCCTACTGATGAGGAATTTTGGGCATTGCATCGTTGCTCATGTCATGTCGAATATTGGAAGACCTCATAAGTTCAACAACATTGACCTATGCAGTCCTCTGAAGTCTTCTCTAACTTTCACCTACTAGCTTCCATCGGGTTTGGTGACAGCGTCTGTGTACACTTCTCTCTTGAGCGTTGGAAAATGTAACGAGTCTAAGAGATCATTGTCTACAAGCACAAACTTATCATACTTGCCATAGAGATGCCCAATTTTTGTAATTCTTGAGTCTTGTGTAATGTATGAAATAGATATTATGGTCTATGTCATGTTTGCAGTACGAAAGTGATACACGATGAACGCTGGAGGCTTGAACTTGGGCCACGAACATGGGAAATATGATACAGTCTCCAGACTTGGAAATTATACCTCCTTGACTTTTGATGCTCATAATCTTATCATTGCCATGCAGATTAAATAGAAAGGCTTGACATGAAATTTTTTATTAGATCACTTAACTAATTAATATGGTAACTTTCCCTACTCGATCCCAACCCTGGTAGCAATAATGACAGCTAGCCAGACCTAACTCAAATGACGTAAAAACGAGAAAAATAGGGTGGCAATGATGGGTAATTATAGTGATAGGATGGCAGGCACCTATACGGTGAAAAATAGACCATGTGAGGGATATTACGAGAGAGATTTAGCCCAAATTCAAACTGACTGGAATGAATGACTAATTAGATTAACGAATGCAACTAATAGCCTAAAAGAACTAGTTCACTATACGTAGACCTACCTACAATCCCCTTCTGGAGATAAAATCATTTTGATGTAGAACTGGTTGAGTTGTGGAAAGGTTTCATGCATGCACCATTCAACCATTCAATTCGTAGCACTCCATCCAATTGTGCGAGATTGACAAATCCTGATTATTTCACTTCTACAACTATGAATGATCCCAACCAACTTATTTTCATCTCTTCAGGAAACTTTAAGAACTTACTGTCATATAACATAACATGTCCTCTGACTGTAAAATATTTCCCCTTCATGTGCTTGTCATGAATTTCTTTCTTCCTATTCTTTTTGATATTTTGGTGAAATTTGTTGGGTACTATGTTTTTCCTAAGGAATCAACTCAATCGTTTATTCATTAATCTATCAACCTGGGGTTTATCCTTTTGTTACAAGGCTATCGGCACAGTCTATGCAGAGATAGTGCTTTAAATTATAGGAGCATATGTAAGACCAACATTCAGAAAGGGCTATGAATAAATACTTCCAAAAGATACTAAATTCAATATATAAACAAAATTGAATCACTCTGCAGGAATCATGGAACTATTTTACTATCTCGGAAAGAAATATTAAATTCTACCAAACCAATCATTCGTATTATGATGTGAAACTTCAAGATGTATAAAAAAATGAATCTAATCTCAATTACTAATTACTTCAATCACTTATAAATGCTAACAATAAAGTATAAAAATGGAAATTCACTCTGTTACAAAGTAGTTCTGAAAATGCACATAGCTAGATAGTTACATCTGAAAACTTATTCAATCTGATTGGAAGATCTAATCATTCATGGAACTGAAATGTAAGTCTATAGATTCACATGACCAATCAATAAATTCAAGAATTAACACAACAGAGATTATAAATCTATGAATTCACACAGCAGAATTGTAAATCTAAGAATTCACACAAGAAACAACAAGAATTCATATGAAAGGAAATAAAAGATAGTAATAAAAGTAAGACAACAATGTCTCTAGTGACTGGTCCCATGGTCTCCGGAAGTAACTGCCTTAAGGAAAATTCAACACAATAGGTTAAATTTGAACCATCAAACTTTCATTGATATCAAAGTGAGTTACAAAATGTTCTGTAAAACTTCAAAGCATTTCTTGCTGGGAATATACAAAGATCACTGTCCTCATTATTTCGTACTTAACTTTAGTATATATATTACAACGTATTTCCAATGCTGGAATGATAAAGCTATCTTTAGAATTGGAATATTCTCAAGATCTCTTATTTAAATTACAAAAACTTCAAAATAACAAATCATATCGTCTCCTTGACCATTTCGTACAATTAGATGTGAATCCTCAATCTGCAAACCAGGATTAGTCCAACGGTCTTCGAGACTTGGTTTTTCTCTAGTATTTCAAGGGAAAAATATTTTTTCATCAGATTTTTTGTATTCATACATTTACCCAAATTATAAATTTATGATATCTAAAGCTCTTAAATTAACTCATTAATAAGATGAAATACTAAGACATCATTAATTACTTTTCTAGAGCTTCTATCTCTCAAATTATTATAAAATAAACTAAAAGGACTTAAAAAATAGATATTTAACTAAATAAAGCATGGGAAGAAACATACCAATTCCATGGCCCCACAGAATTCTGTCAAAAACCTAGATTCATCCAACTCCCAAAGTTCTTCCAACTATTTTGGGATTGATTCATCCTCTTTCATGCGAGTGGTTTGCGCAATAAAAAGGTTTTGGATGTTAAACTCAGTAGATATTAAGTCTTCTCGTCCATATACTAGCTGGAATGGCATATAAATGTGTAATAACTTAGCAGTTGTACAATAATCCCATAGTGTAGCTCGCACCGATATGTCCCAATCATCTCTATTGGCCTATCATATCTTGGTGAGTCCCCTCTCTAATATTTTGTTAAAACCTTCCATAGTACCATTTGCTTGAGGGTGATAAAGGTTGCTCTCATGGTGATGTATCATAAAAATTTTCAATAGTGAAGTGGCAGTTTCATTAATGAAATGGGTTGCCTAGTCATTGGTGAGGCTTTGGTGGCACCCAAATTGAGTGATAATATTCTCAAAGATGAATCTAGTGCCAATGTTTGTATTGCAATCTTTGACTTGTGTAGCTTCAAACCATCTGGTAAGGCACTCTTTGGCAGTGATAATATAACTTGCATGTGAGAAATGCACTAGTGGGTTAATAGGTTCCACAATGTTGACCTCCCATTTCTCAAAGGCTTGGAGTGCTCGTACTAGTTTCAAAGGGAGTTAATCTCGGTGCAATGGATTAGGGGAATTTTGAGGTCGAAAATGGGCCTCCTAAGAAAAATGTACAACCAAAATAAAATTTATAAGAACCAATAGGAGTTAATATGATGATGTTAACCATGGGGGATGATTCACCATTTTTTTAAGTAAAAGGGTAAAAATATTAAAAAATAATAAAATAATAAAACTACATTTTCAACTCATATCTTCAACTTATCTCCCAAATTGTTTACTCAAATTTCGAGTGAGAGTACTTTTTGGATGAAAAAATTAATTCCTCATCCAAGGAGTACATGAAAAATGAGAAATACATGAAAAAACGTGATTGCAATCACATTTTTCACATATTTCTCATTTTTCACTTAGAAGAGTCCATCAAAAGTATGAAACATGGGTACTCCTTGGATAAGGAATTAAATTTTGCATCCAACGAGTACTCACGCCCGAAATTTGAGTAAACACTTTGGGAGATAAGTTGAAAATAGGACTTGAAAAAAGTAGTTTTTTTCTTTTTTCCCTCTAAATTTTGATGATGTCGTCAAATCTTATTTTATTATTTCCACTATTATTTTATAATTTCCTTAGGAGGCACATTTTAGAACTCAAAATTCCCCTAATGGATTTCCATCCCTTTGACAAACGTCACATCTCTTAGCATACTCCTTTGCGTCTTGGAAAAGTGTGGGCCACCAAAGTCCCACATGTAGCACTTTCTTTACGGTGGCCTTCCCACAAACATGCCCACCTACAATTCCTGAATGAAATACCCATGATACAAAATGTATCTCATGATGAAGAATGCACCTTCACAATAGTTGATCAAGGCCCAACTCCCACAGTTGTCATGTGATCAACTGGTAATCTATAGCATGAACCACCATGTGCCTTTGTTGTGTTGTAGTGTACCCCTCGGATTATTTACTTGTGGCTAGAAATACTACAATTTCCTCCAAGTATTATGGTATGGCATCAACTCGAAAAAAATTGGAATCTGGAAACTGACCCTCCAACTTCGCTTGATTCCAACCAGGAAAGGGGATCAGGGCCCACATTCCATCTTCCTGGCTTGACGATTACTTCAAATGTGAACTCCTGGAACAACATAACCCATCAAAAAATCCTTCCTTCAAGTACAGGCTTGTTCACCAAGTAATTCAAGGAAGAATGATCAGTGAATAATTTGAACGGACCCCCGAGGAGATAATGCCGAAACTTTTGTAGTGAATACACCATCGTAAGAACTTCGTGCTCAGTATGAACATGAAATTTCTTGTTCCAATTTGGAGAAACTTGGATTGATGCACTTGCCAGTTTTTCCGTCAGCACATTGAAAGTAGCTTCACATTCATCCGACCATGTGAACCTTTCGGTTTTTTTCAATAGCTTCTCCAATGGTGCAATGATCAAGACATAGTTATGGATGAACTTGCTGTGATATTCAATGTAGCCAAGGCTGGATCTTAGTTTTTTAACATTTTTTTTTGGGGCCATATTCAAGATCACTACGACCTTAGTGGGATCAACACATACTCCCTCTTTGTAGACTATATGGCCCAGAAGTGTTCTGAAAGGGAAAACGACTGTGCACTTTTTCAGGTTTAGGTAGATCTTTAGCTATATACAGCACTCAAACATCACTAAGACAAAAATAGAATGTTTTTTTAGTAAATTATAGATGGTAAAATCATCCATGTAAACCTATAAAAACCTTTGAATATAATCCATAAAGGAATTGATTACAATGATTAAGAATACTATTAGTGCATTTTTGAGCCCAAAAGGCATGACATTGTATGTATGGGATCCACATCCAGTGGTGAATGTGGTATTATTATTATCTTCCTCTGTAATTTGTACTTTTTGGTAACCAAATAATCCATCTGTAAAAGAGTAAGATTCATTTCCTTCCATATTATCTAAAACTTCATCACTGAAAGGGTGGGGAAAGGATCATGAACACAGGCATTGTTCAGACTCTAGTAATCCACGCACACTCAAATTTCTTCAACCCCATTTTTTTTTTGTATAATAATTGGACTGACCCACTTAGCCTTGTCTCTAGGAAGATAAGCCTCACTACCAACAACTTGTCTATCTCCTTCTTCACCTTCTCTTTCACTCTCAGTTTTAGCCTATACATTCGATGTTTCACTGGATTTGAATCTAGTTTAAGCATAATCTTCATCTCCCCTAACTCTCCATTAATCCCTTTAATCCCTCCAACAGATGAATGGAAAAAGTATTTGTATTCTATCAGGAGATCAAATATTTCCTTGGTGCTCTTCTCATCGCAGTAATCTCCAATCGAGGCTAACTTCAACTTCTCATTAGTGCCAATGATATGTTTCCACAATTTTGGAGGTAGTAGCTGTAGTGCTTCTGTTACAAGCCCATATTCATCACTTCATTCCCCTTTAGTTTCCTTGAATTTCAGATGTCTTAATTCCTCCAAATCATCCTCATGAGGCTCCTCTTCTATCTTCCCACAAGATATGGCTTCATGGAGCTTGGATTCATATATATGCTCAAAGGTTTTTTGGTCTATACATCCCTTCCTTAATTTCCCTGTCATGAGAAAAACCCTTATAACATTGCAAATAAGTTGTGATCCTTTCATCACTATCTGTGAAGAAAAATTCACTGGTAAATTGAGATGAAATATAGTCCCAATCACCAATATATCTTCTTATCTCTTCCTTTATGTACCATTCTTTCAAAAATTTCCCCAGGGTGTGTACAAATTTGTGCATCCACAAGTCGTTTGGAATTCCTTCCCTGATACATCTGACCTTACAATACTGCACCTCTTCCAAATGTACTAGAGCTCGTGGAACATTATTTTCCTTCAGATGCAACACCTCAACTTTAGTATCTTAAATTACCTGATCATCTTGATTATAGACATCATCAATGTTGGAGTTATCAAACTCATCCTTCGTCTGCATAAAGTTGCTTATCTTTTTATCATCCCAAAATACTTGCCAGTATCTCTTAGTTTCAGGGATAGCCAAGCGATGCATCACATGAATTTAAAACGTTTTAGTAGCATGAATAGGAATCTAAAAATTGTTGGCCAATGTTGCAAGTGAATTAGCCATAAAATTCTGACTTTTAGGAATCATAGACAATGTTTATTCTGGAAAATTTTTAATAATATCAAGAAAATCATTACGATATGCTCTCATCCTAGAATTTTTGGCCTATTACTCCCCTTTTACCTATTTTATCACCAACTCAAAGTTGCCATATACTGTAATTATCTTCACACCTAGCCTTTTCAAAATTTGAAGGTCGGTGATTGAGGCCTCATATTCATCATCATTGTTTGAGAAATCAAAGGCTAGCTTATAGGAACACAATATTTTATTCCTTCGGACTTTAGATGATTTATGTATAGGGCTACATATCCATATTCCGATAGCAACTCCATATTTTCCCAAAGCGCCATCGAAATCCATGGTCCAAAGACCCTCTTCATCATTGGGAAGCTAAACTTCTGTGGATTGAATTGTTTCTTCTTTTGGATCTGATGTCTCAATATGTTATATACCTTTCTCTAACTCAACTGATATTTGTTGTGGATATACTAAATTTTTCTCTGAAGTACTTGGGTGCAAGCTTTCGGAATTCTGACTTTTGTTTTCTACATTCAAGACCATTTGGACACTATTTGGCAATTCTGAAATTTCTTCACCTTCTACAATTTGAATATCTAAATCATCAGTACTATGATCATTATACAATATGAAGGACTCTAATTCAGTATCTACATAGTGAATGGGGTGATTTTTGTGTTTATCTTTGCTAGTGATCATGTATTTCATTTTCACTTCTCAGTATAGCTTCTTAAGTTGGCCAAATACTGGAATTGTAGCATATGAAAAATAAAGTTATAGAGTACCCCTTAATTTGGCGCCCCAAGATCGTGAAATAAGCATGCCATACCTTGGAGGTATGTCAACAACTACAACATCCATCAACACATTTTTTGCGGGAATTTGATCCTAAGAGACAACTAAGTATTTGATAATACCAAGGCATTAGACTCTACCGAAATCAAAAGAATAGAGGTCATGATAGGGTTGGGTTATATCAAGCCCCAACTTATCCATGATGTCCTTTGGTATTAAATTGTGTGAGGCTCTAGAAACAAACATGGAATTATGGATAATATAGTCATGAATCCTCAAGTTGAGATAAAAGGGAGTGACTTCCCTATCTTCAATATTTCCATCTACGACTAGGCGAAAAAGAAGTTAGGGATGGTCATCACTAACATTGACCATATATGACATCTGAGCTACTTTGAATGACTTAGATATGTGAGATTTGTATCTATCATTCTTTACAAGCTCAGTGAGGGGAATAGAAAATTTTATCATATAAATTTCACTCTCTAAGATAAACAAGTTAGATTGTTTCTCTACCTCCTTTACAATGGTATCCCTCTTTTCAGGCTGCTCTTTTGCTGAATATTCCTTTATTTACTTGTATATGGTTCAATTTTCTTGCTCTGATTTATGGAAAGAAGATCCTTCTCCTTGTTTGGACTAGCTTGGAAGTTTTTTGGGCTGAGTATCTTTTTTTTTGAGTTGTCCTCTTTTGAGTAGAATTAATAGGAACATCTCGGTTTCTCAAACTATACTATCTTTGCGATGAGCTGAGAGAATTTAGGTACCCCCTTTGATATCCTTTAGATTGGACTACCAACCCATCATCATTTGCAAGTAAACATTTCATGGTCATATGGAACATATGTTTCTTTGGTATAATTATCATCCTTTGTAAGATAAATAGGTCCCTGATATTTTGAAAAGAGAAGGTTTTCTTCAAAAATTTCATATTCATATTCAGGTATGGAACATATTTTTCTTCGGTATAATTATCATCCTTTGTAAGATAAATAGGTCCCTGATATTTTGAAAATAGAAGGTTTTCTTCAACAATTTCATTTTCATATTCAGGTACTTGGGCATAATTTTGTAATATTCCTAATTAGCCCAAGCTAATATGAATATACTATTTTGTTTTCATTATAAAGGAGGATAAATTAAACTCCTAAAATAGCAAAATAAATCAATGCCCATGTGAAAAAGGCTAAATCTAGGCTGCCTTAATAAAACTCCCTTATGTGTGAAAGGGATTGTGACAATTGATTGGGTGAACAGGACCAAATCCACAGCGTTGTCCAGATG
The DNA here is from genome assembly GCA_034641835.2 of Pinus albicaulis. NCBI lineage: Eukaryota > Viridiplantae > Streptophyta > Pinopsida > Pinales > Pinaceae > Pinus > Pinus albicaulis. The sequence goes on along the minus strand of CM076569.1, from coordinate 690,194,028 downwards.
CAATGTACCTCCTAGATGCACAACAAAAATCTAGTTGGAGGCTACACATGTGAAAAGAGCTAAACCTTTGAGATGGTTTAGGGTTTTTCAAGGCTTTCATCCTATAAATGAAAGAGGAGAGCAGCATGAGAGGGGTTGTTGAACATATTTTATTGAAAGGATTTGTCTGTTTAGACACTTCTCATTCTCTGGTTATTTAGTTGAGAATAGTGTTGTTTAGCACTTGGTTGTTCCTGATCGGGGATCCCACTTCTTTCCTTGAGAGGCCTCTTGGAAGAGTCTTGCATTTCTAGTCCACTATCAGGAATTTGGCCAAGCTTCTGCTTCCAACTACAACATAGATCCTGTTGACGGATTGGTTTTCTTTGTAAGCCGCAGCAAGTGGAGGCTAGATCTGTATAGATCTAAGCCATTCTAGTGCCTCTTTTCACTGGGAGAGTCTTCCATCCCATTGGCAAGAGTGTATTGGATCATCAGAGCTCCAGATCCATACCTTGGCATCACGCCAAACTGTTCATCAAGGCTACAGTGCAGTTTGTCTTCTAGGATCGCATTATCTGCAAGAGGAGAGTTGCAGGGAGTTTTGGCAACAATAGAGGAGTGATCTCTAGTGATGAGAAGTTGTCTCTCACTGTGGTGATCCATGGATTTCTATTCTTATCCATGTCATATTTATATCTGATCTGAATACTCCTATATAAGCTTCAGGAATTCTACAGGAATCTGTAGATCTGTTGCACGAGATCTCAGATCTACTCCATATGCTTCATATTTTGCTGAAAACCCTAAGGGATATGTAAAATAGAGACAATCTAGTGTATAGATATGATATAGATCTAATATTTTATACACATATCTATCCTAGATCTGAGTTGTAACCTACACCTACTTTTTACTCATAGAAATAATTCTGTTAAGGCTTTGTAGTGAAATATATTGTTGCAGCACCTCTTTTAGAGGGCTTGTCTTCATGAAAGTGTCCATATTTCTCTTGTACATTGATTAGGCCACCTTGTAAATCTAATTTACCATTGTATAAGCTATATTTGAGCTATCATATTGGTCTCTTGCTACTTCTATCTAAAACTGCGTTATTTTCTTGGCAGTGTTCTTTTGTATTGTTGCAGTCCCTTCTTTGGGCAGTTTTCAAGCCATACTGGGTGTGGGAGATCTGTTTAACCCACCTAGTTTGATTTTTTTATGATCTCCTCTTGGATTTGGGTCTTATATTATCAGATGTAAGGGGTCCAAGGGCTGATTTCAAGTTTTGTAGCATCCATTCCTGAAAAATGCGTTTTTCAGGCATGCCTTGCTAGCAATCCCAATTTGGGGATATTACAGTGGTATCAGAGCATCTTTATTGGCACAGTCTGATTCGGATTTATGCAGGAACGCAAAAAAATAAACATATAACCATAAATACAAAGATGCAACGGAAATAACACTTCATTTCATTAATATCAAAGAACTGAAATTTTCTTACAAACAGAATGGAAATAAAACTAGCTAGGGCACTGGTAGCTATCTGAGAAGAGATGTGGCAGCTACAGGCCTCTGAACTGAGTTACAATGAGGCTCGAGGGCCTATTTATTATTCAGAAGCAATGGGAAATCCTAAACAGCCAAAACCCTAACCCTAGGAGATGAAGCGCCAAAACTATGGGCCTCGTTTGGGTAAATTGGTGTTTCAACTTCCCAGGGGCGTAACTTTGGTATACGATCTCCGTTTGATGCATACCATACCTCGTTAGAAAGATCTATCTAAGGACTACAAATTTTGAACAAGGAAAATGGTCCATGGACCAATTTTGCTCTCGGTTTTCCCAAAAAACGTTGTTTAGGGCCTCAAAACGACTCCGGAAGTTCAGGACTTGAAAAACTGCTAAAAATAGTAAGTTGTGTCGAAACTGAAAAACTGAAAGAGAAAATGGTGGGGCCCCAAGTGGAATAGGTGGGTGACCACCAATATCCACCTGGATCATTCCTCCCCCCTTAGAAAGAAATGGTCCCCATTGCGTTAAGTTCCTCCATGAGATGAGGAAATTTCTGTTGAACTTGGTCCCTAGTGAACCACTTTCCTTGGTGCAGGAGTTAGCCAGCTTTGACAACCCGATACAGTTGGATCTTCTGTTGGCGAGTGTTCTTGATTTGCATGTCTATGATACAATCTATGGTGGCCTATTCCATGCAGTCTGGGTTTAACTCCGTTGGTGTGAGTTGTTCTGCATTGCCGCAGGCTCCGTAGAGGGGGAAGTATGACGAAGGTGGCCCACATTGAATACTAGGTGCAAACCAAGGAATGGTAGAATACCGAGTTCAAGGAATTGTTCTCATAAGGATACTATGGTGGCCGCCTATATTGGAGGACTATAAGTTTGTGGTGGGGGGAACAGGCGCTCCTTCTGCAAATGTGGCCATACTTTGTTGCCCACCTGGAAATTGTGTGGCACCCAGTGTTGATCATGGTGTTGCTTGTACTTAGCATTGGCTCTGTCCAATATGTCATGAACCTGTTGGCAGATGTGTTGAATGCGCTCGATGAAGCTATTTTCTTTGTCGACTTCAGACTGGACATGAGCCAAATCAGCCTGAGTAGCCGCAAATGGCATGGCTACATCAATGGGACATAGTGGCTAGAATCCCAAGCCCACCTGAAAGGTACTATGGCCGATTGAACTGTGGAGAGCTCGATTATAACTATGTTGTACACAGGGGAGGCTCTCGTCCCATGTGCGTGGATGCTTTGAATTGTACATGCGCAGAATGTGTACAATCATTCTGCTGATGACCTCTATCTGGCCATCTGTTTGGGGATGGAAAGCTATGGACTTGATGATCTTTGTGTCTAACATTGACTAGAGGCTGGACCAAAATATGCTGAGGAACCTGCTATCTCGATCTGATATGATAGACTGTGGGATCCCAAAGTGCACCCACACTCGTTCAAAGAAGAAAGCGCAGAATGATTATCATTGATATGCTTCTTGCAGGCCGCCATAATGGCCATCTTCGAGAATCTGTCGATGACCACAAAAACACAGTCATTTCCATGCTTAGTAGAAGGCAAGCCCGAAATGTAATCCATGGAGATGGATTCCCAAGGTTGACTCGGGGTAGGTAGCGGAGTATATAGGCCTTGCTTCATGATGGTCGGTTTGGAAATGGCATAGGCAATGCAAGATCTGATGTGCTTCTCAACATCCTTTCGAAGGTTCGACCAATAGAAATACTTATTCAGTACAGCTATTTTTTTCTTGACCCCGAAATGCCCAGCGACTCGACTGTAGTGTGCTTGCCATATCATCTTGGCACGCTCGCTTGAAGGAACACAAAGGTGTCCCAGGTGACATAAAAGTGCATCTTGGAGGTGAAAATTTGGAACTTGCGTACCCCCCAAGAGTGCCTTGTAAGTGTGGTCGAATTCTGGGTTGCTCTCGTAGAGAAGCGGCCAATCAAAAGTCTCGTTCCCATAAGAGTTGAGAATGGTGGTGAGCACCACGATCGGTGGTCGGCTGAAGAAATCTGCAACATTATTGGTGCTACCCTTCTTGTACTTGATGTTCAAATGAAACTGTTGCAGATATGTGGACCACTTATGATGGTGATCATTCTACAACTTCCCTTGTGTCTGTATGAACTGTAGGGGCCGGTGGTCTATGTGGATGATTGTTTCCTTCCCCAAAATGTAATGCTTCCATTGTCGACAAGCTTGCACAATGGAATACATTTCTTTGTAATAAGTGGGATACTTGCAAACTGTGTCAGACAATGTTTCACTGCGATATGCCATTGGATGTCCCCGTTGAGTAAGAAATACCCCAATAGCATAGTCAGAGGCATCTGTCTCCATCTCAAATGGCTATTGCAAGTCTGGTAATGTTAGCACTGGGGCAGAACAAAGGCGATTTTTCAATTCTGTGAATGCCTTTTGTTGAGGTTCCGACCAAAAGAATTTTGCTCTCGCTCCTCCCTTGGTGACTTGACTCAAGGGCCAAGTGATATGAGAGAATACCAATACGAACCTACGGTAGAAATTAGCAAGACCCAGAAAGCTGCGAAGCTCTGTTATAGTGGTTGGGGCTGGCCAATCCCGAATGACTTGGATCTTGGTTGGATCCACATGCACCCCCCTTTCATCAATAATGTATCCCAGATATTGAACCTGGGTCATGCCAAAAGTGCACTTCTCTAAATTGGCACACAACTTGTGTTGCCGCAGTGTTTGGAGGACTTGTCGGATGTGGTGAAGGTGCTCTTCCCAAGTCTGGCTGAAGATCAGAATATCATCCAAGCACACCACTACAAATGAGTTGGTGAATGGCCGCAAGATGTCATCCATCATCCTCATGAAGGTGGCGGGAGCATTCGTCAACCCGAAAGGCATGACCAGCCATTCGAAAAAGCCTTCCTTGGCTTTGAAGGCAGTCTTCCACACATTGGAGGGTTCAATTGGTACCTGGTGATACCCAGACTTCAGGTCGATCTTGCTGAAATATTTTGCACCTTTGAGTTGGTCCAGAAGGTCATCAATCCGTGGGATTGGGTACCTATTCCGGACAGTGATCTTGTTCAGCGCCCGATAGTCAATACAGAGTATCCACGTCCCATCCTTCTTCTGTACCAACACGATCGGGCTCCCACAGGGCGATGAACTTGGTCTGATGTGACCTTTCTGCAACAGCTCCTGAATCTGCCTCTTGATTTCATCATTTTCCAGAACAGAGCGTCGATATATCGGTCCATTGGGTAGTGGCGCACCTGGGGTCAGATCAATCGGGTGCTTGACCTGGCAGTGCAGAGGAACCCCTGTGGGTGAGGTGAAGATGTCTCCGTACTCCTCCACGACCTTATCCATTTGTTGTTGTCGTGCAGAGGGGCCCTGTCTGGAGGTCGTGGCCACAGTCTTCTTCTTGCCCTGGGGGCGGATCATCAGGAAAACGAATTTCCTGGTTTGGGAAATGAGCTTACTACATTGTTTTGCAGTAACCAAAGAGATAGCGGCAGGAGGTGGTACCTCTGGTATCCCGTACAACTTATTTCCCAAAGTAACAATAACAGCACGAGGCCGAGACTCATACACAGCATGACGCTTCCACAAGTATGGTTGTCCTAATAATACATCAGAAACATCAATAGGATCAACGTCACATAATACCTCATCTGTGAAGGGCTTGATGCTATAGGGAAGGCGGCACTGCTGGCTGACATGGAGATCTCGTCCTTGGTGAAGCCACTCGATGGTTAATGGATGTGGCTGAGATGTGGTCGACAAGCCCAACCGCTTCACGGTGTCTGTTGAAATGAGGTTCTTTTGGCTCCCATTGTCGACAATGAACTATACTGGGGAGCCCTTTACCCACATCTAGGAGTGGAAGAGACGTTCCTCCTCCTCTGGATCTTTCGGTTCCTCCTTCTGGATCTTCGTAGTGGCAACAGTAGTGTTGGGCTCCACATCAATAATCTATTTCCCTTTGTCATTCCCCTTGTCAGGTTCTGATTCAGAGTTGGAGAATGCATCTGACTCAAAAGCCCTCATTTTGGCCACCAGTGACTGCTTGGCCCGACACTCACTTGTGTTGTGAGTGGAGCTATTATGGAACTCACACCACTTTCCTGTGTCCTTCTTTGGCTTTGCGGTGTTTTTCTTTGATTTTGGCTTTGACAGGTTGTCTTGAGTCACCATGCCTTGGCTCTATCCTTTTTTCTATGGTTTGGGAGCACCCTTCCCTTGCTTTTGATTCGCGGATCCAAAGTCTCGCTTCTTCTGTTTGAATTTCTGCTCAATCTTGGCAGCATACCGGTATGCCGTACCAAGCGATGAGATGTCGAGGAACTCCATTTCCTCCTGAATGTATCTGTGTAGACAACTCGGATACTTTAGCACCAGATGTTTCTCTAAATCTTTGATACCCAACTTGGTGCGCAGGGTATGGAACAGATTCATCAGCTCATGCACATCTTGATCCCTTTGCTGTCGCAGCGTGGTCCATTGTATGTACTTGTCCTCATAGCTCCCCACGGGATAGTATTGTTCCTTGATGGCATCTCGGAAATAATTCCAAGTGGATATGGTTGAGAACAGAGAGGGTTATGTCTCGTCCTTTTTTTCACAGTGGGTTTCCCACCAGTCCTTGACATGGGGGGCAGCTTTTAGGAGTGCAAAAATAATCTTCTCTTTGTCGGAAAAGTCATGAACCGAGAAATATCCTTCTAATATATTCAACCATATATCTACAACATCTGCATCTATTTGACCCTCAAATATGGTAATGTCAAAATTTACTTGTACCTTAAAAGGAGTCGCACCTCCAGAGTGGCTGTTGGATGCAGATGCGCCGTCGGTGGGCAGTCGTTGAAGGATCTGGGAAAATTTATCCATCATCGCGTTCCTTTGTTTTTCGAGGGCCTCCTCGAGCAATATTTTGATAGGATCTCCTGCTCCTTCATCTTTCTTTTCGTCCCCCATGGGCGTCCATAGGGGTTTGCAAGGTTGATCTTGCAAAGGTTCCACCAGATCGAGCCCTAACTCCTTATACCCCGACCTCATTGGGGACATGCAAAGAAAGATCGAGAAAAAGTAGACCGCTCTGATACCACTAATTTAGATTTATGCAGGAATGCAACAAAATAAACATATAACCATAAATACAAAGATGCAACGGAAATAACACTTCATTTCATTAATATCAAAGAACTGAAATTTTCTTACAGACAGAATGGAAATAAAACTAGCTAGGGCGCTGGTTGCTATCTCTGAGAAGAGATGTGGCGGCTACAGGCCTCTAAACTGAGTTAAAATGAGGCTTGAAGACCTATTTATTATTTAGAAACAATGGAAAATCCTAAACAGCCAAAACCCTAACCCTAGGAGATGAAGCGCCAAAACTATGGGCCCCGTTTGGGTAAATTGGTGTTTCAACTTCCCAGGGGCGTAACTTTGGCATACGATCTCCGTTTGATGCGTACCATACCTCGTTAGAAAGATCCATCTGAGGACTACAAATTTTGAATGAGAAACATGGTCCATGGACCCATGTTCATGGACCATGTTGCTCTCCATTTTCCCAAAAAGCGTCTTTTAGGGCCTTAAAACGGCTCCGGAAGTTCAGGACCTGAAAAAATGCTAAAAATAGTAAGTTGTGCCGAAACTGAAAAAATAAATGAGACAATGGTGGGGCCCCAGGTGGAATAGGTGGGTGACCACCAATATCCATTTGGATCATAGTCTGTGCTTATTGAATAACCAATATGTATTTTCATGGAAAGAAAATACTGATGAAGAAGTGTGGTTACACGGAAGACACAGAAGAAAAGGGTAAGATCCCTTTAACTAGAAGTTTGAAGAGAGAAGGGTTCTTTAAACTCTTTCTCAAGCTATGAATGAAATGAAAGAAGAAATCCGGGGAACAAAGAGGGAAAGACATGTAGATCCCTCAGGAGTATTTTCACATCAAGAAAGCCCCACTACTTCATATAATGTGTGTGAGCATTCAGCCACACAATCTGATCTGCAACGATGGAGCATGCCTACTTTCTTGCCAAAGAAATAAGGAAAGGGAGGAACACTAAAGGAGGAATCTCTTGGTGATTATCTCCAAGAATATGAGTCTCAATCAAAGAGATCCATAATTCGTCTCAGTTTCCCAGAGTTCTGTCAACTCAAAGAAGCAAGATCAAGCACCTACAGTAGAAGGAGAGGGTGCCTTCAGCACACCTTGGGTAGATTCTCTCTACCTACTTTCAATGGATCACCTGAGGATTTAGCCAAGTCTTGGGTAAGGAATCTTGACACATACTTTCAACTGCATCAAGTTTTAGAAGAAGAAGCCTTGAGGGTAGCAACACTACATCTTCAAGGAAAGGCTTATGCCTAGTGGCTATTTGAGTCCTCTTCCTTGGAAGGGATAAACATCTCTTCTTATGCAAGGTTCACTAGGAGAATATTAACAAGATTTGATGTGAGACATTCTGAGACTTCTTGGGAAAAGAAAATCAAGCCCAAGAAATTTGAATCTTTGCATAAGTTGGAAGATTCCATGGAGCCAACTCCAGTCTTAAACATTTTTGAGGGGGTTGAAGATCTGCTGCATAATTTTCCCGAGGCAAAAGCCCCACTACATCAAGGTCTCTTTTATCAAAGAGAAGACATGAGGATTCCTTCTTCACTAAGAGATTAATAAAAAGGATCTCTTGATGATGAAGCATTCTCCAATGATGGGGAGAAAGGAGAGAAAGAGCAGAGAATATCCTCCAGTGACATGATAGCAGGAGGAGATCTAATTTCATTTGGAGATGGAGATGAACCAATGGCTTCCACTAGAGGGATTCTTGCACCTTTTCAAGGGATTACTAAGGCTCTTCCATATGGAGGACATGAGCAACATGTGTCTTTGCTAAAAGACAATGAGACAGAACAAAGGAGGGATCACCTGGCTGATCCACTATCAAAAGATGGGGCAACTGCTCCAATCAGAGGCACTCTTACACCACTACGAGGGGTCTCCAAGTTTCATAATACTTCCACACAAAAATCAGAGGTGAACTTGCGTTGTGGAAGCAAGGGGATGCTGATCCCATATGATAAGCATGGGAGAATGAACCATGAGGCATCAATATCTTGTGTTAAACCACCTGGGATACCACCTGATTCAGATTTGGTGAAAGGTGTCCCACATCTTGATGCTCCACTCATAATTCCAAGGAGGATTGGAGCATTATAAGACAAGGCTACAATGCTTGGAGGCTTGGGTAAGCTCAAGAAGAAGGGAGATCTTGTTCCCTTATCATCACCACCCACTCTCATATCTGGATCTGCGCTGCGGGAGGAGAAGAATGGAAGGATCAACCTTCCAACACACACCTTTGGCATGATGGATGCCAAGGAGAAGATCAACAATATGACAAACATTCATGTCGATGTATCATCAGCACTGTCATTGTTGAGCAGTGTAGATCTGTATTGGAAATCTCAACTGCTTATAGAGTATTCCAAAGATCTTCACACATGTATGGTACTTGATGACATGCTGCAAGAAGAGGGATACTTAGTCCAAGGAGGGGTCATATATCATCATGGTAGAGTCTTCTTGTCTATAGCTTCCAATATCAAGCAGAAGATACTACAAGGAGCACACAAAGAGTTATTTTTCAGCCATATGCAGTCAATGAAGATCTACACTCTAATCATGAGGAGCTTTGATTGGGAGGGCTTGAAAGAGGAACTACATCAACACTTTCAAGAATGCATGAGCTATGTGGAGTTGGGGCAGCCAAGGGACTCTATACAAGAGTCATTTCAGCCATCTCTTCCTTCTTTGGAAAGCGGAGGAAAATCCGTGCACAACTCCATGTGTATGAGAGACTTTGTTGGTAAAGGATATGTTCATGTAAAGCAAGTTTACTTTTTTTATTGTACATGTTCTTTTACCATTTGTATGGAGGCCATGAGTCCTAAAAGGAGCAATGTATCATGTAAATCTCATGGCAATTTTTGGGCCACTAAAAATTATGGATTTGGCCACTCCCTTGATGTGCCAAGGGAGATTTTTTTTCATGATGGTTGCTTCCCAACTGCACCAAATATATCTCACATTTTCTGCAATAGTGAGATGACTTGGGCAGAAATTAAGTGGTGGAAAAACCACTTACCATATCTGGATCTGATGCAGACAGGAGATTCTCTGTGCTGGTTCCAAATGCGGGACTATGAACCACCTCCATATGCAGAAATTTCTTTTTGTATGTACATTGTTTTGATTCCCTATCTGGATGATGTACTTGTACTTTTCAGAGGGATGTATTGAGGAAGGAGGGAAGGAATGCATGAGCCATATAGAATGGCTACTCCCCATGTACTTTATGCCTCATATTTTAGGGACAACATTGGACAAACCATGTTTGTTTCCTATGATCTATTGTCTTCTTATGAGATGATCTATTTGTATCTCATGAGAACTTTTGTGGAGCAAGTCATGGAGGGAAGGTTTGGTGAACGCTTGGCACAAGGAGGAACATTAGCTCATGTTTGTGTCACCAATGGAGGAGGAGATGAGTTGCAACACTCACCTTATCAGTTGCTTGAGGACAAGCAACATTTTGGAGGGGAGGACTGTAATATTCCTAATTAGCCCAAGCTAATAGGAATATACTATTTTTTTTTCATTTTCTTGTTGCAAGAATAAGATTGTAAAGGAGGGTAAATTAAACTCCTAAAACAACAAAATAAATCAATGCCCATGTGAACAAGGCTAAATCTGGGTTGCCTTAATAAAACTCCCTTATGTGTGAAAGGGATTGTCACAATTGACTAGGTCAACAGGACCAAATCCACAGCGTTGTCTAGATGCAATGTACCTCCTAGATGCACAACGCAGATCTAGTTGGAGGCTACACATGTGAAAGGAGCTAAACCTTTGAGATGGTTTAGGGTTTGTCAAGGCTTTCATCCTATAAATTAAAGAGGAGGGCAACATGAGAGGGGTTGTTGAACATATTGTATTGAAAGGATTTTTCTATTTAGATGCTTCTCATTCTCTGGTTGTTTAACTGAGAATAGTTTTTTTTAGCACTTAGGTGTTCCTGATCGGGGATCCCACCTCTTTCCTTGAGAGGCCTCTTGGAAGAGTCTTGAATTTTTGGTCCACTATCAAGCATTTGGCCAAGCTTCTACTTCCAACTACAACACAGATCCTGTTGAGGGTTTGGTAGTCTTTGTAAGCTGTAGCAAGTGGAGGCTAGATCTGTTCAGATCTAAGCCATTCTAGTGCCTCTTTTCAATGGGAGAGTCTTCCATCCCATTGGCAAGAGTGTATTGGATCATCAGAGCTCCAGATCCATTCCTTGGCATCAGGCCAAATTTTTCATCAAGGCTACAACACATTTTGTCTTCTAGGACTGCATTATCTGCAAGAGGAGAGTTGCAGGGAGTTTTGGCAACAATTGAGGAGTGATCGCTAGTGATGAGAAGTTGTCTCTCACTGTGGTGATCCATGGATTTCTGTTCTTATCCATGTCATATTCAGATCTAATCTGAATACTCCTGTATAATCTTTAGGAATTCTATAGGAATCTGCAGATCTGCTGCATGAGAACTCAGATCTACTACATATGTTTCATATTTTGCTAAAAACCCCAAGGGGTATGTAAAATAGAGACAATCTAGTGTCCAGATATGATATAGATCTAATATTTTGTATACAGATCTATCCTAGATCTGAGTTTTAACCTACAGCGGCTTTTTACTCATAGAAATAATGTTTTCAAGGCTTTGCAATGAAATATATTGTTGCAACACCTCTTTTACAGGGTTTTTCTTCATTAAAGTCTCCATATTTCTCTTGTACATTGATTGGGCCACCTTGTAAATCTGATTTACCATTGTATAAGCTATTTTTGAGCTACCATATTGGTCTCTTGCTACTACTATCTATGTTAGTATGAATCTTTTGTCGAAGTGTACGAAAAAAGACCACTTTAGCTACGCATAACTTATAGCCCTAACATAAAATATGGCTGCCAATATCTTCATATCTGCAGTTAGTTGATCAAGACAAGTGCTACAAAAATCCAGATCTATGCATAAAGAGACATTAAGCAGTAAAAATAAGATTTTTCTCCATACATCCAATAGAAAAGACAAGAACAATATTTTTGAAAGAATTTTTGTATTAGGGGCACCTGGGAGGAAAACAAGAAGGTGTTTCCAATTCTCCTCAATAGGATGGGTTCTTGGAAGTCCTCAGCACTTCAGATCTAACATTTCTCTCTCCTGTTGGTGTAGAAAACCCAGACAAAGATAGAACTCAAAGGGAGCTCACACAACAAATAATAGAAAATATGACAATGATAATGGCTCAAAGTCAGACCAAGAGTTTAGATCCAGAGTGATCTAATAGGCAACAAAAGGTGAAGAATGGTAGGAAAAACCCTCCTATTTATAACAAAATATTGGGTCATTCTAGATCTTGGTGCATGATTAAAATAGCATTAACCAAATCTAGATCCACCTTTTATGGAATATTTTATTATATTTGTTGGAGGAAAAAAGTATTTGACTTGGGTCAAATCCCTTTATTTGTGAATAATAAATAAATAAATGATTTATTTATCATTTTAAGGAAGTGGTTGAAAGAAAATCAAATAAATAATGATTTATTTAATTATTTATGGGTGATTTAGTCATATTTAACAAGGAATATTATTTAAATAAGATTTAAATAATTATTCCTAGAAAATAATAAGATAAATAAGAATTTATCTAATTAATTTCTTTGTTTTGGGTTAAACATGACCAAGAATAATAATTGAATTATTGTTTAATTAATTATTCCTTGAGGAAAATCAAACAAATATAGGTTTGTTTAATATTTCCTTTTGGGGTTTCCTGTTTAGACCATAAACAACCTAATAAATGTGTTTTATTAAGTTATTTTACATATTGAAAGCAATTTTACTTAGGGTAAAATTGGTCTTACATGGTGTACTTGGGTCCATCTAATGATAGTAGGTTAGATGACCAAAAAATGGTGTAACAGATTGCCCCCCAGCGTGCGAGTGTTAGGAGCAAATCATATGACCGAAGTACGTTGTAAGAACTCAATCACCGGACATCAAAAGGGAAGTCAGAGAGAGAAATGTAAGGTAGACTAATGTGCTGAAGAACTAGACCCTGAGGAGACGAGACTTGCAGGTGCAACAAGTCTCTTTTTATGAGAGGGTACCTGTGCTAAAGGCGGCGAGGGAGGCATACCTATGCCCGCCAAGACAAAGTACAAAAGAATAGTGTGTCCAGTAAACAAGGGACCGAACCATAAAGTACAGTCGGCATAAACATGAGCCAGATAAAAATACAATGAGGGATCCCATATACATGTTGTGCCTGGGATAACAGCCAGGACTTATACAATAATATCTGAGTACATGAGATACAAATACAACCCAAATGCCCCCTATAAGTGGGGAAGGGCTCACAAAATCTGACTGATACATGCAAATCAAAGAGGTGCTGCAAGCGGCTAAGGCCGACATCATCAAATATATGGAGCTGCATCGAAGGCTGCAATGAAGAGGTCATCCGGGCATGTGGGGGGCTACCTGTAGGGCCACCCCCTCATGAGGGCTGAGACATCTCACACACACCTGGGCATCACCAATAGCTGCTGCTGCATCACTGGACCATCAAGCATACGGATCTCGATCATGCTGAAAGGAGCTAGAGTGGAGAAACAATCAAGTCAAAGGGAAATGAGAGATCCCTTTGCCTGATCCGAGGCACCGAACAAGAGTGGAAGCTGGAACCAAGGTACACCGCCCTCTAGACCTGTCTTCTGGAATGAAGGAGCTGATGTCGACAGAAGGAGGTCCACCATAGGTGAGGCAATGAGAGATCCTCAACTAAGGCATGAGAGAAAATAGTAGAGTGATTGACATACTAATACCAATGATGATGATGGAATGGAGGGGACTGAGTAGAAAATGGACGACTTCCCTTGCTAGAGCATAAAGGACATGAATGACATGGCAGCGACTGACACAGTATCATAAGGGATAGGGGACAGTGGGACTGACGGCCATAATGTGCGACACAAGAGAGAGACCAAGCAATGAAGGATGGAGGACTATAGCGGGGTACAAAGGGACTCGGGATAAACTCCATGAATGCGATGATGACTCAACTTGGATGCGCTAAACAAGGGTGACTCGATGGTGCTGCCACATAGAAAAGGTCCCATAAGGGACCATGAAAACATGAGTACAAGATGGTATCTCATGACAAAAATCGACACGAACAAAGACAAGTATAGAGGCAAAGTGGTGCCCTAAGTACAAGTGTTGTAAGTGAGGAAATCTGATTTTGGGGGGAGGTGAAGTGACCCTTCTGGGAAAAAGTATGTCCTGGTGAAGTATCAAAGTACGAAAATGAAAAAGATGTTGGCTATCTAAAAGAAAATAAAACATGCATTTCAAAAGGGAAATGCTAAGGGTAATATTTCTTAAGATAGAGTGCATTGCGAGGATTAGGAAGGGGATTGCCTTCGAAGTCCTCTAAGAGGTATGCCCCCTTACCGATATCCTTATTGATGATGTAAGGGCCTAGCCATAATGAGTCGAACTTCCCGTGACCAAGGACATCATGGGCCTAGTAATATACTAGAACAAGGTCGCCTTCGTGAAAAGTACGAGGGTGGACTTTTCGGTCATACTAAGCTTTGGTGCGTTTCTTAGCCTCTTCAATGGTTTGCAATGCAACATGACGGTCTTTGGAGGCGCGCTCAAGCATGATAAGTCGTTGTTCTAGAGGTTGGGTATCAGGGACAAGTTCAACGGCCAGATGAAGGGAAGGGATTTCACACTCAATCGGTAAGACTGCCTCCTCTCCAAAAACAAGGTGGAAAGGAGTAAACCCGGTGGCGGTTTTAACATAAGTTCGATAGGCCCACAAAGCAAGGAAGAGCATAAGATGCCAGTTGGTTTTGTGCTTATTCACCGTTCTTTGAAGCATAGTCTTGAGGATTTTGTTGACTGCTTCAACTTGGACATTACCTTGGGGGTAATAGGAGGAGGAATATTGGTGCTCAAAATCCAACAGTGAGAATAGCTCACTCCATATCTCATCTTCAAAATGTCGGCCGTGGTCAGAGACCAGTTGTTTTGGAACCCCGAATCGAGCGATAACGTGGTTAAAGAAAAAGAGGGCTGCGGTAGCTACCGTGTTGTTAAATGTTGGCATAGCCTCGGCCCATTTTGTGAAATAGTCGACTGCCACGATGATATATTTATGGTTACCCGCGGATGGCGGGCGACACTCCATAAAGTTGATGGCCCATTTACAAAAGGGTCCAGTTGTGACGACAGGATGGAGGGGATCTGGGGGAGCTCGTGCCTTAGGGGCTAAATGTTGGCAATTGGAACAGTGTTTGACTGCCTCAATGCAATCACTGAAGAGGGAAGGCCAAAAATACCCAACACGCATGACTTTCTGGGCAGTAGCAAGACCGGAGAGGTGGCCACTGCAAGCGCCACTATGGCAGGCATTGAGGACCTGTTCAGCTTCAGTGTGTGTGAGACAATGACGAAGGACAGTATCTATACCGCGATGATAGAGGTCGTCACCAATAAGAAGGTAGCGGGGAGCCTGGTGTCGAATACGTCATCGAGCGTCACGATCAAGGTGAAGGGCAAACTTTTGGGTTCGCAAGTAATTGAGGATATCGTCGTACCAAGGATCGTCCGAAGTAATGGCGAATAAGTGCTCATCAGGAAAATCATAATTAACTGGGGGATCCTACGTTCCAGTAGGTAATTCAGAAATGAGTTCAGCAAGGGCTAAACCTTTCTTACTTTTTGGTGTGACAAATTCGAGCTTGAATTCTTGAAGGATGACGACCCAACGGGCATACTTCCCAGTGAGGATGCGGCGACTCAACAGGAAAGCCATGGGGTTGGAATTAGTCACAACCATGGTGGAACGCATGAGGATGTAATGACGAAGTTTTTGGACCGAGAACACGACAGCCAGTGCTAGTTTTTCTTCATGTGAGTAGGAAACAGGAGGCCCTACGAGGTTCTTACTGACGTAGTAGATCACATGCTCGATACCGTTGTCATCTTCCTAGATAAGAACTCCAGCGACCGAATAGGTGGAAGCAGAGATGTACAGGATGAATTCCCTATCAAAGTCGGGAGGGCGGATCAAGGGAGCGGATGTGAGAGCCTGCTTGAGGGCATCGAAAGACTCATGAGCATAAGTATCCCATAAAAATGGGATGTTAGATCGGAGGAGTCTAAGGAACCCATGTGCGGTGGTGGCATAGTCAGGGACGAACCGACGAAGAAAATTAGCTTTGCCTTGGAGACTTTGTAGCTGGCGTAAGGTATGCGGAATGGGAAGTTCAAGAATGGCTTGAACTTTCAAAGGGTCAAGAGTGATACCGTCCTTAGACACTATGAAGCCTAGGAGACGGCCGGCGGGAACGCAGAAGACACATTTCAATGGGTTAAGGCGGATATTATACTTGCGACATCAGAGAAATATGGTACGCAGATCGTGGAGGTGCTGCGCCCGATGCTTAGAACGCGCAGTGAGGTTGTCTAAATAAGCAAGGATAATATGAGCTAAGTCATGGAAACAATAAGACATGGCCCGTTGAAAAGTGGCGCCGGCGTTTTTAAGGCCAAATGGCATGACCTGGTAAGCGAAATTTCCCCACGGACTGATGAACACGGTTTTAAGTTGATCAGCAGGACGGATAACGATTTGGTTGTATCCAGAGAAACCATCCATAAAGGATAGAACCTCATGCCCCCCACACTCATCAATGATTTGGTCAATAAATGGTGTGGGGAAGTTGTCTTTGGGACAAGCTTTGTTCAAGTCGCGAAAGTCCGCGCAGACACGGATGGTGCCTTGTTTCTTGAGGACGGGAACTGGGTTGGACACCCAAGTGGTGTATTCAATGGGATGAATGAAACCAGCCTGCTTGAGCTTGTCGATTTCGGCTTTGATAGCATCACGTCTGGAAGGATTAATGGGTCTTAATTTTTGACGGACTAGGTTGGCATCGAGCTATGTGTCGATATGATGTTCGACGATGGTGGGATCGAGTCTGGGCATTTCGGAGTAGGACCAGGCAAAAACATCACGGAATTCTTTGAAAAGCTTAGTGTAGGCCTTAATTTCTTCCGGGGTGCATTGGGCGCCCAAGGTGATATATTCTTCGATTCCCGGTTTGACCGAAATGTCAATTTTAATGGTAGGAGAGATATTGGCCATGTTTTCTTCTTCGAAAGCATCAGGTGTAGGGATGGGATTTTTGAACCAATTGACTGCATTGGGAATGAAATCTTTAGTTTCCATAGCATATTGGTCATGGGATTGCTATGGGAGGAAGTATGCGCGATGGTGCATATCATCCCACGAAAAGTCAGGGTTGGTCATGGCTTCCATGATGTCTTCATCAGACTGGAAGATGGGAAGACTAGAGGAAGGAGGATCACCCGATGATGTAGTAATGCCTGACTGGTCATCTTGTGGAGAAGGGCTCATATGAGCAACGTCAGTAGATCCAAGGTCTACTGAGGTGGAGCCGAGAGTGTCCACAGGTAGGAGGTTAGGCAAATCATCTCTCAAGGATGACGATAGGTAAAAAATGGTGGTCGAAGGCTCTGTCGTTTCGACAGCAGGAGGAGGAATGTGAATAGGAGTAGGAAGATCCTCTGGTCCTACCGAAGTAGAACTCGCAAACAAGTGAGAAGGTATCTTGTCATGCGTAGCCTTGAATTGGCGATACGTGTCTAAGGAGGAACGATACTCGTCAAGGCGGGGACAGAGGTGGGTGTAATGGCCATGGAAATCGCACAAAGCACAAGGGTGATTTGTGCGCAAGGTTTTGAGTTTCGGGATAGGATCCGGGATAGTGACGTAGACTTCAGGGATATCAGATTCCGGAAATGTCTCGTTGACCATGGTCTTGAGATGCGGCAATTCAGGACACGTATGGGTGGCGTGACCAACAATATCGCACAAAGCGCACTGGATAGCGCGCTTTGGCAGTCGAGTAGGGGTAGGGTTCGTCGGGGCGGCTTGGTCCTGATTGGTTTTTGTGTGAGCTTTGCCCCCTTTGCCTGATACCGTCGCAACCGGAGATGGTGTGGGCTGAGGTGTGTGAGGCACCGTGGTAGCTGGAGAAGTGACGGGGATCGGTTGAACCGGAGTCAAATCAAGGTAGGGTTTGGGGTGACCAGGTGGGGTAGTGGCTGGAGGGTCAAGGTACCAGACGGGGATACCCAGGGTTAGGTTGGGGAGGGAGAGGGTATCCATAACAGGTACCGAGTACACTCCAGGAGGTGGAAGGAATAACGGTATCTGACCGGAGGGGTAATGGCCGGGCGGAACGACTCTGAGGTGGCTAAGGCTTGGAGGAACTGATCCAAGGGTATAGAGGGGCTCATCGATACCAGCTATAGGAGAGGGCCCAGAAGGAGGAGTTCTGGCTGGCTGAGATGAATGGCTAGGAGCAGGTTGCGGTGGGCGAGGTTGAGGTTGCTGACTAGCCGCAGCGGGCTGCTTAAGGGTAGCCCGAGACGATTGCATCATGCAAACATTCAATAAGCTGGGATCAGAGATAGGAGGAGGAGGAAGACCAGGAAAATTTCCAAGCAAAGAAGAGTCTTTGTAGATGCTGGGAGAGACACTGGTCAAGGAATCGACGGTTTGCTTATTGGCTACAGAAGAGATGGTCGTCTCAGGGGAGGTCTGAGACTTTGGCTCATGATACGTCAACTGGTCGATGGTGACTATCTTTCCATTGTGAGGAGAAGACATCTTGCGAAAAACCGCAGAGGGGAAAACAGACATGGCATAGATGTAGCTTCGCCCCAAGAGAATGTTGTAATCTAGAGAGGCGTCAATGACTTCGACGTCAACGCAAACAGTCTTTCCTGCAAGACTGATAGGACAATTACGGAAAAGGCCAATGGGCTGGGAGGCGTGTCCATCCCATGCTCGAAGGGTAATCGTGGAAGGGGCCAACTGAGGAGATCTGAGTTGCTTCCAAACCGAAGCGGACATCACACAGGTAGATGCCCCCTCATCAATTATACAACGAGAAACGTTAGCGTTTTGGATTTTGACTGGGATTTGGAAGGCTACGGAAGCAGGAAGAGGAGGATGTTCTGATTGATGGGCGTCGAAAACAATCATTTGGTCATCAGCAGGATCTGCAGCGCCCATGGCAGATAGCAGAGCCTTCTTTTGGGAAGGGCACGACTGGAGGAGTTCCAATGTGGAAATGGTAGCAGGAGACTGCGCCAAATCATCTACTATGCTATACAAATGAGCAGCTCGACCAGAAGCAGCATTTCGGCGTAATGGTCCCTTAGGAATCTTGGTATGAACCTCAACTTTGGGTTGAGGAATATGTAAGGGACCATTGGATGTCGAAATAGGCTCGGTAGAACTTGAAGAAGGGGACTCGGAGACAGACTGAGCGGGAGGCTTGGGGTACTGGCGAGACCGAGTTTGAAGGTTAAGGTTGACGGATGGAGATGGATCATAGTTCATCATGAGGATCTGGTAATCGGAGGAACCAGAAGGGAAAGGTTGAGTGGCGACCTGTCCGTCAGGTGGTTGGGCAGCCATGAATCCTTGCTGGGGGAAAGGATCGGTAAACACAGCCGGTTAAGTAGAGGCCACATTAGGGGGAGCATGAGGGGAGGCATGTTGTCCTCGCAAAGTGGCTTAAGACTCCCACATCTGCCACATCTGTGGTAGAAGGGGACAATCGTGAGTGTAATGACCGTAAACACCGCAACACGAACAAGGCTTATTTGTGCGAATAGGCCTGTCCGGCTTGGGCTGAGTGCCCTGTTGCTGGTTAGCAGTGTTAGGGTCAGTACCTTGAGGATTGGGTCCACGAGTACCAGGGGTAGATTTATTTTGATTGCCTCTCTGCCTTCTTTGAGAGGAAGGGGGATTAGTCGCGCCCTGCTGTGCAAATACTTGCCCTGGAGGGGGTTGTAGGTGTTGTTGATGGGGTTGATAAGGCAAGGGAGGTGGAAGTGCATATGCTGGAGGAGCTGGAGCACCAGGCTGCAGATAAGGATAGTGGTTAGGTTGGGCAACATTGAGGTAAGAAGGAGGTTGGGCAAAAGGATGAGACGTTTCGTATCCTGGATACATGCTGCTTGGAGAGGGAAAAGTGCTAGAGGTGCTGACCCCTCCCGGAGGGAGACCATAGCCCATAGGAGGTTGAGCATACGGATGAGAAAGGGCTCCAAAGATACCGTTGGTAGAATGAGATGCCCCCGGGGCGTTAGCGCCACCGGGCCTAGGGAGGTCAGGAAGGACGGTATAAACATAACCAGACTGAGCGTAGATCAGGTCATATTTCAAGGCTATTTGGAGGGCGGCTTCCTCGGTTTGAGGGAAATGGGAGGTGACATCTTTTCCAATGGGAGGTAAGAGAGTGTGAAGGAACCAGTCCATATAAACCTGATCTTCAAAGGTGGGAGCTCGACATAATCTTCGTCTTCTCCGCCATTCCTAGACATGAGTGGAAAGGCGGGTCGAAGAGGTTTGACGGAAAGACGTCAAAAGCTCTGTACTAGTGTCATATCGGAGAGCGAGCTGGAAATAAGATAAAAAGGCCTAGGCAATGGTTGCAAAGGTGGTATGGGAAGAGGTGGCCTGGTCAACATACCATTTAGAAGCTTCGCCCGTAAGCGTGCGTTGGAACAACCGAAGACAGATGGAATCATCGGTAATGGAATTGGAGGAACACCACATGTGGAAAGATCGGACATGGTTGGTTGGATCTTCTCCAGCAAGGCCTTCGAACTTAGGGATGTTGGAGGGGAGCTTGGTTGGCATAGAAGGCCAACCAACATCGTGGCATATAGGGTCATTGGTCAACTGATTGAGATCGGGGAGGCTGAGGCATGCCATGTAAGGGAGCAAAGGTGCAGCCGAGGTAGTTCCTGTGGCGGTTCCGCTAGTAGTAGTCCCGACATTAGGGCCGGGATTACCACTAGCGTTAGGCCCTAGACTAGACATAGTGAAGGTGACAGGGGGAGAACCAGAAGTAAAAGGAGAACCCAATGAATCAGAAGAGGATTCGGAGTGCGGACTCGGAGGAGGACTAACTCGACGACGGCGGGAAGGAGTAGGTCGACCGACCGAAAACTAAGGGTGAAGGCCAAGAAGTCTCTAGGATGTGCGCCTTGGGGGCGCAATGGTGACAACACAAACATGGCACAAGGGGAAGAAGAACGACCAACAAAGGCAGGGAGGTGCAGAATCAAGTGATTACAATGTCGAAACAAGGGCAGAAAGGTGCAGTGTCAAGTGATTTTACAATGTTTTAAAGTCTTTTCCTGGCGGTGTTAACCAGGCTCTTCTTCGCTTAGGGTGAGTGTGTGGCATGCGTTAATTTTAATTTTTAAACCCTGACGTTTTGAGAGCAAAAGAAAAAGTGTGTTGTGTAACTGAAAATAAATCTGCAGAGAACAGTATATAATGCTGAAATAACAGAAAATTAACAGCTAACAATGCATCGATCTAACCCAAAAAGGTGGGTCTCTCAAAACTAGTCGAAAAGAGGGAAAAAATCTAGTCAAAACACACTAAAAAGAGGCCAATAGATCTAAGGTCGGGAGGGACAGGGATCTAAAGGAGAAATCTCCTAAAAAGAGGTGCAGAACACAACCAAGAGGCAAAGGCAAGGTGCCTGCAAAAAAGGAGGAAATCAGCAAAAAGCAGGAGGGACAAGGAGGAGGCCCTAAAGGTAGATCCAAAAAAAACTTCATGAGGTGATTTGAAAGGCAGAAGCGCTGATTAAAAGGGATCTGAAAAGGAGGTATCAGATCTGAGAAAGCGGTGGCTAAAACTGTGAAAAAATAGACACCTGAAACAGTTAAAACTCTTCCACCAAAAGTGGAGGGTACTGAAGCCCTAGGGGGCTATGTTCCCACTTAGATGAGCAAAACAGATCAGAAACAGGTCTAAATGGGCTGAGACAGAGGCTGGAAAACCCTGACAGAAGCTTCAGAAAAACCCAGAAAAATTGCAGAAAAATAGCAGAAAAACTGGCAGGTCACAGGCTCTGACCTGTTTTCTGTGCAGGTCGCAGATAATGGGCTGAAAAGTGCGACCTAGAGGCCAGGTCGCAGTTTCTGGGATGAAAAGTGCGACCTAAAGTTCCAGGTGTCCCGACGGCAGATTTCCGAAAAAATTGTCGTCTCAGTTGCGGCTGATGTTTGTCACCTGCGCAATAGGTACAGAAACACGTGGAAGTTAGAAATTTTAATGTTTTAGGGTTTTATAGGTGAAAAACAACATAAAAATAGGAAAAACAAAAAGCTGAAAAAAAACCCTAGGGTCTGAAGTAGCTGGATATGCAGGAATATGAAAAACGACAGCGGTCGTAATTGAAAACCCGTGTGGAGTCGCCAGTTGTTAGTATGAATCTTTTGTCGAAGTGTACGAAAAAAGACCACTTTAGCTACGCATAACTTATAGCCCTAACATCAAATATGACTGCCAATATCTTCAGATCTGCAGTTAGTTGATCAAGACAAATGCTGCAAAAATCCAGATCTATGCATAAAGAGACATTAAGCAGTAAAAATAAGGTTTTGCTCCATACATCCAATAGACAAGACAAGAACAATATTTTTGGAAGAATTTTTTGTATTAAGGGCACCTGGGAGGAAAACAAGAAGGTGTTTCCAATTCTCCTCAATGGGATGGGTTCTTGGAAGTCCTCAACACTTCAGATCTAGCATTTCTCTCTCCTGTTGGTGTAGAAAACCCAGACAAAGATAGAACTCAAAGAGAGCTCACACAACAAATAATGGAAAATATGACAATGATAATGGCTCAAAGTCAGACCAAGAGTTTAGATCCAGAGTGATCTAATAGGCAACAAAAGGTGAAGAATGGTAGGAAAAACCCTCCTATTTATAACAAAATATTGGGTCATTCTAGATCTTGTTGCATGATTAAAATAACATTAACCAAATCTAGATCCACCTTTTATGGAATATTTTATTATATTTGTTGGAGGGAAAAAGTATTTGACTTGGGTCAAATCCCTTTATTTGTGAATAATAAATAAATAAATGATTTATTTACCATTTTAAGGAAGTGGTTGAAGGATAATCAAATAAATAATGATTTATTTAATTATTTATGGGTGATTTAGTCATATTTAACAAGGAATATTATTTAAATAAGATTTAAATAATTATTCCTAGAAAATAATAAGATAAATAAAGATTTATCTAATTAATTTCTTTGTTTTGGGTTAAACATGACCGGGAATAATAATTGAATTATTGTTTAATTAATTATTCCTTGAGGAAAATCAAACAAATATAGGTTTGTTTAATATTTCCTTTTGGGGTTTCCTGTTTATACCATAAACAACCTAATAAATGTGTTTTATTAAGTTATTTTACATAGTGAAAGCAATTTTACTTAGGGTAAAATTGGTCTTACATGGTGTACTTGGGTCCATCTAATGATATTAGGTTAGATGACCAAAAAATGGTGTAACAATCTAAAACTGCGTTATTTTCTTGGCAGTGTTCTTTTGTATTGCTGCAGTCCCTTCTTTGGGCAGTTTTCAAGCCATACTGGGTGTGGGAGATCTGTTTAACCCACCTAGTTTGATTTTTTCTGATATCCTCTTGGATTTGGATCTTATATTATCAAATCTAAGGGATCCAAGGGTTGATTTCAAGTGTTGTAGAATCCATTCCTGAAAAATGCGTTTTTCAGGCATGCCTTGCTAGCAATCCCAATTTGGGGATATTACAAATTATGTTGTAATGGAGTGCAGATTTGTTGTTGAGCTTGATTATCTGGAGCTCTCTGTTATCTCTGAGATATTATGGTCTATGTCATGGTTTCAGTGGGAAGGTGATACACGAGGAACGTTGGAGGCTTAAACTTGGGCTGGGAACATGTGAAATATGATATAGACTCCAGACTTGGAAATTCGACCTCCTCAACTTTTGATACTAAGAATATTATCATTTCCATGCAAATTGAATAGAAATTCTTGACATGAAATTTTTTATTAGACCACTTAAATAATTAATATGGTAACTTTCCCTACACGATCCCAACCACGGCTAGCCAGACCTAACTCGGAGGATGCAAAAATGGAAAAATTAGGGTGGGAATGATGGGTAATTGTGGTGATAGGATGGCAGACACCTATAAGGTGACGAATAGACCATGTCAGGGATATTGCGAGAGATATTTAGCTGAAATTACAACTAACAAAGGGAATTATTGCTAATTATTACGAATACGACGACTGATACATGGGACTCCCTAACCAAAAATGGTTGCAGAGGGGTGAAGCTACTTCCACAACTGAAAGAAATAAAATAAATTTATTCATGATGGAATTTGACTGGAATGGATGACTAATTATATGAACAGACTAATGTTCCAATAACTAGGGTACTGTTCCAAGAAATAGTATACATAGTTGGAGTTGTGAGAGGCTATGTTATATGAGACAAAAATGATTGAAAAAATTCTACTAAATTTGTAGTTTGAATCTGATATTGGGCCATAGTTTGAATGAGGATCCTAGATATCTGCATATTCAAGAGTACAAAGGAGAATGCAAGGTAATTGGGCCATATTTGGACTTCATTTCCTTGGATTACATTAAATCAATTAAGACGCAGAATGTGAACATTGGAAGACAAGATAACCTAAATATTGTAGTAATTAGAGACTATTAAGATGAGGAAACTATGAGAAATATATTTGACTTAATATGAGAATACCAAGATCTATTCCTCAACACTTTTTCATATATGAAATGCACACTGGGAAATATAGGGGAAACGAATATTTCTTTAAACCTAGATGATAAAATTGTATGATAAATACCATACAGACTAAACCCATTATATAAGAAAAAACTGATCGAAGAGATCAAAAGGATGTTGAAGGATGGCATAATGGAACTTGTAGAGGAGTTTGAGTGGGATAGTTTGATGTTCATACAATCGAAGAAGACAGGTGAGAAAAATATCTATATAGATTTGAGAAAATTCAAAAATACTTGTGTTCATGATGTGTTGGTGGGAAATGATGGATGGGTTGAGACCCTAGGTTCAAGCATATGGGCCAACAGAGGCTCTGTCATAGTCTAACGTAACGTCGACATTTTCACCCTATTTAGGAGAATAAGGAATCTCACCCGAGATGTGTCGTAAACTTAGTTAGGGGAAGGAATATGGTATCCGAAGAAACCACATGGAGGCTATCAACACCCAGTAAACCGACAACTATAACATCAAAGGTGAAATCAAGACAACTCAATAATTTAAGAAGAGAATATATGTGCATGTTCAATCATAATATAATTTTAAAAGGCCACTTCAAATCACACATGAATATTCTCATATAAATTTTTAACTCCATCTTCCATTAGATTCAAAACCATTATAGAAATACATTGGCCTTGATGGCATCGTTGACATACCAAAAACTAACATAACAAGATATTACATGAGCACAATAATATTGAAAATTATGAGCTGAATAGGCTTCGCGAGATAATTTCAGTGTACTCCTTGCTTCTTCCCCATTGGATTTTTCCTTTGGCTTTCTTAAACCCTGTGCTTGCTCGAACTGCTACTTCTCCCTCAGATGCTCTGCCTTTTCCATCTTTTGGCTACCTCAATTTCTCAGTTGTGTTTACTTCCTTGGTTGTCAGCATTCCTTTCTGCTCAACTGTGACTACTTGATTCCTGATTTCTTTGGATGGTTCTTCGAAACTAATAGTATTTGGCAGGTCCCTTCTCCTTCTTAAGTTGTATTATTCGTGACTTCCCAACGGTTAGCTCTGGATAAAATGTGGTAAATATTCAAAGCATGTCACAACTTATCTCTGAAAATGATGGACCGAACAGGCCCCGACCACAGTCCATTGAATCATCCCTGAGTGAGTCATTTTCCGATGATGGTGGTGCTACTGGTGCTTCCTGCTATTGCAGTGTTTCTTCCTCTATTGATCCTCCTTGATTGGTTCCTTAAAACTTGTGACCTGACTATAGGAAGGACTAAATGGCTACATTTTTTAACCTTCTGAACTCATCGATAGCCGCCTTCCATGATCTTGTGTGAGTGCTCGCTTGATCGAGGAACGACATTGTGAGTTTGTCGGTAGGACGGGTAGGGAAGGTCATCAAGAGGGTATTCCATTAATATTTTTTGTCCTTACTGATTTGTTGTAGTGTCTTTAACTTAGCCTGTGTTGGTGGCTTAAGGTCATGAAGTGGACACTTGGCCTTTCTCGACTCATCCTCTATTTGTTGGATTTTTTATTTGAGGACATCCACCTATGCCAAAATATTCTTCCATTGGGCCTTATCCTTGGAAGTAGGGGATAAATCATTTGATTTATTCTTGCTAGGAAGCCTCACCAGTCATGAAATTTTTCTAAGAGTCCCTTGGATTCCTGCATATCCTAAATGATAAAGGCTTTCAGACAAGCCACTTTTGTGATTTTTTTCTCAATCTGGTTTGTATACTGGGAATGGAGATCTAGTAGTTCCCTCTAAGTGGAAACAATACTTTGATTTAGATCTCTATTGGTCAAGAAAATTTCAGTGGAGAATTTATGATGTGGCCACATCATTCTAAGAGAGTGCAGGTTGAGATGCCTTCCGGAGCATCTACGACAATCTTTGCAACCAAGAGCCATAGGTCCTAGAACGTTGAAATAATTTGGTAAACCTAATTCTATGGAGTTGTTTTCTCCTGTAGGATATGAGATAATTATATAGCAATGGAAAGAATATAATACTATTTTTTTTCATGTTCAACTGCCAGAATTCCATGCAACGCCTCCGCTTGGCATGAAGTCAGTTGAATGAAATTAATCAATTGAGCTAAGGGCCAACCCTAGAGGTCATCAGAGGTCATAGTAGAGGGTTTAGGGAATCAAATCTGCAATGGTTTTCTACTGGAAACTTATTTATTATATTTCCCTTGGGGTGATGATTCTCTTCATGAGGGTTCAACGGTGTGATAATTAATGTGGCCCAGGGTGGAGTGCAGTGGTGATGAGGGGGTAGGGTCAATGAGTAGGGGAGCTACATGGAAGGTTTCTGGATTCAGATTCCTAGGGGAAATAAGCTGACCGACAGTCGTTAGTGGGCCTGATTAAAGTAGTAAGGACAACATATATGTATGAATATACTTATTTCCTAAAGGATGAATTATAAGTGTCCCATTTTTATTTTCGGTAACTGAGAGGATAATGAAATTGAACTCCATTTTCATTTCAGTACTGATAAGAGTTCCAGATGGAAGTATGTCTGAGATGGTGGAAGAGGTGGTGGTTGTTCGAGGAGAGGGATTGCATGACCTTAGGGATGTGAAAGAAGCGGAAAATGGATTCTCTTCAGTGATGGGCATGGTAGTGTGAGATTGGGATTATTCATCAGTAAGGTCAACAACTTGGGTAGAATTTGTTTTAATCCTTTTCCGGGGGACCAATCGTGGTTTTCGGTAAGAGGTCATATATTTGGAATTGTGGGTTTAGACTGAGAGTGAGAACCAACTAAAGGAATTTCAACAATAATAGGGCTCTAAATCAAAGGTACATGTAGACTAGAACTAAGAAATTCAGAAAAGGTAGGAAAATGACTTACTGAAGCCCATACATATTCCAAAGTTTCAAGTAAGGACTGAATGTATGTCTAAAGTTGCTTGATGAATGGAGTCAGTGCTTCCTCGGTGGGTCATTTCCTTGAGGAAAAAGGGGTTTCTCCAGGTAGTGGTTGAGGCACCTCTGCTCCAAAATAGTATATATGCTTCCTATCCTGAAATTTCCCAAAAATCCCCAGCGAGGAAGAGACTTTGTTATGGAAGGCTTCTTTTGAAAGCATAAAATTTTGGGCCTGCATCTAAACTGTGTGGGAGTTGATGCACTTAGGAAACACCTAGGTGATACCATGAATCATGCCAAACCAGATATCCTATGAGGATGCATCGAGGAGAAATAGAGGGATTCTTTCTCTAGCCTTGGTGATGTAAAAAAATTTCTTGTACCATCTGACAAAAGAGTACTCATTGATTTTTTTGCTACTAGGGTCCCCAGAGGT
The DNA here is from genome assembly GCA_034641835.2 of Pinus albicaulis. Lineage (NCBI taxonomy): Eukaryota > Viridiplantae > Streptophyta > Pinopsida > Pinales > Pinaceae > Pinus > Pinus albicaulis. The sequence goes on along the minus strand of CM076569.1, from coordinate 690,166,389 downwards.
CTGCCATGGTAAATAACTGAGTGCATGGGATTGGTATTAAATAACCGTCACCATATCTCTCCCCTCTAGTCGTCACCATTTCCACATATTTAAGGTGACAACAAGATATCCATATATAAAATGAGTACCAATTTTATAGACATATTCAGAAGCATTGAAAAGTTCATTTAATAGAAAACTACACCAATTCAACGATGTGCCTTGAACATAAGCTTCCACAAATGAGATGTATCTAATGTGAATTCACCTCTGGAGAAGTACCACATGAGATTTCCGGCAATTATATAACAAAAAAATTTGATGTTAGGCTTGTTAAGTCATTCTATTAAGGCACCTTTGCCACCACACTAGGTACCATACCTGTTGTAATAATTTTCATTGCTTGTATTCTTGCCCTTATTAGAATTATTCTAAAATTTAGTTGATAACATGGTTGCAGTAGTAGATATCCATGTAAGTCAATGAATGTTGATGGAATGTATTGGGTATTCCTTGTCGAGCCATAAAGACCCTCCATGCATCTTACTGATGAGGAATTTTGTGCATTGCATCGTTGCTCAGGTCATGTCGAATATTAGAAGACCTTGTAAGTTCAACAACGTTGACCTATGTAGTCCTCTGAAGTCTTCTCTAACTTTCACCGACTGGCTTCCATTGGGTTTGGTGACAGCTTCTGTGTACACTTCCCACTTGAGCACTGGAAAATGGAATGATTCTGAGAGATCATTGTCTACAAGCACAAAATTATCATACTTGCCATAGAGATGCCCGATATTTGTAATTCTTGAGTCTTGTTTAATTTCTGGAATAAATATTATGGTCTATCTCATGGTTGCAGTGCGAAGGTGATACACGAGCAATGCTAGAGGCTTGAACTTGGGCTGGGAACATGGGAAATATGATATAGACTCCAGAATTGGAAATTCGACCTCCTTGACTTTTGATACTGAGAAGCTTATCATTTCCATGAAAATTAAATAGAAAGGCTTGACATGAAATTTTTTGTTAGACTAGTTAACTAATTAATATGGTAACTTTCCTTACTCGATCGCAACAATGCCAACAATAATGACAGCTATCCAGACCTAACTCAGATGACGTAAAAATGGAAAAATTAGGGTGGGAATGATAGGTAATTATGGTGATAGGATGGCAGATGCCTATAAGGTGATGAAATAGACCATGTCAGGGATATTACGAGAGATATTTAGCCCAAATTAAAACTAATAAATGGAAATATTGCTAATTATTACAAATACGGCGAGTGACACATGCGACTCCCTAACCAAAAATGGTTGCGGAGGGGTGAAGCTACTTCCACAATTGAAAGAAATAACGGAAAATTATTCATGATGGAATTTGACTGGAATGAATGACTAATTAGATTAATGGATGAAACTAATAACCTAAAAGAACTAGTGGACTCTACGTAGAACTACCTACGATTCCCTTCTGGAGATCAAATCATTTTGATGTAGAATTGGTTGAGTCATGGAAAGTTTCATGTGTGCACCATTCAACCATATAATTCGTAGGACTCCATCCAATTGTGCGAGATTGACAACTCCTGATTCTTTCACTTCTGCAACTATGAATGGTCCTAACCAACGCATTTTCATCTTTCCAGGAAAATTTAAGAAATTACTGTCATATAATAGAACATGTCCTCCAATTGTAAAATATTTCCCCTTCATGTGCATGTCATGCCATGCTTTCTTCCTCTTCTTTTCGATATTTTGGTGTAATTTTTTGGGTACTAAGTTTTTCCTATGGAATCATCTCAATTTTCTATTCATTAATATGTCAACCTAGCATTTGTATTTTTGTTACAAGGCTGTCATCACAGTCTATGCAGAGATAGTGCTTTAAATTATAGGAGAATATGTAAGACTAACATTAAGAAAAGGCTATGAAGAAATACTTCCAAAAGATACTAAATTCAATATATAAACAAAATTGAATCACTCTGCAGGAATCATGGAACTATTTTACTATCTCGGAAACAAATATTAAATTCTACCAAACCAAGCATTCCTACTATGATGTGAAACTTCAGGATGTATAAAAAAATGAAACTACTCTCAATTAATAATTACTTTAATCACTTATAAATGCTAACAGTAAAGCATAAAAATGGAAATTCACTCTGTAACAAAGTAATTCTAAAAATGAACACAGCTAGATAATTACATCTGAAAACTTATTCAATGTGATTGGAAGATCTAATCATTCATGGAAATGAAATTTAAGTCCAGAGATTCACACGACCAATCAATAAATTCAATAATTCACACAACGAAGATTATAAATCTCTGAATTCACATAGCAGAATTTTAAATCTAAGAATTCACACAAGAGACAACAGACATTCATATGAAAGGAAATAAAAGATAGTAATAGAAGAAAGACAACAATGTTTCCACTGACTGAGCCCACGGTCTCTAGAAGTAACTTCCTTAAGGAAAATTCAACACAATAGGTTAAAGTTGAACCATCAAAATTTCAGTGATATCAAAGTGAGTTACAAAATGGTTTTTAAAACTTCAAAGAAGTTTTGTTATTCACATTTTACAATCACTGGGAATATTCAAAGATCATCGTCCTCATTCTTTCTTAATGAAGTTTATTATGTATATTACAACCTATTTTCAATGCTGGAATGATAAAGCTATCTTGAGAATTGGATTATTCTCGGGATCTCTTATTTAAATTACAAAATCTTTAAAATAAAAAATATTATCTTCTCCTTGACCATTTCATGCAATTAGATGTGAATCCTCAATCAGCATGCCAGGATTAGTCCAATGGTCTTCGAGACTTGGTTTTTCTCTAGTATTTCAAGGGAAAAACAGTTTTTCATCAAATTTCTTGTGTTCATAAATTTACCCAAATTATAACCTTATGATATCTAAAGCACTTAAATTAACTCATTAATAAGATGAAATAATAAGACATTATTAATTACTTTTATAGAGCTTCTATCTCTCAAATTACTATAAAATAAACTAAAAGGAATTAAAAAATAGATATTTAACTAAAGAAAGCACGGGAATAAACATACCAATTCCATGGCCCAATAGAAGTCTTTCGGAAACCTAGATTCATCCAGCTCCCAAAGTTCTTCCAACTATTTTGGGATTGATTCATCCTCTTTCATGCGAGTGGTTTGCACAATAAAAAGGTTTGGGATGTTAAACTCAGTAGCTATTATGTCTTCTTGTCCATATACTAGCTGGAATGGCATATAGTTGTGTAAGAACTTGACAGTTGTACAATAATTCCATAGTGTAGTTGGCACCCATTTGTCCCAATCATCTCTATTGGCCTATCATATCTTGGTGAGTCCCCTCTCTAATATTTTGTTAAAAGCTTCCATAGTACCATTTTCTTGAGGGTGATAAGGGCTACTCTTATGGTGATGTATCATAAATTTTTTCAAAAATGAAGCGACAGTTTAATTAATAAAATGGGTCCCCTAGTCACTCGTGAGGCTTTGGGGGCACCCAAATTGAGTAATAATATCCTCAAAGATGAATCTAGTGCTAGTGTTTGTATTGCAATCTTTGAATCATGTAACTTCAGCCCATCTGGTAAAGCACTTTGTGGTGGTGATAATATAACTTGCATGTGAGTGACGCACTAGTGGGTTAATAGGTCCCACAAAGTTGACTTCTCATTTCTCAAAGGCCTGGAGTGCTCGTACTAGTTTAAAAGGGATTTCATCTCGGTGCGATGTATTAGAGGGAATTTTGAGGTCTAAAATGGGCCTCCTAAGAAAAATGTACAACCAAAATAAACTTTATAAGAACTAATAGGATTTAATATGATGATAACAACCATGGGGGATGATTCACCATTTTTTAAGTAAAAGGGTAAAAATATTAAAAAATAGTAAAATAATAAAACTACTTTTTCAACTCGTATTTTCAACTTATCTCCCAAATTTTTTACTCAAATTTTGAGTGAGAGTACCTTTTGGATGCAAAATTTAATTCCTCATCCAAGGATTACCCATGTTCCATACTTTCGATGGACCCTGCTAAGCAAAAAATGAGAAATACATGAAAAACGTGTTTGCAATCACGTTTTTCACGTATTTCTCATTTGTCACTTAGCAGATTCCATCGAAAGTATGCAACATGGGTACTCCTTGCCTGAGGAATTAAATTTTTCATCCAATGAGTACTCACGCTTGAAATTTGTGTAAAAAATTTTGGAGATAAGTTGAAAATACGAGTTCAAAAAGTAGTTTTTTCTTTTTCCCTCTAAAATTTGATGATGTCATCAAATCTTATTTTATTGTTTCCACTATTATTTTATAATTTCTTTAGGAGGCCCATTTTAGAACTCAAAATTCCCCTAATGGATTTCGAACCCTTTGACAAACGTCACATCTCTTGGCATACTTCTTTGCATCTTGGAAAAGTGTGGGCCACCAAAGTCCCACATGTAGCACTTTCTTTGCGGTGGCCTTCCAACCAACATGCCCACCCACAAATCCTGAATGAAATTCCCATGATACAACATGTATCTCATGATCAAGAACACACCTTCACAATATTTGATCAATTACCAACTCCTACATTTGTCCTCTAATCAACTGGTAATCTATAGCGTGAACCACCATGTGCCTTCGTTGTGTTGTTGTGTACCCCTCGGATAATTTACTTGTGGCTATAAATACTGCAATGTCCTCCAAGTAGTATGGTATGGCATCAAATTGAAACAAGTTGGAATCTGGAAACTGGCCCTCTAGCTTTGCCTGATTCTAACCGGGAAATGGGATCATGGCCCATGTTCCATATTCCTGGCTTGACGATTACTTCAAATGTGAACTCTTGGAACAACATAAGCCATCAAAAGATTATTCCTTCAAGTACATGCTTTTTCACTATGTACTTCAAGGAAACATTATCAATGAACAATTTGAACGGACCCCCCAGGAGATAATTCCAAAACGTTTGTAGTGAATACACCATCGCAAGAACTTTGTGCTTAGTATGAACATGAAATTTCTTTTTCCATTTCAGAGAAACTGGGATTGGTGCACTTGCCAGTTTTTGCTTCAACACGTTGAAAGCAGCTTCACATTCATCCAACCATGCAAATATTTAGGGTTTTTTCAATAGCTTCTCCAATGGTACAATGATCAAGGCATATTTATAGATGAACTTCCTATAATATTCGATGTAGCCAAGGTTGTATCTCAGTTGTTTAACATTTTTTTGTGGGGCCATATTTAGGATCACTGCAACCATAGTGGGATCAATACATACTCCCTCTTTGTAGACTATATGGCTAAGAAGTGTTCCTAAAGGGATAATGAATGTGAAATTTTTCAGGTTTAAGAAGATCTTTAGCTATATACAGCACTCAAACATCACTAAGAAAAAACTAGAATGTTTTTTCAGTAAACTATAGATGGTCAAATCATCCTTGTAAACCTATAGAAACCTTTGAATATAATACATAAAGGAATTTATTACAATGATTGAGAATACTATTAGTGCATTCCTAAGCCCAAAAGGCATGACATGGTATGCATGGGATCCACATTTAGCGGTGAATGTGGTCTTATTCTTATCTGCCTCTACAATTTGTTCTTTTTGGTAACAAAATAATCCATCTATAAAATATTAAGCTTCATTTCCTGCCACATTGTCCAGAAATTCATCACTGAAAGGGTGGGGAAAGGATCATGATACACAGGCATTGTTCAGACTCCGGTAATCCACACACTCCCGATTTTATTCAACCCCATTTTTGTTTCGTATAATAATTCGACTAACCCACTCAACCTTGTCAATTGGGAAGATAAGCCTTACTACCAACAACTTGTCTATCTCCTTCTTCACCTTCTCTTTCACTCTCGGGTTTAGCCTATACATCCGACGTTTCACTGGATTGGCATCTGGTTTAAGCATAATCTTCATCTCCCCTAAATCTCCATTAATCCCTTTAAGATATGCAACAGAAAAATGGAACAAGTATTTGTATTATCTTAGGAGATCGGAGATTTCCTTGGTATGCTTCTCATCCTAGTAATCTCCAATCAAGGCTAACTTCAGCTTCTCATTAGTGCCAATGTTATGTTTCCAGAATTTTATAGGTATTAGTTGCAGAGCATCCATTACAAGCCCATATTCATCACTTCATTCCCCCTTATTTTCCTTGAATATCATATGTCTTAATTCCTCCAAATCATCCTCATCGAGCTCCTCTTCTATCTTCCCACAAGCTATGGCTTCATGGATCTTGGATTCATATATATGCTCAAAGGTTTTTTGGTCTATACATCCCTTCCTCAATTTCCCTGTCATGAGAAAAACCATTATAACATTGCAAATAAGTTGTGATCATTTTGTCTCTATCTGTGAAGGAAAATTCGTTGATAATTGAGCCGACATATTGTCCCAATCACTGATCTATATTCTTATCTCTTCTTTTACGTATCATTCCTTCATAAATTTCCCCAGGGTTTGTACAAATTTGTGCACCCACAAGTCCTTTGGAAGTCCTTCCCTGATACATCTGACCTTACAATATTGGAGGTGTTTTTGAGGGTCAGAGCTTCCCTGGTATTGAATGAAGTTTTGTAATTAATGTTATGAATACCCAAAACTTTCTCTTATCGTTGTTTTAATCTCCTGTAATTCTCTAAGGTGGTTGCGGTGAGATCTCCACCACCTTACTGGTGTCTCTTGTAAGGCGACATCCAATAAGGGAACTTTTTGTACCTCGGAAATGATTACATCAAATTCATTAATAAAATAAGAAATAGAACCCATGCCATTGAAAATAGGTATTTTTGGTACCTCAGTACAAACCCAGTTGATACAATGGGTCTTGGTGCAACACTTGGTGTTGATATCATATCTGCCTTGCTGCGAGTCATCCCATGCATCCTCATATCCAACCTCTGAGCTCTGAATGCTCCTCCAATTGGCCAATCCTCCTACCATCAAATTAATATAATATTTTCTTCTTTCCACCATTAACCAGTATAGTTGAACCAACAACTCAGGTTCTTCTATGTCATATGTTGACTCAGTGAAACTTGGCCCTTGATATGGATATAGGGGTTATATCACTCTAACTCCCTCCACTTCAAAGGGCATCAAATCCTTCTTTAGATCGATTACCTCATAATTCTCAAAGGTCTAGTCTATTCCAAGAAAAGTCAGATAACAGTATTTGTCCCCCATAATATTTATTACTTCAAAGTTAGCATAAGTTTTCACCCCTACTATGTTGACATCTACATATTATAGCCTTCCAACCAGGAGTATACAATATGGATTTTCCATGCATAGATAAATTGGAGAGAATTCCAGCTTCGGCCTTCCCAATGCTTACCAGGTTTTTCTCAATAGGATGTTCACATAGGATCCCAGGTGTAACATTGTATCCTTTTTTTTCAAACCTGCATTCTGAGCATCAATCCAGAACTCCTTCCCTGTTCTCTTCTTGTTCCTGTGCACCCTCCTAGAGTATCTTTTGGGTAAGTTGGAAAAAATTAATCCTTCCTCGATTGCCCCATCCCTGAAAGAATATATAAGACTTTCCTAAAATTGTCCAAGCCTTTGGTCGTCATTCACAATCTGCAGAAACAACTTGAACCATTCTGTTATGGCTCGAATATTGAGTTATGATAGGTTTGGGCTACTAGCTTTTGAGAACCTTGGCTTCTACTCTTGGAGCTCACCACTTAGATTCATTTTGTTAAAAAATTTGGTGGCTTCTTTGTAGTATTTCTTCTATTGATCATAATCATATGAGTTCTTTGGTGACGCCAGTTTTATGATCATTGATTGTTGAGTGACTCCAAATTCATCTCTAGTCTCCCTCCCTCCCCGAGTGACTATATTAATGTTTGAGAGGGGAACTAGCTCAAGTACCCTTGGTTCAAAATTGATTAAATTTTCTCCCCTTTGGCGGTTGTGCTCTTCCTATATCAAAATCAGCTTTGGACAATCTTCCATCGCATGTGTGTTGACCGTGTACTGAGAGCACCAAGGTCTTCTAGGTAGCGGAAAGTCTCTTGCAAAATTCCCCTCCTGATCATAGTTTTCACAACATATTGGACCTATACCTCTTGTTATTCCCCCCCTTGTTCCTCCACCTCCCCTTCCTTGCGGAGTCTCATTGATCTAATACGTAGATCGATCCAATCGACCAGTTAGGGCATTCAACGCTCTACACTGATAAGTATGGCGAGTTGGAGAGCCACAAAATTCATAAAACACTGTGTTTGGAACATTGGAATATTTATTTATAATTGGATAGAGGTGAGGCATATGACCATACAATCTACATATTTCACAGTACTCAGCTGGTGCTACACTCAGTTGGTTCAAAAATTCATGGAACTGAGTGCACCCTGTATATAGACCTTATGTACCAATCTGCACAACTCTAGCGGCATGTAAATATGTGGTCACCCCTACCAGAATGGAGGGAGTGCTCGGGCTCTACAACCTTGGGTACTTCGTTATGGAAGTTGGTACACCATACATGTGGTCGCGGAGGTTGTGATAGTTGTAGGTCCCTCATCTTCTCTGTCAGACATGCAATCTGGTCTTGTAGTCCTAGGATAGAGGGGTTGTGTGAGGCTGCCCTCACCCGATACTCATGTGGGTACACATCCATATCCTCAATGTGAGTTGCTTGATCTAGGGAATCTTGTAGAGTATCAATATTTTTGTAGTCAATGGTGTGCGATTAAGTGGTAACAACTCTTTAATATACCAATCCCATTGATGATTAGGGTTAATTGGGTAGCTCCGCTTATCAATTGCATCGTTAAACCTTTTCATTAGCTCCCAAGAATTTTCTCCTTCATGCTGCTTGATTTCCCATAACTCACACAACCCCTGTTGGTTGGTCTGGGGAAGCTTAAACTTCTAAATAAACTATTTTCTGAATTTTTATACCATTGGATTATGCTTTAATGAAAACCATTTGATGAACCATCTCAACACTCTCTCTCAAAGAGTGGTTTGAAATTCAATCAGCTTTGCAACATTTAGAGTCTGGAAAGCCCTCAAGATAGCTTCACATAAGTACTAGTGTTTCTCTACATCCTCATTCCACTTGCCAGAGAACTTAGGATATCGGGTAAAAGAGCCTGCTATGTTTGATTAAATTTGTGGAATGAATATAAATCCTTGAGAACTAGGTTGTAACAATCCTTGGAGACCTATACTAATATTACTATTTATACTGCTAATGGTACTAGATTTATAGGTTTTGGTGCACATTTTGAACCTTTATGAATTTGATTAACTTATAAAAAAATTGATCAAGGTTGTGATAAAGTAGTAGGGGAAGGCTGGGGGAGGTACTACCTAAGTTTTTGGGCATCAAATTTCCACTCACAGGGGACACATCGTTCTCAAAAAATAATATTCGCATGGTGAAGTTCATGTCATCATATGGGCCTTCTTCGAGACTTGTGAAGCCAATTCCATTTGGTGTTCCCATATTTGTTAGCGGGGTGTAGTCCCTACCACTTCTCTGACCCTATGTCACTATGGTTGTCTTGGCCTCTCCTGATGGATCAACTTACACTTTAGCATAATCCCCATTGATTCACAAATTTAGTTTAATTATTTCTCTCTCACATTCATCTTGACTACCTAGCACCAGTCCTATTTGGTGTATCTTTCTCCCGCCATTATTACGCTATATACGTTCTTCTTCGTTCCATAAAATCTTTGGCCTTCTAGAAGTCATCCGTGTCCATTTCTTCAATATTTTCATGACTCCCAATCAGGTAGCATCTCTCCCCTTAGGTCCTTCCCCTAGTATTGGGGCTCTAAGCTACCATGGGTTGGTTTTGGAATACCAACAAGTTCTCTTCTACGATAAGAACCTTAAACCACAATGGAATTTCCTTCATTAGTCTTCCCCGCAACCCCAACTTGAACATGTCCTCAGCCTTAGAGAAGGACTTATGAAACTCTGCAAAAAACTCAATAATATACCCCTCTAATATGGTATTAACCCAAAAATAAATAACTTGTGTCACATCCATGCCAAGTTGATGTAGTTCAACAAGATATTCTTGAGTCCAGGTATGAAGGGATCCACTTTGTTCGCTAGTATTTTCTTTTATTTTCAATCTCTATAACCAATTGTAGATATATTCTAGGAACTTGCACCAGAATATCTCGTATTGATCGCCTACAAGTTCCGCATATGACATTTCTTCCTTTAGCCACTTCGCACTTCGACAATGGAGTTCAAATTATTGACGAGAAAATCGGTCTACTTGCTCATGCCACCAATATTGCAGCTCCTTCTTAAATATTCTTGACACCATATTCCAGACTCCTTTGGAAATTTTTAGGTCCCGAAAATGGAACCATTTGTTGGCAGAAAATTATGGATGGGTTGAGACCCTGAGTTCAAGCATAGGGGCCAACAAATTCTCCATCGTAGTCTAGCGTAACGTAGACATTTTCACCCTATTCACATGAATAATGTTTCCCACCTAAGGCATTTCACGACCTTACTTAGTTAGTGGAAGGAATATGGTATTGGGAGAAACCACATGGAGGCTATCAACACCGAGTAAATCCAGAACTAGAACATCAAAAGTGCAATTAAGATAGCTCAAGCATTCAATAAGAGAATATACGATCCAGGTGGATCATTGGTGGCCACCCGCCTATTCCATTTGGACCCCCACCATTGTTTCTTTCAGTTTTTTAATTTCCTTAATTGTAGAAAAATTTACTATTTTTGGCATTTTTTTGGGTCCTAAACTTATGGAGCCATTTTGAGGCCCTAAACGACATTTTTTTGGAAAATCACAGTCGGCGGATTTGATTTTCCAACTTAAATTTTTTTTTAGCAGTTGTATTCCTCATATAGATATTTATAACAAGGTATCGTGTGTGTAAAATGGATATTATATGCCAAAGTTACAACCTTAGGAAATTTATGTACCAATTTACCTCAACAGGACCCATAGTTTGGAGTTTCATCTCCAAGATTTAGGTTTCTGGATGATTAGGGTTTTACATTGTTTCTCAATAATAAATAGGCCTCCAAGCCTCATTATAACTGTAGTTGTCACATCTCTTCTCAGAGATAAGCTACCATTACCCGAGCTATTTTATTTTCCATTATGTCTGTAAGCATTTTTTGGTATTGGATATTAATGAAATGAAGTGTTATTCCTACTACATCTCTACTTTTATGTTTATTTCTGTATTTTATTGTGTTCCTGCATAAATTCAGATCAATGGTATCAAAGTGGTCTACTCTTTCTTGATCATTCTTTGCATGTCCCCAATGAGGTCCGGGTAGAAGGAATTAATTCTCGATCTGCTTGAACATTTGCAAGATCAGCCTCACAAACCCCGATGACCACCCATGGGGGAAGAAAATAAAGATGAGGGAGTAGGAGATCCTATCAAAATATTGCTCGAGGAGGCCCTAGAGAAACAAAGGAACACGATGATGAATAAATTTACCCAGATCCTTCAACGACTACCAACCGTCGATGCATCTACATCCAGCAGCCACTCTAGAGATGCCACTCCTTTAAAGGTACAAGTCAGCTTTGACATTCTTGTATTTAAAGGCTATATAGTTTCATACAATGTAGATAGATGGTTGAATTTTCTGGAAGGGTATTTTTTGGTCCATGATTTATCTGACCATGAAAATATTAATTTTTCATTCCTCAAAGCCACCCCCATGTCAAAGACTGGTGGGAAACATACTGTGAGAAAAAGGACGAGAGGGAACCCTCTCTATTCTAGGCTACACCCACTTGGAATTCATTCCGAGACAACATTAAGGAATAATATTACCCCATGGGGAGTTATGAGGAAAATAACATCCAATGGACCACGTTTTGAAATCAAAGGGATCAAGATGTGCAGGAGCTGATGAATTTGTTCCATACCCTATGCACAAAGTTGGGTATTAAATATTCGCAGAAACATTTGGTGCTCAAGTACCACAGCTATTTGCACAGATACATTCAGGAGGAAATGGATTACCTTGACATTACATCACTTGGCATGACATATTGATATGCCACCAAGATCTAGCATAAATTTAAGCATAAGAAGCAAGACTTTAGATACATGAATCCGGAGGCAGGGAAAGGTGCCCCAAAACTACAAAACAAGGTACAAATCCAAAGTGCGGTGAATTATAAAAACACCACAAAGCCTAAGAAGGACAGGGGGAAGTGGTGTGAATTTCATAAAATCTCCATTCACAACACAAGTGAGTTTCAGACCAAACAATCACTAGTGGTTGAGTTGAAGGCATTTGAATCAGAAGCATGTTATGATTTTGAGTCAGAACAGGAAAAGGGGAATGAAAAAGGGAAGCAGATCATTGATTTGGAACCCAGTGCCATAATTTCCACCACCAAGCTCCAGAGGAGGAGCCCGATGATCCAGAGGAGGGGGAGCACCTATTCATTCCCAGCTATGGGTGACGGAAACCAAAAGAACCCCATTTCAGTAGAGGTCATGAAGTGGCTTGGCCTACTAACAACAACACACCCGCAGTCATATACCATTGAGTGGCTTCACCAAGGAATAGATCTCTGTGTCAGCCAACAATGTCTCCATCCCTACAACATCAAGCCCTTCATCATCCCTACAGCATCAAGCCCTTCACAGATGAGGTATTGTGTGATGTTTCTCCTCTTGAATTTTCTAGTGTATTATTAGGCCAACCATACTTGTGGAAGAAACACGTTGTGTATGAGTCTAGACTTCGTTCTCTTATTATTACTTTGGGAGATAATTTTTACAGGATACTGAAGGTAGTACCACCTTCTGCCATCTCTTTGATTACTGCAAAGTAATGTATTAAGATTTTTTCCCAAACCAGGAAATTCGTTTTCATTACGATTTTCCCATAGGGAAAGAAGAATATTGTGGTCACAGTCTCCAAATAAGGCTCCCCTGTGCAGCAGAAACCGATGGAAAAAGTCATGGAGGAATACAAGGACATTTTCTCCTCACCCACGGGGGTTCCTATACATTTTCAGGTCAAGTACTCCATTGATCTGAACCTAGGCACGTCATTGCCTAATGGTTCGATCTATCGATGCTCTGTTCTACAAAAATGATGAAGATCAAGATGAAGATCAAATATTTGTTGCAGAAAGGGCACATCAGGTCAAGATCCTCACCATTGTGTCTGATTGATGTTGCCATACCTCATGCGACCGCACAGACATAATCCACACATGCACGGTCTAAGGCTAATAAAGTAACGAGATTTATTGAACGCATCCGGCACGTCTGCCAGCAGGTCCAATATGACATGTTGGATAGATCCAATGCCAAGTACAAGAAGTGACATGATCAACATCGGGTGCCACACACATTTTAGGTGATGACAAAGTTTGTCTACATTTACAGAAGGAGTGCCTCACTGGGCCCCACTGCAAGATTCACCCACTCTGATATGGGCCATACACCATTACCAAGTCATTAGGGTACAATTGCTTCAAGCTTAGTATTCCACCATTCCTTTTTCTGCACTCAGAGTTCAATGTGGATTGTCTTCGACCCTACTTTGCATCATTATGGGACACATCTGACATTGCAGAACAACTCACACGAACATAGTTAAACCCATACTGCATGGAAAAATCCATCATTGATCGGATCATGGACACACAGATCAAGAAAACCCACCAAAAAAGTATCCAACTATATTGGGTTTTCAAGCCAGGCCAAATCCTTCACTAGGGCAAGTGGCTCACTGGGGACCAAGTTCAACAGAAGTTTCCTCATCTCATGGAGGACCTCAATGCAATCGGGACAATTGCTTCCTAAGGGGGGAGGAATGATCCAGGTGGATCATTGGTGGCCACCCACCTATTCCACTTGGACCCCCACCATTATTTCTTTCAGTTTTTTAGTTTCCTTAATTGTATCACAATTTACTATTTTTGGCAGTTTTTCGGGTCCTGAACTTCTGGAGCCATTTAGAGGCCTAAACGACATTTTTTTGGAAAATAAAAGTCAAGGAATTTGAGTATTTAGCTTGAAATTTTATGTCAGCAGTTTTAGTCCTCTTATTGATCTTTCTAATGAGGTATTGTGTGCTTCAAACGAAGATCGTATGCCAAAGTTATGACCCCGGGAAATTGATGTACCAATTTACCCCAATGGGGCTCATAGCTTGGCATTTCATCTCACAGGGTTAGGTTTTTGGATGTTTAGGATTTTCTGTTTTTTTTAATAATAAATAGGCCTTCGAGCCTCATTGTAATATGGTTCAGAGGCATGTATCCGCCACATCTCTTCTCGGAGATAAGCTACCATCACTCGAGCTAGTTTATTTTTCATTATGTTTGTAAGAATTTTTCAGTATTGGATATAAATAAAATTAAGTGTTATTCCTACTTCATCTTTGTGTTTATGTTTATTTCTTTATTTTACTGTGTTCCTACATAAATCTAGATTAATATATTGTGCATGTGCAGTCATAATAAAATTTTAAAAGGCCACTTCAAATGACACATGAATATTCTCATATAACCCTCTAACTCCCTCTTCCATTAGATTCAACAACATTACAAAACTACATCAGGCTCGATGACCTTGTTGACATAACAAAAACTAACATAACAAGATATTACATGAACATGATAATATAGAATAGTGTGGGCTCAATAGGCTCCACAATAACATTTCGGTGTACTCCTTACTTCTCCCCTGGTATATTTTCCCTTTGACCTTCTTAAACCCTGTGCTCACTTGGACTACTACTTCTCCCTCGGATGTTGCAAATTTTCCCTCTTTCATCTTCCTTTTTTTCTCAGATGTGTCTACTTCCTCATCTGTCAGCATTCATTTCCACTCAACTACAACTGCTTGCATTCTAATTTCTCTGGCAGGTTCTCTACAACAGCTAGTCTTTGGTTGGTCACTTCTCCTTTTCCAGTTGTCTTCTCTACAACTTTCAAAAATTTACCTCTTGTCAAAATGTGGCCAATCTTCAAAACATGTAACAACTTAGCTCTCAAAACAAAGGACCCAACATGACCCTTTACCCAGACCTTTCATGGATGGAGTTTTGGAATATGTTAATAGACTGGAGGCTACTCCTTCACAAATGGTTTCCCTAGATACCATCGAATTACAATCCCCAAGGAGGAAAACCATAAGAAAATGTTTCCATGGATTGGGGTTCATTCCAATATAATATCATTCATTTTAGATTGAGGAACACACTGACAATATTCTCTTGAGTGGTGGTTGCAACATTTAAGTATTTTATACATAAATTTTGGAGGTTTATTTGGATGATTTTACCATCTCCAATTTTTTAATAAAACATATCGAGGTATTACAAGTCATGTTGGATAGGTGCATAAAGCTCCATATTTCCCCAAATTTTAAGAAATGCATTGTTTTCACCCATGGGGATTCTATTGGGACATTTTGTGTGAAAACAAGAATTGTTGGTGGATCTAGTGAAGATCATGATGATCTTGAATATTTCACCTCCAACTTCAATCTGACAACTTCATGCTATATTGGGGCATATTGGATAGTACAAAAGGTTTATGCATGTGTATGTGCATATTAATGCACCACTAAAAATATTACTGAAGAAGGACATGAGCTTCTAGTTGATTTAAAAGTGCCAACAAGAACTAGATACATTAAACGAGAAATCGGTATATACACTAATCCTAGTATTCCCTAACTAGAGAAAAAAGTTTCAATCCCATGTGGATGTATTGTTAATTTCACTAGGATTAGTACTACCACAAATAGGAGAGGATCAGATGGGCCACCCAATAGCTTTTTCCAATACAAATTTATCCTCAGTGGAGTGGAATTACACTAGGTCAGAGCTTAAAGGATTGAGAATGATGTATGTTCTACAAAAATTTACGCACCACTTGTTGTGATCACACTTCGAATTGTACAATCACCATTTTACATTATGCTACTTCGTTAACAATCCAACATTAGGAAGGAGAATATGAATATGGTTGTTTTTGTTCCGAGAATATGATTTTAAAGTGATAGTGAAGCCTAATAGGCTAAATGTAGTGTCAGACGACTTGTCTAGGGTACTTTCTAGTAAATATGCAGGGAATGTGAATGATAACTTACTAGATGCATAGTTATTTAGTTTCAAGTTTGAATATGATCACTTTTATATATTTCTCACTTTCTTAGCACAATAAAAGCACCACAACATTATATGGTTGCATAAACAAAACATCTAGTGGTTAAGACTGCGGACTATTAGTTGATTTCGTGTTGTCTATACAGGTTGGACATGGATGGGATATTTCGTCATTTTTTATTGGAATATGATAGACCAACTATCTTACAGAGGCTCATGAGGGAGTGGTTTAAGGCCATTTTGCAAAGAAAGATACTATGTAGAAGATTTTGTGCACAGGTCTTGGGTTCTCAACAGTTCACTGTGACACGAAGGAGTTTTGTTGCAATTGCAAGGTTTGTCAAAGAGATGGAAATCCCTTGCATCAATATCAAATGAAATTCCATCCATAGATAACACTATATCCATTTGAAAAGAGGCCAGTGGGTTTCATTGGGCCAATTAATTTTCTGGTAAAACTAAGTGGAGCACACTATGTTATAACTAGGATGGATTATCTAACCCAATGGGTTGATGCAACACCCATCAACGATTGTAATGTAGAGAGAACAACATTGTTTTTATTTGATAAATTTTTCACCCAGTTTGGATGTCCCAAAGTTTTAATGAGTGACCAAGAAACTCACTTTATCAATCAAACAATTGAAGAATTGACAAAGGAGATCCAAGTAGACCATCATAAGAGCACACCATAACATCCAAAGGTGAATGGCATAGTTGACGACTTAAAAAATATTATAGAGAATGCATTTTTAAAGGTATACAATGAATAAGGATGATTGGGACTTGAGGATTCCTACAATTTTATGGGCTTATCAGACTATGCCAAAGAAACTTACAGACTAGAAACCATTTTGGTTGGTATATGTGTAAGAGGCTGTAATGCCCATGGAATTCATATTCCTTAGTATTTACATCATTTTCACAACAAATTTGACATATTCTAGTGCAACAAAATAGAGATTGAAAGAGTTACTACACCTGGAAGAATATATATTCATGGCAAGGTTCCAAAAATATGTACATAAAACTAGGGAAAAGGCATGACACGATTGTCACATTAAGAATAAATAGTTCCAGGCTGGAAATCTTGTGTTATTGTAGATAGTAAATTTCTAAAGCACCATTCAAATGCATTAGTTGGGACAATATGTTATCAAGTTTTTCACAAATTTAGTGGCTATCTAACTTGATAAATTAGATAGAGAGCCAATCAAATGACTTGTCAATGGGAGCTAACTAAAATTGTACAGAGATAGTTTTCGCATCTCCTAAAGCTAATGCATTTTTTTTAAGGGATTTGTTTTCATAACTTTATTTGTTTTTGTAGGAGAAGTATATAACCTTAAATAATTTTCAACCACAAGAAACAACATGAAAATTTTGACAAAGAAGAGTGTTGCCATCGCAGTGAAGGGATGGCGTGCATCGCACTAAGACCACTGCACAATTAGGTGAAAAAATAACCCAGTGTAACCTATAGTATCGGACATGAGTAGAATGGCTGAATACATTTTTTATTCAATGATGATAATGAGAAACAGACCAATGTAGAAAAATGCGTTGACAAAAGCATGTGCCACCCACTTGGATTGGACACCGTGGAACTTTATTGAAAATTGCATTAAATTTATTAAAGGAAAATTTTGTTCTAGATCAGTGGATTTGAAAGAAAGGTTGATAATATGACCCCTAGAATTTCTAGGTCCACAAATATGAACTAATCACCTAAAGAGCCTTCACATCTTAGACAATTCAAACATGACAAAAAATTGTGCAATTATTTCCATCGTGGTGGAAAAAATTCAAAATTACTACCCTTAGAAGCGAACAAATTCATTAAAGGATTTAGAGTCTCTCTCAGGGTTTAGCCTTAGTTGTTTTGAAGTTTTTCATTATGCGATATGAGTAAAGTATTAAACCAAATATTCGAGTGAGCTATAGAACTAATCGATCAGTATTATCTGTAGAACCAGTAGACAAGTTGTCAAAACCACCACTAGGATCTACGCACTAATATGGATTTGACATGCGTATCCAAGAAGGAAAGGACAAAAAGAACTAGTGACACTCCACCTCCACAGCCAACTACAAAACCCAAGGCTCAACCACATAAATATCCAAAACACAAGATACTAAAAAAACCTATCCTACCTATAATTATACAAGAAGGAGATATGTTAGTGATGGTGGATAAATGTAAGTATGATTACCATGATGTGAAATA
Source organism: Pinus albicaulis (assembly GCA_034641835.2). Taxonomy (NCBI): domain Eukaryota; kingdom Viridiplantae; phylum Streptophyta; class Pinopsida; order Pinales; family Pinaceae; genus Pinus; species Pinus albicaulis. The sequence continues at coordinate 690,148,025 of CM076569.1, read as the reverse complement.
TTTGAAGAAGTTCCCAAAATTTTCCAAAGTTGAATATGCTAGGATAAGCAAGTAATCATGCCAACTAGTAGTAATTAAGGTTTAATAGTTGGCCACGTGATTGCAGAAGTCCAATATACTAAATCTTTTCGACATCCTGCACTTTGGTATGAGCTCAGAGGTCAACATCTACGTCATTGTTTTGTTGAGGGGATGAGAATTGTGAATTTTTGTGGCTAGATGAGATAATTAAGATAAACACATGCCTAATATATTATATTGTAGGGTTTCCCACCAATGGCGAAGATCTAGAGCCTCTGTTCGATAAGAAGAATGAGAAGGAAGTTGCAGCAAAATAATTGATTGTTCATAGGCAACATGGAGTGCAAATCTCCATTATAGATGACGAACGTGCAAGGTTCAAAACGCAACTCATGTCGTGTAAAATATTAAGGAAGTGAAAGAGGGATTAGTGCCCTACAGATTTAGTTGAGGCCATTACAAAGTGTGTTGAAGGTGATCAGATGAAGTGGCTGAATTTCTTGCATAACTAGCTCATGTAAGATTTTCTTGAGGCCCAAGCCAAGGATGTGGAGTTTCACTACTTTTAGCTTCTAATTTGTATAACACTGATAGCTTCGATGGGGAAAATTTTAGGGGCTAATATTTGCAGGTGGGATAATTCCCCATGCTTTTTCAAGGAAAAAGATTCACTAATTTCCAATTTTCCTAAAAGTTAATCACCCAAACTTTATAGGTTAAGATTATTTTACTTCAAAAATTTCCTAAATTTTATAAAGACTATGTAAAATCATTAGAAAATTTGATATTTTTACAAAAATATTGCTAAAAGTTTTACAATTTACATATTACGGAATATGGATGTTCATATTTTTCCACGGAAGAAGGAAAAAATTGTCATGCCTAGTTTCGAGCCTCTCTGGCATATCACGAACAAACAATGACAACAAAACAAAAATTTTGTATTCTACATGTGGAAGGAGTCCATCAACCATCTCACTAAAAGGGTACCTTATATCCCTGTACAAAATATTAAAGCTTATGAAGTTGTGGAAAGGTTTCATGCCACACCACACTGAATGTATGTTCAGGTCTGTGTATACCTAGACAAGCAGTGGTTGTTGTGCTAATACAATCTTGGTGAGGTGATAACATCATAGATTGTAAATGTTTGATTGGTAGAATGGCACACATCACCCACTAAACAATAGTCAAAGGTGAAAATATTGATAGTGATGAGGAAGAGGCACACAAAAAACCATAACATGAAGAGCCATCCACCTCAAAATAAGAGGAATTCTCAAAGCGCCCATCACACGAACTCGAAGAAGAGCGCCCCTGCACAGTGAAATGACATGATAGAGAAGAGTAAGTAATGCTAGGAGGTGAAATAGACCATTGAAGGTTAAGAAACAAGGCATTAGAAAGAAGGGAAAGACTACAAAGCTTATGAGAATACAAACACCTTCATTATTAGAGAACTTATAAAATTTGGCCAATAAAATCAAGGAGGTGACGGAGTACATAATTTCCCCTCTCATCATGAACATTCAAAAATCAGTGCAACAAAAAAGGTATTTGTAGGAACAGATGCAACAAGAATTAAAACAACTACATCTCTCGATTGAATCATCAAGGAATACCACTCCTGCACCAAGTGCAATGAATCCATGTAATATGATAGAGGCAACAAGTGAACCTCCAGCACCTAAGAGTTGACCAGAGTAGTCACATCCATCTTAAACCTTGATGGAATGTCACACCCTCATTGTTACCCTTGTTTTAGTGTAAGTTGCAGATAATGATGTTCAATAACAGGCCTAAAAAATACCCCAGGTAGACTTGGTTTTATCTGAATTGTATATGAATGTTTTACATTTATTGAAATATTCCATTGCATAAGTATAATTCAAAGAATAAGAAACCTAAATGGACTTGGTGTAGCTCACTTATGGATGTCACAATGTAGGTCAACAATCCCGTAGAGGGAAAAATGTCAAAAATCAAGGGGGGCATTCAAGTCCTAAAACCACAAGTAGAATAATTACAACTATAGGTCAAACCAGCCACTCCACCAAAATAGTTGTAAAGAAGAGAAAAGGAGAATAAATCCTCTTCCATATGCAAGGTTATTCGAAACTTTAACACGGAATGAAGCCAATTGTGTGAGGTAGGCTTAGACATGTGGAATAATTTACAATACCACACTAAGTTAAAGGAATTTAGAAATTAAATTCAAATTATGCAACACAGGAGTGGTGCCATATGTAGTCGTTTGACCACTTTATCACTTCCCGAACATTGACTAGCTATGGCAGAGAGTCCAGTTGTGAGTAAGCAGACTAATTAGTTAATGGCATGTAAATCGGAGTTGGCACAAAGATTGGATCAAGTGTAGGATGAACCACTTTAGGTAATCGATAATAATGTTTCATTTCAGAACATATCAAAGGATATAATGGAACGCAACTATATTTTGTTCTTAACACCCATGCTTGTCCAAGTTGCAAAATAGATCCTTAGTTAAGAAGAGGAAAAAAATAATACATGGCAATAAAGAAATAAAATTTTGAACAATTTTTTGTAAAAGATCAAGAAAGTACTCTCTTCACTCAATGAGCCAATAGAGTAGAGTGGCTTGAGGGTGAGCCACGAATAATTTTGGGCATCCCCTTGGGGCTAAGGGGAGAAAAATTTGAATTTTTTGCTAAGTATGCGGAAACTATGCGTTAAGGATGAGATAAGAAATACCATATGCATTAGAGGCTAGTAAACACCATTTAGATGTCTGACATACCATCCAGATGTGTGATAGAGCACTCGAAGAGTGTGGCGTAATTGAAATATTTGATGGTCAATATCGCACTCTTAGCTATGAGAGTTAGTTAGTTGTGGGAAACAATTTCTTGTGATTTGGCTCGATATGGTCAATTAATCTATTGTATCTTTCCATGTATGTTTACATTTCACCGGGGTGTTCATGTTGGGTGAGCTAGATGAAGATTCCCGGAAGTGCAATGTTATATAATAGATTTATATAAAGAATTTCTATTGATCATCGTCGATTGCATTTGACGGTTGTTATTTTGTTATTGTTTTGTTATTAGTTCATTGTTAGTTTGATGATGGATCTTTGTATATTGTGTTTGGCTTGATGTTCCTTCACTTAATTCTATTCTCTCTCTAATTCCTTCATGAGCATTTATTCTACTACTTGTACTTCGGTTGGTTATTTATTACAACATGAACAATTATTTCTTTCATTCATGTGTATGGAAACCCATTGTAATGTGTATTACTATTATTTTTCATTAATATGAAGTATTTTAAGTTTTTATCCCATTTTTTCATGGTGTTGTATTTGCATTTTGGAATCATTGGTTGGATACTTGAATTAATGGCAAAGCCTTGGAAATTAGTTATTGGTGATTGTCTCGAGTCAATATGTTGTAGTAGTTCAAACATAGTGCTAAAAATTGTGTTTTTGTATGAGAAAATCTATGTTACCCTATTTTTTGTAAGAGTTAATTCTGCACTAATATATTGAATTCTTGTCGAATAGAAACCTTACTGGTTAGATAATGTGTTTTCACTTCATTAATGTATGTTGTAGCTTACTAGGAAGGTTTCAACTCATGCTATAAAGATGATTGAGTGTAAATTTGTTTAATGGGGATAATTGTGACAAATGTTGAATACCATAGTCTGGTGTGAAGTTATTGAAATCCATAGTCACCTATATTTCCCCTTTTCCCTTGTATAGCCTTCAAATGTTCTTGTAAACCCATCAGCATAGCTTAGTTGAGACCTCACCTAGTTGCAGATGTTGAAAATGCCAGTGTTTGAGGGGGTTTTTTTTGGCTTAAATCTAAACCCTCAGTGACCCCTATGCACCAACAATAAAAAAACATCCACGAACATCACATAGAGGAAATTGAACATCAAAGCATCAACCTCTAACCAGCAAACCACACCACTCCAATTCTTCAAATGTGGAGACCAACCTTAGCTTACTATACATGGGATATTCATTTACAGGAAAAAATGTGAATAGAGCCATACATCATTGTTGATCGAATACATTCTCATAACCAACATATTAAAAACAAAAATACAATGGATGCAATAGCAATAAAATCCATACATAAAATAGTACATTTTCATATCAAATACCAAAGAAATGAGCTCTTCATTACTAAATGTAAAAGCCAACAGGAGACGGGACTTCCACATTCCACCCGACCATATATTGGTTGAGCCAAATCTATTTTAGCCAATCACCTCTGTGCCATATTCCAAGCATGAATGCAGGACTTAAGCCGAAAGAACCAACCGGGGTATCTTGAGGCTAAACCACCCCACCCTCATCAATAAACATGTCATAACCGGCTTTACTGTGATCTAACCTCGATCACTAGGCCAACATAAGCATGGATATCACTAGATTCTCTCCGTCTACATTGTGAGGAATTTTCCTGTCTCCTAGTCTCTCAGGCTTTACTGTAACCCATAGTCCGAATCAAGGGTCACTAGACCCTAAATTGAGAGACTAGGAGACAGGAAAACCTTGGATTCCTAGGCCTGAAATGGAGAGTAAACCACCTTTAGGCTTTATCGTATATCCATCCATTCAATAGTCGAAGATTCCTAGGCCCAGCGAGGCAAGAAAATTTTGGCTTTACCGCAACCCACAGTCTGGCTCAGGGGTTACTATGCCCATGGCTTTACTATGATCCACATTATAGTTCAGGGACCACTAGGCCATGTGCTATATCAATTCGTAGATCCATCCCACTCAGCTTTGAATCCATCTGGAAATCCAACTAAACCAAAACATGAGAACTCCACAACACCATGATTATTCAAAAATGGCAAGGCTAGGCTGAAAACACTGTCACACCAAGAAAAACCCATGCCAATACAATAAAGAATCACATGCAATACAATGCATGCCAAATATAGCAAGGATACACATGCAAATCGATACCTACCAAGAATCCTGTTGTAGCTACTTGATTCCTGCTCCTCCTTGCTTGCTTCCTTGTTTTTCCTTCTTTCTTTCCTCTCTTTCTCAAATGCCAAAGTGCTCCAAAACTCTATGTCCAAGAGTGAGAGAGAGAGAGAGAGAGAGTAATGAGAGGGCTACAAAACTGAACTCACAAAAGGTACCAACCGATCCTCAAAAGCCTTTTTATGGAAGAGGCCATTATTTTCCTTCATTTTCCTCCTCACATGAAACCCGTGACCTTTCATCTCCATTTTCTCCTAATTCCTATTATTTTCATAAATAATGTGCCAAAAATACTTTTTTCCTCTTTAATGCCTTAGCCATAGCCTTTGCCAATTTCCTTAGCCATAATAAACCAAATCAACACCCCCTATGATGTTTTTCCCAACATTGAGCTTAGAATAAGTGTCCCATCAACTGTGGTTATTATTTTTAAGTTTTATTACATGGAATTTTCACCAAGGTTGTTAAACTTTAAACCATTAAAAGTGATAATTTACACTTCTCTAAGATGCAATATTTCATAACTTCCTTCATAGGACCATATTAGTAATCTCCATGATTAGAGAGTAATAGTACTTCTTCATTCAAATTTATTCAAGAGAAATTCCCAATTACTATCATAGAACACTAGTTTAATAAACCACTTGTAAACATTTTAAGGAATTGGGAGACATATCTCTTTGTCATTTATTATTAGTACCCTTGTCGCCTTTTAGGGTTTCCAAATTTACTAACCAGTAAACCTTTGCAATATTGAGTTAGAGAACATGCTTATCATGGAACTTTAAGTCATTTCCCATCCCAAACCTTAACATATCTTTTTTTAAATAATGTTAAGTTTTACATATTTATACTTCATAATGACTTTTAAGTCAAACAAAATAATGAATTAACACATGTTTATAAACAATGATTATAGCATGCCTCAAATCAAAGCATATGCCTTTGCCTAATTATTTAACTCCTTACCCAAAAATAAAAATAAATTAGTCCTTATTGTCCGAGACACAAAAATACTCCTAAAATTTCTTATAATTATAATAATCAATAGTAATTATATAATTTAATAATTATATATTATAATAATTATATTAAATCCTAACCTAAAAGAATCAATATAGAATTTATATAATTTATTTGTTACACATTGAATTAAATTATTAAACCTATAAACCAAACTTAATTTTAACTAATTTTAACAACCATATTTTATAAATTATATCAATAAAGATTCATTTTAGTTTTCCGTAAACCATTCATACGTTACACATTAAATTAACTCTAGGAAAATATGTTTTATATTTTTGGCCCTTTCCATATTATGGGAAAAGATTCGATTAGCTTGATAATTCATTTGCAATAGCTTTCTCCGTGAGAAACTCATATAAGAAACATAGTGCGACTGCTGGTTTCGCTTGTTCTATATTTAGGCTATATGTTTTTACCTAGGTTTATCTATTGGAATCAAATTAGGTTGACTTTAATTATATAAATATTGTATTTTATTTTTTAATTTATTTTTAAGTTTGGTATGGCTAATATGTTTAATATATAATTTTTATTTTTTTTAAATTATTTTTAAGTTTGGTAAAATTACATTTTCAATATATATAATATATCATTTTTATTAGAGTGGGAGTTGAACTAATGACCTTACATCAAACTCTGTCTTAATAGAGTACCTTATCACTATCTATACAAAATCCCCTAAATATTTCATTTTTTAAAATTAAAATTAAAATTTAAAAACAGCAAAATTTAATGTATTAAATTATTGTTAACAACAAAACAAAACAATTTGCATCATTACCATCTTGATGATGATGATGAGGGTTAATGTCCATTGAGACCAATTTTTGGTCTATCTGACCTAAAGAAAAGATTTATTTAGTTTGATTTAAGATTTTATTCCTTTGCTCAAAAAGCTTGGAGAGAAGCCTCCCAAGCTCACTATAATTTTGGCATCTTAAAAGGCTAGGAAGGTTAGTATTGCAACAAATATTATGAAATTGAGCTCTAATGTGGTTGTACGTGGGGCACTCTAAGAGGAAGTGATTTTCATCCTCGATGTTCATATTCTCACAAAGATGGCAAATCCTTTCCATCCATGGTGTTTTAGGAATTGTCCAACGACCTGTTTCACTATGGAGCTCATGAGAGTTCATTCTAATCTTGGCTATATTAATTTTCTTCTTTGAGCTACTTAAAACAAAGAGATACTTTTGATCTTCTAGGGTGGGGTTGATGACCTCCTTATAATATCTTAATTTTCTTTTAGCGGCTAGATATTTCTCACACCACATATTTTCTTTGAACTTAGAAGCAACAATTTTTTTTAATGTTATTAATGTTTTGCAATGCAGCATTCTCATCCATCTCCCAATGATTTAACCAGGCCCTGATAATATTTAACTTTTTTTTTTAAATAAATTATATTTAACTTTTAAATATTTAATATTCTAAATAAATGTTGTATTTGTCACCAATTTTATTTATCTTTGATAATAAATTAGATGTCTATTTAAAAAGTTCAATGTTTCAAAATTTTATATGCAATTTAATTCCCAAATAGCTTAAACATAATTTTATATATATATATATATATATATATATGTATATATATATATATATGAAAAAAAGTTTGCACCCAAAGAAATTTGATTCAGCTTGACTTTATGTAGATGAAGAGTGATTGATCTATGCTAGTTTTGAGAACCACACTAATAAAATGTTTTAATATAAGATTTTATTATTTTTTAATTTTCACTTGTTTTATATAATATATAGCTAGTTGAGAATGAATTATTTTATTTATGATTCACATTTTCCACACTAAAATGTTAATATGTGCCCCTTCATTTTCAAGAAGAGAATGTAACACCCTCCTCCCAAAATCTACCCAAGTAACCAGAAAAACAGGGTAAACATCTGACGAAGAGTTACTATGATCACATTTAACCTCCTAGGTCACCTTAAGGAAGTGGAACCGAAACCACAAAACAACATAGACCTTCTGCATATGCTACAAGACACCCAGGAGACATCCCAACCTTCCAGGGGGCCAACCCCTGCAAAAAACTGTCATTTTCATGCATCAATCCCTCAGTTGGTCCCTTGATATGAGAAAGAGTGTGACTGGTACCCTCCAGTCGCATGCACAACATGGGTATGCATGCGACTGGGTACTTTTCCCAGTAGTTTTGAGCCTACTACCATAATTTTTGTGCCCCTTTCCTGGGTCACTTCCTCGAACTCCATGACACTTTCATAACTGAAAGATAACAACAGAATAAGGATGTAAAATCAAACACTTGAAAAAGGACTTTACTGGACCCCTACTAGCCATGATAAGGATTTCGTCAAACATGTCACAAATATGTAATCTACAGGCTTAAAAAACATATTTGAGCATAGGGTCCTCATACTTATCTGAGAACTGCTAAGAAGCATTGTTGCTTCATCTCATTAACTACAATATCATCTATTTGGTCATAAATAAATTTTCAAACATTTAAAAATCAACACATGATGAGAGCCATACATCATTACCAACATAAAACACATTCGTAACTGGAATATAAAAAACAGAAATGAAAATCACATAACAACCATATAAGCCAGATAATAACAAGCATATTTACCCATCAATAAAGAGGAAAAGAGCTCGTATTTCAATAAGAAAAATGCAACCAAGTCTTGGACTTCCACGTTCCACCCAACCATAGATTTGGCTGAGCCAAATATCTCTTCAGGCAGTAATCCTCATGCCATATTCCAAACATGAATGTGGGATCTCATAAAACTCATCAATCAAAACCAAACCGGGGATTCAAGAGGCCAAACCACCTCTACCCTGGACCAGTGATTCGACCTCACAATCGGACATCGCAACCATCACCATATTGGTCTCCACCCAATTTGTCCAAGGCTCTAGAATTTTTGTTCCAATCAGGGCTTCTAGGACTAGTAACTCAACCCACCAAGATATTACATAGAATTTTTCCAACCAGAGCTTCCAGAAATAGTAACTCAACCCAAGCTATTACAAGCCTTCCAGAGCATTTTTCCAACCAAGGCTTGTTGGCAATATGATGCAGAGTATTGTCCTTGATGGCAACCCACTGAATGAAGATGAAGACATGCGACTATTGACATGTGTTGTCCTTGATGGCGAACCACCTGATGAAGTTATTCTTGACCTGATGGACTTGGCAAATGATGTAAATCTGATATGAAATGATGTTTGCTAGCAATGTGATGCTGAGAGTTGTCCTTGATGGCAACTTACTTGATGAAGTTGTGCTTGATAGAATATGTCTTGATGAACTAAAACTGATGTATCTACAGTGAGTACAGAAGGCAATGAAGAAAGGAATTCAGCATGTGCTAAATATATGATGAAAAGAGTATGTCTCTAGGCATACGCGGATCTGCCTAGGGGAAGTCGCGTATGCACGCGGTAATAAACGTTCCAAGTCGCGTATGGGCAAAAGCGCTCAAAAAGTGCAAAACCAGGGGTAACCACCATGGTATTGACCCATTGTATTGGGTAATTATTCACCTAATTGACCCCGTCCAGGAATACCATCGGAAGTAATGTGGTTTTGGCTCATGGTATTGAAAAAGGGTAAACCTATATAAGGAGAAGAAATTCATTGTGCAAATCATGAGGGTGGTGCAAGATGTCTGAGCTTGAATGAATACTTCTCTGTGAAGTATATCTGTATGGAAAGGGTAAAGGTTTGATGATAGATTTGAATCTATGATGCACCTATGAAGAAATGATGAAGCGGGATATCTAGATCTGAAATGTATTTGTATCTACTAGATCTGTTTATGGAGTGATTAGATCTGTGATGAGGCGAACATCTGTCTGAAGTAAAGGGTTGAATCTGAACTGAATATCTGATCTGAAGAAGTATGTAGCTCTGTAATGGTTGAAGATCCATACGCTAGTTAGCCGCAGAGGAAGCGCGTATATACGCGACTTCGCTGAAGAAAAAGCGCGTATGCGCAGTGAAGTTTGTACAGATGTATACGTTGGTTGATGTGGACGGAAGCGCGTATATACGCGACATCAGTGAATGGAAAGCGCGTATTCAAACTAGGGTTTGCTGATGCAAGGGGTATGAAATGTCTGATCTGTTCTACTATGTTTCTGCTATCTGATCTGTGTTGTCTGAATTGATAAGTATCTGTTGGTGATGTATGTTTGAGCTTAAAAGTATGGAAAGGGTCCAGTCTGAAAATATGATGAAATGTGGCCTACAAGTGGTGTTCTATTAAAGTTGTTGGATCCAGTGTGAAAATTGATGAAACGTGGTCCATAGAGGTGCTGAGGGTTGTAGCCTTCAGTCAGGGGGTTGTAGCTCCCTTCCAGGTGAGGCTGGTAAACGAGATCAGGGGGTCGTAGCTCCCTTCCGGGAAATGTGTGCATGAGTCGGGGGTTGAATGCCCTTCCGGAGAGGTTTGAGTAGCGACGCGGGTGGGTGCCTGCGTCTTTGGTGAGTCTACACTGTGCATATATTGTAAAATGTTTTTCTCTATAAATAAGAGAGAATTTAGAGCAAGCTGAGCGGTGGTTTCTCAGGCTTGGGGTTTCCACCTAAAAATCCTGGTGTTCATGTGTGATGCTTTGTGTGATGGTTTATTCTATTCTTATTACATGTTTACGTTTATAGAACATCTAATGAATGAATGATGGAGATGATATAACTTGAAGAACTAATAATGGCACAGATAGATCTCTGTGTATACGCAAGTTTATGAAGAGTATCCGCGTGTATACGCTAAGCCCAAATAAAGTAAGCATTATGGGTTTAGAGCATGAAAAGTAAAAGTTTCCGTTTGCCTAAATATGTAGATTCACCCCCCCCTCTCAGTATTTTTCCCAACAATTGGTATCAGAGCGAGGTCCTTCTGCAGAAGCTTGATCACTTGAAGGAGATCTGTCGCAATGGGAAAGAAGCAAAAGAAGAAGGTCACTCAAGGAAAGAAGAAGCCTCGGAAATCATGTATAGAAGATGAAACAGGTATTAATCATTTTTCTTGTATTTTACTTAACTGTATATGCAAAGATTATGATAGTGAAAGTGAAGATGAAGAAGATTATGACCAAGCTCTACAAGTGCTCATGGCAAAGAAGAAGGCTACTCAAAGAGTAGAGAGAGAGAGTGTCACCGAGAGAAAACACAGCCTGCGAGAAGTTGACAAAGGTGGGCTCGACAATGATTGAATCCTTAATCTTATTGATACGAGCAATGATGTAGATAGTGAAAGTAATGTTGTGAATTTAAAGAAGGTTATCAAAGATCAACAAAGAATATTTAATGAGAAGGACGCTGCCTCCAAAGCCTTGGTATTTAGACTGAAAAGGATGTTTGATGATGTATACAATCGAAGTAAAGGATATGAAGATGGAATCATCTCTCTACAAGCAGAACTTGAAGAATCAAATGAGAAGAATGAAGGACTTGAAGCAGAAAACGTTTCTCTAAAAGCAAATCTGGAAAAATCAAAAAGGAAGAATGAAGGTCTTGAAGCTGGAATCATCTCTCTACAAGCAAAACTTGAAGCATCAAGCAAGAAGAGTGAGGCCTACAAATTTGAAAGGAAGGCCTTGAGCGAGAAATCATCTCTCTCAAAGAAGATGCGGAAAAATCAAACAAAAAGAATGAAAAGTTTGGAAAAAACATGTAGAAGAAAAAACGAAAATTAATTTTGGAAAAAAGAGATTCTAAATGTGAAGGATCAGAAGAGATGGAAGAAAGGAAAAGAAGAAAGCATGACAAAAGCAATGTCAAACCTTGGAGGTTGAAATTAAACATTCTCAAAGGTAGAAGAAAGATTCAACCTTTTTGAGGTTTCATGATAGTACTAATATTTTGGACAATATTCTGAGTAATCAAAGGTCTCCTACTATCAAACTTGGTCTTGGCTTCCATGAAATTGTTAAAGGAGAATCTAGCTCACAAGGAAGTGCTAAAAATTCAGAGGATGTCAATGCAAAAACTGAAGTGTTGAAAGAAACAAAAGATCGACCAACAATCATGAATTCTCAAAGGAATTCATTCAAGAACGTTGAATGTTTTAAATGTCATAATTATGGGCATATTGCAGCCAATTGCAGACGCAGAACAATTCATGCAATAAACTTTAGTTATTGAGAAGGTACTCTGGTTTCTTCAAGGTATATTGTTTTTCATGTAACAAGTATGGACATAAAGCAGCTGATTGTAAAAGGAGGAAGATTATAAATACTCATCATGACTCTTATGCTTATTTCTCTGGACACATGAGATGTTATTCTTGTAACAAGTATGGACATGTAGAAAAGGAATGCAGGTTGAACAGATATGAGAAATTGGATAACTTCCAGCACACAAATAGAAAGTTTAAGCAAATCTGGAAAAAGATGGAGGGATGGAATAAGAATCAATCTAGAGAAGAAAAGGATTTTTTTGTGGATGCTCTAGAAGAAAATGATTTTCTTGAATAAAACACTCAATTCAAGATGGAGGACCGATCAGAAACGTAGGGAATTCTGACCCTACTGCAGTCATCTGCTTCTGAAGCTGACTTTTCTTATTGACTGCAGGAATGATGTGGGATACATTATGAGTTTTAGTAATGTATCCTCACAAGGGGAGCAATGTATGATGACTCTCATGGTTGATTTGATTGTAGCGATTATGTATTACGGTGCATCTGGTGTGAAGAAAGGGCCAGTCACGGGGAATTCCGCAAACTCGGGAAATGAAGGAAGATGAAAATTTTCTATGCTGCACTTTCCATACACGGGTTATATTAACAAAAGTCGCGTATACACGCGAGTTTCGGCAGACACTGTCGCGTATGCATTGATGATAGGAGATTTTATATGATAACTGAAGATCAGAAGCAGAGGTTCAGGGGGAGCATTAGTCTGATTTTTAATAACTGTATTATTGTCTCAGTATCAGCTTAGTTTCTCAGTTATAAACAATAATGATATGATACATGGTTTCTTATGTTGAAGACTATGAATGAGTTCTATTTGCTTGAGTATTCATTGCTGAGATGAAAGTCTTATAATTCAGAGACAAGGACAGATCATGCAAAGATTGTTGATGATTACTCACTGTTGAAGGTGTTTCAGATTGCACAATTTAAGGAAGAGCACTAGTTTAGGGGGAGCAGCAGGTTGAATACTAATGATTGCATTGTTGGCAATATGACTACTTATTATTTGGTTATTGTGATACTCATGCTCAAATGATGATGGCTTGGTACATGGTTTATGATGATGAGACGTTGAATGAGCTGTGTTTACTGCTTGCCGAAGTTTATCTGCTGGATGAAATTGTAAGTCTTATGATTCAGAGATAAGAATAGTTCATGCATAGTTTGTTACTATGGCTGAGATCTTTTCCTACATATGTTACTTCATGTTTAAATCTTAAAGGTCATGGTGATGTAGGATGGTGGTGGACCACATGAATAATTGCTTGACTCTTGTGTGAAGATGTTGTTCTGGTATGATAATCTCTCTTGGAAAGATTGTATTGATGCTGCAAATAATCTGAAGGCTTGGTTCCTAATGTGATTATGCTACAACCGTTGGACGACGCTTGAAGACACAACTACACTGTTCTATCTATCTGTAAGCATTCAAATATCTCAGAAAGAAGCTGAACACTGTCTTTGCCTCACAAAGAATCAGATCTGGTTGAAATTTAGAATATGGTTTTGGATACGCGGGTTTCATGAAACACGATCGCGTATATACGCGAGTTCCTGCACAGAAAACCACGTATGTCTGATTGCTGACAATTTTCTGTTTGGAGTCAGCTCTCTTCAGCACAGCTGCAGTGTTGTTTGGTATCTCTGATACTGTTTGCTATCTCTGGTGGTGTTCCAGTTCTCATAATTTTATTTCTAATGTTTTGATAAATATGCCTTGATGATTTGTTGGTGAAAGTGTTCAGGATGCACAAACTAAGGCGGAGCCTTAGTCATATGGAAAGGATGCTTGGATGCACAGATTCAGGGGGAGCATTAGCGTTGCTGAGTATAATGCATTGTTGGCATTATGGTGGTTCTGATATATGATCTCTCTTGAGGTCTCTTTGGTATTGGTTATGAAAAGTCATATTTGTATTTTTGATGAAAAGGTCTTGTTGAGACCCATGATGTAAAATTGTAATATTCAGTCATGTAAGGACTTGTCAAATTTTTAAACCCACTTGGTTGGGTAGCTGAGTCAAATTTTGTAAATCCACTTGGTTGGATATTTGATGTAAGTATGAGTCATTGGTGATAGAAAATTCATAGAGTCATGTACTCCATTGAAAATTATGTTTGAAGATTCAGCATGAACTCAGGGGGAGCTTTGTCACTTCAGTATATATCAGATCTGCAGAACGCTTCTTCCTCATGAGGAGAAAAGGGGGAGAGTATGTTAGTTTTGGTCCACCCTTTGCCCTTGATGTCAAAGGGGGAGAGTGACATGGTGTTTGAATGGTGTCAAAAATGGAGAGAGTGACATGGTGTCATGGTGTTTGAATGGTGTCAAAAATGGAGAGAGTGACATGGTGTCATTGTATTCTTAATGTACCTATCTATTGTGGTAACCAAACACCATCGTGGTTGCCATCAAGTCCAAAGGGGGAGATTGTTGGCAATATGATGCAGAGTGTTGTCCTTGATGGCAACCCACTGAATGAAGATGAAGACATGAGACTGTTGACATGTGTTGTCCTTGATGGCAAACCACCTGATGAAGTTATTCTTGACCTGATGGACTTGGTAAATGATGTAAATCTGATATGAAATGATGTTTGCTAGCAATATGATGCTGAGAGTTGTCCTTGATGGCAACTTACTTGATGAAGTTGTGCTTGATAGAATATGTCTTGATGAACTAAAACTGATGTATCTACAGTGAGTACAGAAGGCAATGAAGAAAGGAATTCAGCATGTGCTAAATATATGATGAAAAGAGTATGTCTCTAGGCATACGCGGATCTGCCTAGGGGAAGTCGCGTATGCACGCGGTAATAAACGTTCCAAGTCGCGTATGGGCAAAAGCGCTCAAAAAGTGCAAAACCAGGGGTAACCACCATGGTATTGACCCATTGTATTGGGTAATTATTCACCTAATTGACCCCGTCCAGGAATACCATCGGAAGTAATGTGGTTTTGGCTCATGGTATTGAAAAAGGGTAAACCTATATAAGGAGAAGAAATTCATTGTGCAAATCATGAGGGTGGTGCAAGATGTCTGAGCTTGAATGAATACTTCTCTGTGAAGTATATCTGTATGGAAAGGGTAAAGGTTTGATGATAGATTTGAATCTATGATGCACCTATGAAGAAATGATGAAGCGGGATATCTAGATCTGAAATGTATTTGTATCTACTAGATACGTTTATGGAGTGATTAGATGCGCGGTGGGGCGAACATACGTACGAGAGTAAGAGGGTAAATCTGAACTGAATATCTGATCTGAAGAAGTATGCTGCTCTATAATGGTTGAAGATCTATACGCTACTTCGCCGCAGAGGAAGCGCGTATATACGCGACTTCGCTGAAGATAAAGCGCGTATGCGCAATGAAATTTATACTGAAGTATACGCTGGTTTCTGTGGACGGAAGCGCGTATATACGCGACATCAGTGAAGTGAAAGCGCGTATGCAAACTAGAGATCGGACTGATGCGAGGTATGAATTATACGATGTTTGTTCTACTATTTTGCAGCATATCGTGCGGCTATAAGGTGATAAGTATACGGTGGTGATGTATGTTTGAGCCAAATGTGAAAAGTCGGTCTACCGAAAATATGATGAAATGTAGCTGCAAGTGGTGTTCTATTAAAGATGTTGGATCCGGTGTGAAAATTGATGAAACGTGGTCCAAGGTGGTGCGAGGGTTGTAGCCTTCGGTCGGGGGGTGGTAGCTCCCTTCCCGGGGAGAGCTGGTAAACGAACCAGGGGTCGTAGCTCCCTTCGAGGAGAGAGAAATTTGATAGCGAGTCGGGGGTTGGAGCTCCCTTCCGGGGCGAGTAGCGAGCGCGGGTGGGTGCTGCGTGCGTGCGTCTGCACCGGCCGCTATGTTATGGATGTTTTCTCTATAATAAAATATTGAAGGCTGAGCAACTGCAGCGGTGGTTTTCTCCCGACTTGGGTTTCCACCTAAAAAATCCTGGTGTTCATGTGTGATTCTTTGTGTGATGGTTTATTCTGTTCTTATTGCACATGTTTACTGTTTATAGAACATCTAATGAATGAATGATGGAATGATATAAGTGAAGAACTAATGGCACAATTAGATCTCTGTGTATACACGAGTTTTATGAAGGATATCCGTGTGTATACGCTAGTTGGCTTCAGCAAAGTAGCGTATGGGTTTTAGAGCATGAAAAAGTAAAAAGTTTCATTTTTCCCTAAATACTGATTCACCCCCCCCCTCTCATTATTTTTCCCAACAAGGCTTCCAGGAACTAATAACTCAACCCACATCCAAAATCACATGAGAACCAACTAGTGAAAAAATCAATGAAATGAACCCACAACACCATGGTTATCCAGGAAATTTCAAGGCTAGGAAAATACACTATCAATCTAGGCAATCCTCCATGCCAATGACATATCATGACCAAGAAACCACATGCATATGCCATGCATTCCAGAGCTAGTAAGTAAAACACGCATGTAACTCGGAACATGCAAAAAAAATTCGTTGTAGCCACTGATTCTTATGTCCTCTTGCATTTTTCTACTCTTCCTTTGCCTTCTTGCTCCAAATCTCCAAGTATGCCACACTCTCGAGGAGTGCTCCAACAAAACTCTAAGTATCCAGGAGTGAGAGAGAGAGAGAGAGAATAATGAGATCTCCAAAACTGCACTGACCAGAAAGTGATGAACTAATTCTCATAAGCATTTTTATCAATGACGACACTATTTTCTTAATTTTCCATTATTTTCCTTCATTCTCCTCCTCGCATGCAATCTGTTACCTTTCACCTCCCTTTTCTCCTATTTTCCACTATTTTCATAAATAGATGCTAATAAATGCCACTTTTCCTTTCCAAGGCCTTAGCAATTTCCTTTACCAATTTCCATAGCCATAATAAACCATATGAAAACCCACACTAGGATGTTTTCCCTGACATTCAGCTTGGAATATGTGTCTCATGACCTTGGTTATTATTTTTCCTTTATTAACTTTTATTACATGGAATTTTCACCGGGGTTGTTACAAAACCATTCCCCTTAGGGGAACGCCATTCTCTGTGTTCAACAACACCTACAACCAACAAGCCTAATGTAAGAAAAAAAACTTCCCATGGATATTTATAATCTATCTCATTGCATTATTTACAATGATCAACCTGCTGAGAAGAAGACCAACATAACAACATGAAAAATATAACATCATAATGACATGACACCCATTCCTCTTATTGGAGCTTTATAACATAGTTCATGGTGGTATTTACATCCATATATATATATATATATATATATATATATATATATATATATATATATATATATATATATATATATATATATATATATATATATATATCATACCAAGATATACCAAAAACATATGCCCAAAACACCTGCCAAAACATTCACTCAAACAATGAATAAGGAAGGATACATAGCTTGCATATGATCTTCCATCTACGATGTAGCTTCATCGAGCCCAAAGTGCTTCCATTGCACTTTAACCTGCTTGATTTCTCAGTTACAAAACATGAGCATCTTTCTCTGCAAAATGCATTGAGGCTCAAACTTCTCCTTCTGGATCCACCTGCAATACAAACCAGTTAATCACATGATAAACATATTTAACATAATTCTTATGACATAAAATATTGAAAACGTCATGGAATTTAACTTTTGGAGGCAGTGTGAGTCAATAGGCTACCGGCCCAGTCCTCTCAAGAATCCTGAAAGTTCCACAAACTGAGTTTATAGCTTGGCACATGATCCAATCTGCAATGAGATCTTCTTGGGATTGATGCAAAAGTACACATGTTCCCCAACCTGAAACTTCTTAAAAAACCTATTCCTATAGGAATAGCTCTTCTTCCTGTCATGTGTTGATTTTAGATTCTTCTTGATTACCTTCATTTCCTATTCCATCTCCACCAACATGTCCAATCCAATCAACACCCTATTGATTGGATCACTCCAACTAATGGGAGTATTGAAACTCCTCCCATATAATGCCTCAAACAAAATCATCCTCAATGATTCCATGTACCCATTGTTGTAAGAGAACTCTACTAGTGGAAGATATTCTTCCCACATTGGTTGTTGATGCATCACATACATCCTCAATATATCCTCTAATATCTTGTTTACCCTCTCTATCTGTCCATCTGTATGCGGATGATAATTTTTACTGAAGGCCAAATCTGTAGCTAACCCTGCAAACAACTCCTTCCAAAACTTGGAAGTGAATTTTTGCATCCCTTTTTGACACGATATTTTTTGGAACATCATGCAATCTGACCACACACAAGATGAAAACATGTGCCACATCACTAACTAAATACGTAGTCTTCATTGGAATGAAGTGTGCAACCTTTTTCAACCAATCCAGAACAACCATGATGAAATCGTGTTGTTTGAATGTCCTAGGAAAACCTCTGATGAAATCCATGGAAATGACCTTCCATTTCCACTCTTTAATTGCAATCGGTTGTAGTATTCCACCTGGATGCTTACAATATGCTTTTACCTAGTTACAATCCAAGCACCTAGCCACAAACTATGCTATGTCTCTCTTCAAATTCAGCCAATAGTAAAACTTCTTCATTGTTTTCAGCGTCTTCTGATATCCTGGGTGACTTGAATACAGTTTCACATGAAACTCCCTGAATATCACCTTCTTGAGTTCATTTTTTTCTGAAACATATATCTTGTCCCTAAATCTCATCAATACATTTGTCGTAAGACAATAGTGCACACCTTGTGCTCTTGCACTTGGACATGTACATGTACTTGTACCAACACTTGTACCTGTACCTCTATTCTGCCGCAATCTGTGCCTAAGCTCCATATACATATCATCTTCCTGAATTTCCTTCAATATCCTATCATGTAGATTTGTCCCATAGGAACTCATAGTTGTTATATGATTCACCTATATCTGTCGGTTAAGAGCATGTGCAACCATGTTCTGTTTACCCTTGATGTACCTCATCTAGAATTTAAACTTGTTGATCTTGTCCAACCATCTAGCTTGCATGGAGTTAAGGTTTGGATAGTCAAAAAAATATCTCAACCCATTGTTATCACTCATCAATACTAACCTCATTCCAAGAATATAGTGCTTCCACTTCTCCAATGCATGAATGATCACTGCCAAGTCAAGATCATGTGTCAGATAGTTCTGATCATGTTCATTTAGTTTCTGTGACTCATAAAATACCACTTGTCCTTCCTACATAAGGACTCCACCAAGTCCTTTCTTGCTATAATTTTTACATACCACAAACTCTTTGTCTGGAACGACAATCTTTAACACTGGAGCCTGTGTCAACAAATGCTTTAACTGCTCAAAAGTGGTCGTGCATTCCTCTCTCCATTCAAACTTCTTACATTTCCTTTTCAATGATGTAATAAGATAAGAAATTTTTGATAATTCCCTGATGAACCTCCTGTAATAACCTACTAACCCCATGAAGGAACTTACCTCATCCACATTCCTAGGAGTTGGCCACTCCAATATAGCCATTATCCTTTCTGGATCTACTACTATGCCTTCCTTAGAGACAACATGTCCCAACTAATGTACCTCTTTCTAAAAGAATCTGCATTTTCTGAGCGTAGCATACAACAGATGCTCTCTCAACAATCTCAATACTATTGTTAAGTGTTCGACATGATCTTCTTCATTTTTAGAATTTACCAATATAGCATCAATTAATACAATAACAAACTTGTCCAGATAAGGATGTAACACATTATTCATCAAGCACATAAATATATATGGAGCATTATTCAAACCAAATGGAACTATAACAAACTCATAATTCCCATACCTAGTCCTGAAAGTTATCTTGTAGATGTATTAAGTTATTTAATGCGTACCTGATTATATCCATATCTCAGATCAATCTTTGAGAACATTGTTGCCCCCTTCAACTGATCGAACAAGTCATCAATCCTCAATAATGAATACATATTCTTGATGGTCACTTTTTCCAACTGCCTGTAATCAATGCATAGTCTGAGAGTACCATATTTCTTCTTCAAAAACAATACCGGTGCACCCCATGGCGATACACTTGTCCTAATGTATCCCTTGTCTAACGTTTCCTTCAACTTTAGCTTCAACTCTACCAAATCTAGTGTGCTCATCCTGTAAGGTGCCTTAGATGTTGGTGCTGCCCCTGGTACCAACTCCATATAGAATTCTACTTCCTTGTGAGGTGGAAAATCTGAAGTCTCTACGGGAAATACATCCTGGAAATTTTGTATAACTAGGTATGTGCTCAAAACATCTGCATTATCAACTTCCTTACCCTTGTCACTAGAATTGTGCACTGCAAATAACACGCACCCTTTCCTGCAACTGCGCTTGGCATGCATAGTTGTAACCATTCTCACTGATGTTGATTTCTTCTTACCCTGCAAGACTCTTTATTCCCCATTTTCATCCAAACATTCAATAGCCTTATCACAATAATCCTCCTTGGTCCTATGAAGATACAACCATTCCATACCCAAAAGCATACTACATGATCCCAACGAAAATACATTAAAATGCACTGATATAGACATACCATTCAAGTCAAATGCACAATCTCTCACCCAAGGATGAACTCTCTTCTTTGTACCTTTTTCCAAGTGCACTAACCAAGAATCTACATGCCCTTATTTATTGAACCACACTTATCCACCAGATCAAGATTAAAATAACTATAATTAGATCCAGGGTCAATAAAAATAGAAGCAACTTGATCACAAAAATTACCATCCATATCAATAATAGACACATGGTGATTTTCCTGTCTTTTATCCAGCACTGCATAGATCCTGGGAGTACTATATCCAACATCTCCCACTGTATGTGCCTCCTACGCACTGTATATATGTGTTCTACCACCCTGATGATGTGGAAAATCTATCCTGTAATGATCTTTTCCACAAGTCCAACACTATATAGGCTTCCAACCTTCATCCTTATTCTTCTCCTCAGATCGATGTCCATGTCCTCTGCCAAATGTATTGAACTTCTTAGGTGGTGCAACATTATCTTTGTTACCTATATGATGAGGTCTTGCACGCTTCTTGTGCCATTTTCATTTATTCTTATAATTACCTTTCCACTCTAAATTAGATTCAAATATGCAATTTCATTGCTCATAACTATGCTTTAGTTTCTGGATGACCTCCTCCAATGATCTAGGATCATCAAACTCAATCTTATCTCTAAATGCTTATTGGGTGTGTGCTATATTCTTTCCACGACTTGTAGAAATTTCTTGAATTCCCACCCCAGTTTTCAGTTTCACCTTATTTATCCTTTTAGTTAAATTCCCTTTCCCATATCCTTACATTCAACAACAAGAAAATAATTTTTTGCTGAAAACACAAATTTTGGAAAATTTACAGAATGCTGGAAAATGCAGAAATAAAAATCACCAGATACAAACAGCCATTCAACACATTATAACACAGTGATTTTTGTTCAAGGTGACCGTAGAAAAACCCCCTACAACTCTTGGGGAAAACCAGTTCGAAAGCTCCTTCTTATTTCTGGGAAAAATGCTTTTACAGTGAGAGAAAAAACTCAGAAAAAATCAACAAGTACAGATTACAACTTATCTCGTTTTTCGTGCTTTACCACCACCTCGAAAAACGTGTAAATAGAAAAATAGAACAGCAATAAATGTTGTACGGCCTCCTCAATTTTCGTGCCCAAATTTGCAGCCTCAAATGTTGTTGTACGGACTATCTAGAAATGCGTGCAAGATGCCATAAATGTTGTTGTACTGTTTTTCTCGATTTCCATGCAGAAAAAATAGCAGAGCTGTTGTACGGATTTCTACCTTGAAATCTGTGCAAGGGTATAGCCACTTTTTGTATGGCCTCCCTTGAAAAACGTGCCAGCAAAACCAGCTTCTCTGCTCCTCGATTTTCGTGCCAACTTGTTGTACGGCCTTCTTGGAAACTAAGCCAAAACTGCTGTAAAGATTTGCTAGAAAATCGTGCCCAAAATATGCCTTTCACTATGTGCTAACTCTGTTGTATGGACTTGCTGAAACACTGCTTTGGAATGTGTGCCAAAGTGCTGCCTCTTTCTCCTCACTGCCCATAAATCTCCCTTGCTCTCTTGCTCTCCTTCTCCCAATTTTCTCATGAAAGAATGAATGACCTTTTCCTCCTTTTCCTCCTTTAACCTAACCCTAAGTGACTTTTGGGGGATCCCTAAATCCAATGGATGAAATAGATTTAGATCTAGGGCTGAGATTAAATGCTCATTTAAATCTCACTTTCTATTTTTTAATTCATCCCACTTTAATAAATACCCACTTAGTCATTTATTTCCAAAGTCACTTTTCCTTTCTAATTTTACATTGACTTTATTAAAGTCACTTTAAAATTAGACTTTAGTAACTTTATCACTTAAAGTCACTTTTAAATTAGATTTGACTTTATAACTTTATAAAGTCACTTTAGGAGAAAAATTAAATTCTTTTTGGACACTTTTCCCTAGGCCAAAGATCAAAGCCTTAGGGAACCACCTGTCCTCCGGTAACCAAATTTCAACACTCCCTCTTACCGAGGAAGGTATTCTTCACCACACCCATCTTGTCTCTGAAGTAGACATGCTTGCCCCGTGGTAAGACTTTGGTAAGAATATATGCAACCTGCTCATCAGTGGGAATATACTCAAGCTTCACAGCTCCCTTCTGAACATAGTCTCTGATGAAGTGATATCTGATGCCAATATCCTTTGACCTGTCATGAAATACTGGATTCTCCGTGAGTTTAATGCAACTCTTATTATCACAGTATATCACTGAAGGTCTTAATGGTTGACCAAATAAGCCAAACAACATCTTGTGAATCCAAATGGCCTCACAACTAGCTAGACTAGCTGCCATATACTCTGCTTCCGCTGAACTCAATGCTACTGACTGCTGCTTCCGGCTGAACCATGACACAACTGCTGAACCCAACCCAAAACAACACCCTAAAGTGCTCTTCCTATCAGAAGCACAACCTTCCCAATCAAAATCAGTGTAACCTGCCAATCTCACTCCATCCCCCTACCTGTAGTCCAGACCATAATCCACTGTCCCCTGCAAGTACCGCAAAATGTGTTTTGCAGCCACCCAGTGAACCTTCCTAGGCTCACACATAAACTGACTCATCATGTTGACTGCAAAACAAATATCTAGTCTAGTGTTGACCAAATACATCAAGGAACCAATCAGCTGTCTGTACAATGTGGGATCCACCAACTTGGAATCCAAAGCATCAAGCTTCTTCCAGTTGGTGATCATCGGTGTCGACATGGGTTTACAATCCTCCATGTGTAATCTGCCAAGGATGTCCACAATATACTTCCCCTGCCCCAAGAAGAAATGCCCCTCCTCCTGCCACACCTCCAAACCCAAAAAGTAATGCATCAAGCCGATGTCCTTCATCTCAAACTCCACCGCAAGATCTCTCTTGCAGTGCTGTATGAGTCTCTCTGCACCCGTAATGACCAAGTCATCCACATACAGAACCAAAATGAGAGGCTCCTCACCTATCACAATATAGTAAAGGTTTGGATCTGCCTCACTCTTTGTGAAACCCATCTCCTGCAAGTATGTATCTATCCTAGAGTACCAAGCTCTAGGAGCTTGCTTCAGGCCATAAAGGGCCTTCTTCAGTTTGCACACATGGGACTCCTTCCCATGCACCTCAAAGCCCTGTGGTTTCTCAATGTACACCTCCTCCTGTATGAAGCCATTGAGAAATGCAGTCTTCACATCCATCTGGTGGATCTTCCAACCCATCTCTACTGCTATCGATATAATGGAGCGGATCGAAGTATATCGAGCCACGGAAGCGAAGGTCTCCTCATAATCAAATCCCTCTACCTGGGAGAACCCTCTAGCCACAAACCTCGCTTTGAATTTCTCAATGCTGCCATCTGCAGCATGCTTTACCTTGTAAAGCCATCTGGAAGAAACTACAGATTTGCCCTTAGGCCTCAGCACCACCTCCCAAACATCATTCTTCATGATAGAAGAATACTCCTCCTGCATGGACTATCTCCAGACCTGCTGGCTAGCTGCCTCCTCATAGCTAGAAAGCTCAGAGTCAAGGATGTTGGCAGCCATTGCCATATAGCTACAAAACCTCTCAGGTGGTCTGCTCTCTCTGATCGACCTCTTAGGCCTAGAAATAGATGTGGCCTCTCTCAAGGTGTCCTGAAGCCACTTGGGCTTCCTCTTCCCTGAGCACACTTCTCCCACTAGAGAATGAAACTCCTCCTCCTCATCATCATCAGGAACCTGAACTCCTGACTTTCTGTATGTTGTCCTCCTGCCTGCACCTGAACCTGTAGAAGCTGAGGTATCGTGTGAACTGTCCATCAGTGGACTCCCTAGTGAACTACTCTGCATGCTTCCCAAAGCACCACCCCTCTGACTCTGCCAGCCACTGCTCACTAACGGACCAGACATCGTCATAGATGTACCTTCGGATCCTCCTGATCCCTGCCCACTGGATCCCTACGACTGACTCAGCTGCTGCTGAGGGTCTGGCTGATCCAGATAATCTAACTCTCGTGACCTTCTAGGCCCTATCCTCCTCGAACTTCGCATCCCGCCTGACAACAACTTTCCTCTATGCATGAATGTAAATCCAAAAGGCCTTTGAGGTCTCACTGTAGCCCACAAAGATACACTTCTCTGCGGTGGGCTCTAGTTTGGTCCTCTTTTCCTTGGGTATGTAGGAGCATGTAATACACCCAAAGATACGAAGATGACCAATATCAGGCTTCTTCCCAGAAAAAGCCTCCTCTGGAGTCATATGCCCCAAGGCACGATGCAGACTCCTGTTCTGCAAATAAACAACATTGTTTCATGCCTCTGCCCACAAAAACAATGGCAACCCCTGATCATGTAACATGGCTTTGGCAACCCCTCCTATGGATCTATTCTTCCTCTCCACAACCCCGTTCCGCTGGGGGTTGTAAGGAATAGTGAACTCCCTCCTAATGCCTGCCTCCATACAATAGTCAACAAACTCTTCGAGGGTGTACTCTCCTCCATTTTCTAACCTCAGGGACTTGATCTTTCGACCTGTCTGTGTCTCCACAAGAGCTCTGAACTCCTGAAACTGCTTGAAGACCTCACTCTTGGTCTTCAAGAAATAAATCCAGGTCCTCTTGGAGTGATCATCAATGAATAAAACATAGTACTCATATCCACTCCAAGAAACATGAGACATCCGACCGCTCACATCGGAATGAATCAAATCAAGTATCCCAATCGCTCTGCTGTCACTGCTGGGAAAAGGGGATTTGGAAAACTTGCCCATCGAACATCCTCTGCAAGTATCAAAGTGATCAGTATTGAAATCTGGCACACCTGTAGTGATCTCCCATAAAGTCCTCAAGGCTCCATGATACATGTGCCCCATCCTGCAGTGCCAATTCTCACACAGCTCAGAACTGCTAGCTCTGCTATCGATACTATTTCTCAATGCCAAAAGGGGCTAAAATGAAAACTTGTACACCTTTGCATGGTGTACACCTATCACTCTATCTGAATCAGATGGAGCGCCCCTGGGATATATCAGCATTTGTCCTCCCCTAAACAGTGTCTCATATCCTCTGTCCTCCAAAGCTGAGACGGATATGAGGTTCTTCCTCATCCTTGGCACATAAAGAACATTTGACACCTTCAAGGGAGGTTTGGGTTCCCTATGAAATGTCAGTGTTCCCACACCAACTACTCTAACAACTCTGTCATCACTGAGTACTACCTCTATATCAGTGCCACTCTCTGAAAGCTCTGAGAAGTACTCACGGACTCCTGTCATATGACGTGAAGCCCCACTATCCACATACCAGATACCCGAATATGCTTCGCTAATCGAGGGAAATGCATGCTCCCTCTGAACCTCTGTGGCAGGTGATCCTGCACTAGAGGACTCACACGCAATGAACCCAAACTCCTAGTCAAAGCGATCTGTAAAGTCCTCAACCTCTGCTGATGCTGCCATGTTCTGGTTCTTCCCCTTCTTCTTCTTCTTCTCCGGACACACAACTGCATAGTGTCCCATCTTCTGACAATTCCAACACTTCACCTTGGAATATTCCTTCTATGTGTTACCCTGTTTACATTTACCTTTGCCTTTGCCCCCATCACTGCTTGTGGAAGCTTGCTTCTTTCCTTTGCCTTTCTTACCTCCTGCCAACAGTGCTACATCCTCATCCTGCTCAGTTGGCTTGGCTGCCCCAAGCTGACCCTTCCTGATCTCTGTCTGAATGCAATCATCCCAAAACCTCTCCCATGTGGGAAGGGTCTCACGTGCACAAACCCCATCAGCAAAGTTCATCCATGAACTGGGGAGGCCATTCACTGCAATCCGCACCAACTTAGTGGGTGGAATGACCTCTCCAATCGCTGCCAACTCATCTCTCACATTAGTAATCTTTGTGAGATATCCAGCTGCACTATCAGTCTCACCCATCTTAATGGTTTTCAGCTTCTCCTTCAGGACCATTTTCCGGTTCTCATTGGTACTTTGGTAGAGATTGGACAATGCTGTCCACATCTCATGAGTATTTCTCTTTCCTCTCACATGAGGAATGCAATGGTCTTTGATTCCGTCTAGAATCAGTCTCTTACCCTTGTTGTTCTTTCTATTATATGCTGCCAACTGAACAGCATCACTGGGCACAACAACAGGGTTCTGTGCGGTATGCACCATGATGTCCCAGACTTCTGCCTCCTCAAAGATACTCTGCATTCTCTCCTTCCAAACGTTGTAATTGGTATGCCCATCCAACCTATCCTCCACCCGCAATCCCAATGACATCCTGCTGACCTAAAAACTGAAAAATAGCACTGTTGTAGTAAAGATAAAAAATTATGTGTGGAAAATCAGCTTGCTGGAATTTTCTGAGTGAAAAATCAATAGACTGTATTTTTCTTCTTGTTGTCCCAGACTGCACTTTCAGCACTCAATCTCTGATACCATGTAGAAATTTCTTGACTTTCCCACCCCGGTTTTCAGTTTCACCTTATTTCTCCTTTTAGTTAAATGCCCTTTCCCATATCCTTACATTCAACAACAGGAAAATAATTTTTGCTGAAAACACAAATTCTGGAAAATTTACAGAATGCTGGAAAATGCAGAAATAAAAATCAACAAATACAAACCGCCATTCAACACATTATAACACTGATTTTTGGTCAAGGTGACCCTGGAAAAACCCCCTACAACTCTTGGGGAAAACCAGTTCGAAAGCTCCTTCTTATTTCTGGGAAAAATGCTTTTATAGTGAGAGAAAAACTCAGAAAAATCAACAAGTACAGATTACAACTTATCTCATTTTTCGTGCTTTACCACCACCTCGAAAAACGTGTAAACAGCAAAACATAACAGCAATAAATGTTGTACGGCCTCCTCGATTTTTGTGCCCAAATTTTCAGCCTTAAATGTTGTTGTACGGACTATCTAGAAATGCGTGTAAGCTGCCATAAATGTTGTTGTACTATTTTTCTCGATTTTCGTGCAGGGAAAAAAAAAATAGCAGAGCTGCTGTATGGATTTCTTCTTCGAAATCTATGCAAGGGTACAACCACCCTGTACGGCCTCCCTTGAAAAACATGCCAGCAAAACTAGCTTCTCTGCTCCTCGATTTTCGTGCCAACTTGTTGTACGACCTTCTTGGAAACTGAGCCAAAACTGCTGTACGAATTTTCAAGAAAATCGTGTCCAAAATCTACCTTTCACTGTGTGCTAACTCTGTTGTACGGACTTGCTGAAACACTGCTTTGGAATGTGTGCCAAAGCGCTGCCTCTTTCTCCTCATTGCCCAGAAATCTCCCTTGCTCTCTTGCTCTCCTTCTCCCAATCTGCTCATGAAAGAATGAATGACCTTTTCCTCCTTTTCCTCCTTTAACCTAACCCTAAGTGACTTTTGGGGAATCCATAAATCCAATGGCTGAAATAGATTGAGATCTAGGGCTAAGATTAAATGCTCATTTAAATCTCACTTTCTATTTTTTAATTCACCCCACTTTAATAAAGACCCACTTAGTCATTTATTTCCAAAGTCACTTTTCCTTTCTAATTTTACATTAACTTTATTAAAGTCACTTTAAAATTAGACTTTAGTAACTTTATCACTTAAAATCACTTTTAAATTAGATTTGACTTTATAACTTTATAAAGTCACTTTAGGAGAAAAATTAAATTCTTTTTGGACACTTTTCCCTAGGCCAAAGATCAAAGCCTTAGGGAACCACTTGTCCTCCGGTAACCAAATTTCAACAGCTCCACACGCGAAGTGGGGGGCAGTCAGGCCTCCCTTCGCTTGCACCGGGCATAGTAGGGGGGGAGAAGACCCCCTGTTGGGGGGTTTGCAAGGGGGTCATAGCCCCCCTACACGGGGTCTAGGACAGCTCATCGAGAATTGTTTTTTGGACCCTATATTAGGTGGGCAAACCTACCTATGGTTTTGTGCATGGGTTCATTAGGGGAATTTTGAGGTCTAAAATGGGCCTTCTAAGAAAAATGTACAAAAAAAATAAACTTTATAAGAACCAATAATATTCAAGATGATGATCTCAACCATGGGGGATGATTCACCATTTTTTAAGTAAAAGGGTAAAAATATTAAAAAATAATAAAATAATAAAACTACTTTTTCAACTCGTATTTTCAACTTATCTCCCAATTTTTTTACTCAAATATCGAGTGGGAGTACTCATTGGATGCAAAATTTAATTCCTCATCCAAGGAGTAGTCATGTTGCATACTTTCGATGGACCCTGCTACACGAAAAATGAGAAATACATTAAAAAAAATGTGACTGCAATCATGTTTTTCATGTATTTTTCATTTTTCGTATAGTAGTACCAATTGAAAGTATGAAATATGGATACTTCTTGGATGAGGAATTTAATTTTTCATCCAATGAATACTCCCACTCGAAATATGAGTAAAAAATTTGGGAGATAAGTTGAAAATATGAGTTGAAAAAATAGTTTTTTTCTTTTTTCCCTTTAAAATTTGATGATGTAATAAAAAATTATTTTATTATTTCCACTATTGTTTAATAATTTCCTTAGGAGGCCCATTTTAGACCTCAAAATTCCCCTAATGTAGCACATGGTTTTGGGAATGATGGGTTTCTATCCATGGTATTTTGTAGATCCAGTCAAGGGAACTACGATTATGTTCTAATCCAAGGTTAATGGATTGAGATTTATGAATGCTTCGACATGTATATATATGTATTGTAATATTGAAAGGAACATAATGAAAAATCAAGTTGATAGTCCCGATTTTGGGATCCAGGAGAAAATATTTGTGTATATTTTTGTTATGTTTTATGCTCTCGCTATTGTTTATTTTATGTTTTAAGAGTTTATTTGCAAATAATTTTTGTACAAGCTTAAAACATACAATTTTATCGGCAACCCACTGATGAATTGTTGACTCTTGGACTTCTCCTCCTTGAGGTAAGGAAAATCCCTCAAAAACTACACAAATATGCTAGTATACTCCTAATTGGTCATAGATCCCATATTTAGTTCATAAAACTCTTTTTCCCTATCATCATAGTGCCTCTTGAATAGGTATGTCTTCCTATATAGTCTCTCGAATCCACTCCAATCAACTCCTCCTAATAAATGTTCCTGACATTCTTCACATCTTCCCACCGAATATTTGCTTTACCTTTGAGATTGAATATGGATATTCTGGCTTTCATGTTTTTTGGGTAATCATGCAACCTAAAGAACTTCCTCATACCAAGCATTCATGCTTCTGCATCTTCTAATTTCTTCAACTCTCCATATAATTTAGGTTCTTTTTCTTTCTTAAACTCATCTGGAAAATATCCCTAATCACTCTTCCTGGAAGGATAATAACAATGATGATCATAGTTCTTATCAGAACCAAAACTAGAACCTATGTTTGTCACCTCTCCTATCTAGAGTTTCCAAGAACCTGCCATATTTGATCGTGTCATATCTGTACGACCTGTGACCACCATGATACCTACTGTGATATTCCCCATTAGTCCCATCCTCTTGTTCATAACTGATCTGAAGTGGTCCTTTTCATTGCAACTCTGACAAACTCCGAAGGATTACTGCATTAACTTCTACTTGTTTTTCCTACGAATGTATGATTCTATCATTATCTCCTTTACAACTCTTTATTTCTCCCTTGAAACTTCTCAATGTGTCTGATAAGTTAAAAGAGTGCCAAACACCATGCTAATCATCTCATTCATAGGGAGAATATATGTAGTTTACCATCTTGATAGTAATCTTTGATTTCTTCCTCCAAGGCATCTCATGTCAGCTAAACTAAATCATAACAAACCAACGTACCTTAGAATAATTCGAAGAGGATATTTTATCTTCAAGATCGACCAATTAACATAATACATGTATAGACATATTAGTAACAACATATAGACATATAACACATAAGTATATCAACACATGAACATCATTCTAGCTAGAGTCTAGTCATCAATGGATGACCATATTAACTACACATAGCATGACCTCACACATGATGAAAACAACCATATCAATGTACACTTCATAACATGTAAGCACTTTAAATTTATAAGCAACACATAACCATTCATACACTCATGAAAAAACATTTCACAACAACACCATCAGTTCTCTCATGGCGGCATCACTGCAGCCATGACCAACACCATGCGAATCCAACAAGAACATATACCATAATCATAAGAAACACATATGCAACCGACATGAATGCATGACCAACACACCAACCATCCAGTCCAAGGGGTGAACCATGCTTTGATACTACTCTATAACACCCTCCTCCCACATTTACCCAAGTAATAGGTCAACTGGGGTAAGCATTTTATGAAGAGTTACTATGATCATATTCAACCTCTTAGGTCACCTTAAGAAAGTGGAACTGACACCACAAAACAACACATACCTTTTTCATATGCTACAAGGCACCCAATAGGCATCCTAACCTTCCAAGAGGTTAGCCCCTACAACAAACTACTATTTCCATGCATCAATCCCCCAGTTTCTCCCTTGAAATGGGAAAGAGTGTGATTGGGACCCTCCAATCACACACACATCATGGGTATGCATGCGACTAGGGACTTTTCCCAGTAATTCTAAGCCAATGACCCTTATTTATGTGCCACTTTTTCAGGATCAGAGTGGTCATTTCCCAAAACTCCATGACACTTAAGGAACTGAAATATAATAATGGAATAATGATGTAAAAGAAAACACTTGAACAAGGACTTGACTGGACCCCTACTAGCCATGACAGACATTTTGTCAAACATGTCACAAATATGTAATCTATAGGTTTAAACAACATATCTGAGCATAGGCATCATCATACTTATCTGAGAATCACTAAGAAACATTGTTGCCTCATCTCATTAACTGTATTATCATTTATTTGGTCATAGATACAATGTTCATTCATTTTCAAATAAGAACATGATGAGAGTCATACATAAACAACAGAAATGACAAGCACATAACAACCATATCAGCCACATAATAACAAGCATATTTACCCATCAATACAAGAGGAAAAGAGATATTATTTCCATAAAAAAAATGCAACCAAGTGAGGAACTTTCACGTTCCACCCGACCATAGACATGGCTGAGCCAACTATCTCTTCAGCCAGTCACCCTCATGCCATATTCCAAGCATGAATGTGGGATTTCATAAAAATCATCAATCAAAAATAAAAAAAGGCTTCCAGATGCCAAACCAGCTCAACCCTCAAGCAGTGATTCCACCTTACAGTCGAATCTCACTACCATCACCAGATTGGTCTCCACCCAAGATATCCAGGGCTCCAGAGCACTTGTTCCAACCAGGGCTTCTATGAATAGTAATTCAACCCACAACTGTCATCAGGCTTCCAGAGTGTTTTTCCAACCAAGGCTTCAAGGACTAGTAACTCAACCCACCAAGGGATTCCAGAGAATTTTTCCAACCAGGGCTTCTAGGACTAGTAAGTCAACTGAAGCTGTTATAGAGCTTCTAGAGTGTTTTTCCAACCAAGGCTTCTAGGAACTAATAACTCAACCCATAGCCAAAATCACATGAGAACCAATGAGAAAAACAAGAAACAAAATTAATTCACAACACCATGGCTATATAGGAAATGGGAAGTCTAGGAAAATCCACAATCAATTCAGGAAATCCTTCATGCCAATGAAAAATCATGACCAAGAAACCACATGCACATGCCATGCATGCTAGAACTAGTAAGGAAGACATACGTGCAATTTGGTACCTACAAACAAAATCCACTATAGTTTTTTATCTTCATATCCTCTTGCACTTTCCTTCTCTTCCTTTGCTTTCTTGCTCCAAGTTTCCAAGTATGACACACTCTCTAAGTGACCTAAATAGGACAAAATATTTTTTCTTTTCTATCTTCCTCATCAATATAAAATAAAAGTGCTTAAGGATTGTATCAAATAGCAAGTTTATGAGAGGGATTATGTGTCAAATTTGTGTTTCTTTTATGAGCAATCCATGAAGTAAATTAGCTTTAAAAACACATAAACAACAAGTAAATTGCAGAGAATATAATACACAAAAATAACATTACACAGTAGTGATGAAGGAGTTCACCCCTCTTGGGCTACGTCTCCTCGGACCAGCTTCAATGGCTTGGCCCTCTTTGATTAACTGATCAAAATTTTGAATACAGTCATTTCTTGAGCTCTAATGGCTCTTAAACCTACTCCAATGGCTTTGAGACACCCCCAATACCTTTTTTTTGGTTCTGACTAAGTCAAATTATGAATCTTTGGGAAAAATTTATGCCTCTTTCAGTAAACCCCACTAATTTCTTTGCTAATTTAGTTAGTTGCACCCCTAAGTGGCAGTTTCGCCAAAACTAGAGAAGCTCTGCTAATTAGTGCGCAATTAATTTTAATTGGAGTTAAGTGATAATTAAGCACACTTAATGCACTAATCACATGGTAAAATAAGTCTACATTAAGATTTGGATTGGTGATAATTAAACTTGAATAAGTGTAAGTAATCATGGTTTAATATTTAAAATCCACACTTAAGTCGAAGCTCCCATCGGCAGTCATGGTTGGTGGTTCTGTGGACTAGGGCAGGCCCCTCTTTTCCCTGCCATTTACAACATGCAAATTTAAATATAAGCGGGTTTCCACTATAGTTAAGAAACACATAGCAGATGTGGTATGGCTTGGCGCTGGTAGTGGGGAGGTCGAGGGATTGAACCCCAACGCCTCCATAAAATTTTGACCAATAAATTTCACAATACATTTTGACCTTGGGGTGGGGAGGACACGCGGTGGCCTCTAGGCTTGCCATGTGTTTTGACCCCATTAGTCCAACCAACACCATTAAACCAATCCGATGTCGAAACTTGTCAAGAAATCACTGGTCCACCTGGGAAAATATTCCAGGAATATTCCAATGAATATTTTGAGAATATTCCAAGGAATATTCTTGTAATATACCTTTTCCTAACTATATGGTATGAATTCCTAGTCAGCATCCCTTCACCAAAATTTTCCTGTTCAACCAACTGAACATAACACTCTAACTTTCTCATACGAACTCCGTTTTGAGAAAAATGAAGTTCTCTGAAATCAAGAAGACGAGACATATTCGGTAATTCAAGTTCCACTCCATTATGATAACTTTGATCTTTTAGCAAAAACTTTCCCCCAATTTAGTTTTTGATCACTCCTTCCCACTCAAAGGCTTTTGGACCCAAAAAAGCTAGTTATCTGATGAGATTTTAGTCCTCCTCACATTTCCAAGTTATATTGAAATTATTCTATTTGGAAAAATCTTCATGATGACCACTTTGATTCCTTGATATGCCTACTCTTGCAAATGACTTGGTACTTCAACCAATGTCCTCCTTTCACTACTTACCCTTGTTGGCTGCTTGTTGACTAATGAAAAATGTCTCGTTGTAACAAAGTGATCTCTATGTGCTTGGAAAGATTGACTGATGACCTTCTCACTCATAACCCTTTTCCTCCTTTGCATAAACATGCATTTTATGCAAATTTCTCCTTGGAAACTATTTTCCAATTTAAGCCCATCTAAGTGAACTACAAAAATGAATTCAAATATCAGTAATCACTAGAAATGAAATGGCCATTATTTTACCTCCACAGTACAAAATTACACATCTAGAAGAAGGTCTTCACCATCTCTTTCACTTGTTGGCATCATGCATCATATGGTCTGCAATAGGGCTGATGTTTTTGTTGCAATATTTTGTCATCTTGTCCCTCTCTCCACTTCTTGATTCCATCATCCTCCAGTATTGACATGCTTCTCATGCAATTATTTGAGAATGAAGTCTAATCATAAGCCTCTCTCTCAAGAGTGGATCTTCCAAAATCCTGAGACATCTCGTCACAAGAAAAACCAATAACTTGAAAAACACATCATACAAGAAAAAAAACTTGATGACCTCTTCCTTTTTCTCCTTAAAAGAAAAAAATGTCACATCTTGTGAACATCGCCATGCATTCTTACGTCTTGGTTTACAAACCCATCGACCAAGCACAAGTCGAAAAAATATGCGTCTTCAAACCATTGACTCTTAAGTCAAACAAAAGCATGTACAACACTTGACGATTATTTTCCCAAAACAAAAATAATTTCACATCTCATGAAACAATTCGTCAACATCTCCCTTTCATCCTCAGAGATTAAATCAACTCTTCCAAGTCAATAATACATACATGTAACAATCAATCGAACAACACAAGTTGATCACTCGTGCATGTGCAAATGATCAACACTCTCAAGTTGACAACATGCATGCTAAAAAGAAATCAACCAACACAATTCAATCACTAATGCATGTTCAAGCACAATGAAACTATCAAAAATTCCATTGTTCACACACAAAAACTCTCATGCATGTATACAATGCTCAACTCTCTCGCGAGTACAATCACAATTACAATAAATCCATTGGTATGTAAGAGTACTTGAGGATATGAAACGACCAAATTTGTTGCAAAAAAGTGAGTCAACGTACTCCACTTTCAAACAAATTCTTGGCATAAACATGCAACATGCATTCTATAGAAAAAGAAATGCATTCACATTCAAATTGAAACTACAAATTTCCATATTTGCTGCATCTAAGTGAGTCAACATAACTCTACTTTTCCAACATATTTCTTCATGAAATATGCAACATACGTTCAAGAGAAAATAAATGCATTCAGATAACAAGGAAATGCATCAATATGGAAATATTTACATCAATTATAAAAAGAAATGCAAGGCCTTAATTGGTTAAGAAATCAAACCATCTGTTTCCAAACAACTATAATGGCGCTTCCTTCAGCTGCACTTCATCATGTGTATCATCCTGACCCACATCAACTATGAAATCCTCTTTTCCATTCTTGTAAAAATATCTCTTCACCTTCTTCAAATTTCATGGATGACTTGTTGCATACAAAGTCCAACACTTGTCTACAAGATGACCCTGCTTATGGGAATGAGTGCAAAATAATTGCATCGCCTTTTTAACATTGTTTTCATTGTCCATTAGACCTTTGGCTTTTTTTCTCCTTTGTTTTGAAATTTTCCTGTGTATGACTATTTTCTTCCAACACCTCAAAACAATATGGTTATTCAAACCACAAAAGGAACATGTAAATTTTCTCCAAATCTTATGTGAGGATTTTCCATGTTTATCATAATTAAAAGTAACTTGATTAAAGGCAGATTTATACATTGCACATTCACCTTTGTTGCCTTCTTGAGGAGGTTAATTTGATGAGGTAGTGGCTCTCTTCGAAATACCAACAATGACCTCAATGGCTTTAGAGCTTTCAACATCCTCTTGTTTTACATTTCCATTAGTTGCATGTTTATGAGCATCTTCTTGCAAAGTGGGTGTAAAACTTTTTCATTCCTCATGAACACAAAATTCACAAGCTTGAGGCAATGAACATGTAATGAAAGTATTTCTTGGAACACCTTCATCTGCCTCCTTGGCTTTCGAGAATTCTCCATATTCTTTCTGTCGATAACCACTACTTGCATGTCTAAAATAAATCTCTTCAACAATGGGTGTAAACATGTTCTATTCTCCACGAACACAATATTCATGTAGTGAATATGTAATGGAAGAATTTCTTGAAACATTTCCAAAAGTATCCATAGTTTTTGAGTGCTCTACATCATCTTTTTCACCAAAACCTAGACCCATGTACCTAGACCTTCCCTCAACAATAATAGGGTTTATAATTCCTTGTGCATATTTTCCTAACCCTTTATCTTCATAGCCTGTTTTTTTAACAATTTGGATGCTATTCCTCTAGTGTGTCTTTCAAAAACACCAAAAAATTC
This sequence comes from Pinus albicaulis, assembly GCA_034641835.2. Taxonomy (NCBI): domain Eukaryota; kingdom Viridiplantae; phylum Streptophyta; class Pinopsida; order Pinales; family Pinaceae; genus Pinus; species Pinus albicaulis. Next base: position 690,111,397 of record CM076569.1, on the reverse strand, counting down.
ATCTTGACAGGAAATTGAAGATAAACTTGATTTGCATACCTCATTTTCATGCACATACTTGGCTAGGGTTTCCTTGGCATAATGGAATTGAATCATCATCTCATGCATATTTTCTAGGGTTTCATTTGCAATATAGAGTTGAGTCTCCATCTCATGCATATTTTATAGGGTATTCATTTGAAATATGGAGCTGAGTCTCCATATCATGCATATTTTCAAGAAGCTCTTGCTTCTCCTCCTTCATGGCCATCGACTGCTCCTAAAGCCTATTTCTCTCCTTCCTATCTTCAACCATCTCTTGCACCATATCTCTCATGATGAAGAGCTTCTGCAACAACTCTTCATCAAAGATTCTTGCCAAGGAATATTCATTAGAAACAATGATGGATGAAGCTGTCATCTTCACACTTGTAATGCATAAAAAAATATTCTTTGTTGTGATGTGAGAGCTGGATCCTCAATATTGACCTTCTCCTCTCTTTAGCTTGCACACATAAACTTCCACACAGTCAAATTCTCCTTGCTCAAATACAAAACCAATAGCTAATTTTCTAGCTAACCTTGGAAAAACCTTAGATAAACTTAGGCTAAAATGAGCTAAGTTGTGGCTCTGATACCAACTTGATCTGAATAGGACAAACTAGTTTTATTGTGCTAGATTTCTCATTAGTATAAAAGAAAAGTTCTTAAGGATTGGGTCAAATAACAAGTTTATGAGAGGGTATATGTGTCAAATTTGTGTCTTTTATGAGAAATTCATGAAGTAAATTAGATTTAAAAACAAATAAACAACAAGTAAATTGCAGAGAATATAATACACAATAAGCACATTACACAGTAGTGATGAAGGAGTTCATTCGTCTTGGGCTACGTCTCCTTGGACCAGCTTCAATGACTTGGACCTCTTTGATTAACTGATAAAAAATTTGAATATAGTCATTTCCTGAGCTCTAATGGCTCTCAAACCTACTCCAATGGCTTCGGGACATCCGCAATACCCCAGTTTTGGTTCTGACTGAGTCTAATTCTGAATCTCTAGGAAAACGTTATGTCTCTTTCAGTAAACCCCAGTAACTACTCCGCTAATTTAGTTAGTTGTAACCCTCACTGGCAGTTCTGCCAAAACTAGAACAACTCCACCAATTAGTGAAAAATTAATTTTAAGTGGAGTTAAGAACTAATTAAGAGCACTTAACGCATTAATCTCGAGCTTAAATAAATTCACATTAATATTTTGATTGGCGCTAATTAAACATGATTAAGAGTAAGTAATCGTGGTTTAGGAGTTAAAATTCACACTTAAGTCGGAGCTCCCGTCGGTAGTCATGGTTGGTGGTTCCATGGATTGAGGTTGGCTGCTCTTTCCCCCTTTCGTTTACAACATACAAATTAAATATAACCGGGTTGCCACTATTGAAAATGTGAAGTTGGGAAACACTTTTTGCCCTTTTTTGACGTTGAAAATTGTAATTTTCTATGTTTTTCAACTTCAAATCCACTAAACTCATATTTTTATTGCAAATTATGTTTTGAAATAAAAACAAGAATTGTAGAAAATTGTCTTACCTCCATACCCATATTTTTTTTTTTTAAACTATTGACATATAGAGGGGTAAATTTCTTGTTTACTAACTGCATATACTTGAAATTTTCAGGCAAACATAAATAGTCACTTTATGAACCCTAAATTTTTTTAAAGAAGGTTATTCATTTTTTGGAAAAAAACCATATCATCATAATCTACATATATTTCACTAGTGCACAGACTATTTTTCGGTAATTTTAAGATTAAATCACTATTTTTTATTATTTTTTGAAATGGATGAAGACAAAAAAACAGTGATGTCTCAGTACATTTTATGAGCCCTAGATTTTCTTTTCAATGTGATCGTCAATAAGGAAAATGAGAGTACCCTTTTGAGTAGACAGGGAAAGTTCACAGGGAAAGTTGTCCTTTCAATATGATTTTTCTGAATTTTTTGGTGTCGTCATTTGAAAGTTATTGAATTTTCATTCAGTGCAATTTTTCAAACAATGAAATTCCACAGTGACACAGTTTAGTAAAAAAATAATAAAAAATTGAATTTTTTAATGAAACTCCACAAATCTCACATCATCAAAAACTAGATTCAGAGATGAATCTAATGGTATTTGGTCCGACATATAACATTTTATCTTTGTAGGTGTTTCGTTCCTCCAAAGTTGCAGGTTCTTGAAAACAGTAGAATTTTTGGGTTTTTCGTTGACCAGAAACTCTCGACCAAGGTAATGTCTCGGACGAGACATTTATAAAACTCTTGACCGAGAAATTTAAAACTCTCGACCGAGAGTTTAACCCACCTAAAGTTACATTTAATCGCGCGGCCAAACTCTTGGTTGAAAGTTTAAAAAACTCTCGACCGAGAGTTTGCGCCCGAGAGTTTACCCGATGAAACTCGGATGAGAGTTTTATTAAATGTTTTAATCAAAAGTTTTATAAAAAATTTTAATCAAAAGCCGACGCAATCTTTCAGTCGAGATTTTTATATAAATACTCTCGTCTGAAAGATTAATTTGACACACAATTCCGAACCAACGAAAATTGCGAAGGTGCGAGGGTCCGAAAATTGCGAAGGTTCGAATTCATTTTCTATAAAGGTGCGAATATTTTCTGTGTACAAAATATTTTTTGGCAAAAAAAAAAGAATTCAAGTTTTTTTTGGGTGCGAAATATTTTTTGAAAGTTTTTGTGGGTGCAAAATTTTTTTTTGAAATTTTTTTGGGTGCATGCATGAAGTATTTTTTCATAATGTCTCTATGAAGACATGGATGCATGAAGTATTTTTGCATAATGTCTCTATGAAGACATGGAGTATATTTGCAATCTTGCAATCTATGAAGGCATGAGGTATTTTTCCAAAATGTCTTTATGAATTTAATATTTTTTTTTATAATTTTCTCTCTTATTGAAAGCATGAAGTACTTAGTCTAAACTCTTTATGTTTTTTTAGGTATTTGGTCCAAATAGAATTGGATTTTAGGTTTCCAATTTTGTGAACATGGGAAACCAAAGGAATTGCATATCAAGGCACGATTGAAAAAGAACTGATTCAGTGGATAAAAATGAGAGATTACAAAAAAGAAGGCGAGAGGAAAGGGAAATATTAAGGCATGAAATAAATGTGGAGGTAGAGCATCATGAAATAGATGTAGAGGTACATGAAAATGACGAGGAAATTATAAATGTTGAGGAACTTGTCAACGAAAATATTGATATCAATGTCACTGGCGAGTCAATTTAGTTCCTTCAATTTGAATTTTGTATTTTTTTTTAAAAACATTGTAGTTCAAAATAGTTTTAAAATTAAAAATATGTATACAGGTCAATTTCAAATTAGATGTTTTAATATTGTTTTTTATGCAGGGACAACATCAGAACCACAAGAAGATACTACCACAAATGTCCAAGAGAATATTGATATTGATGTCACTGGTGAGTCAATAGTTTCTTCAATTTGAATTTTGTATTTTTTTTTTAAAACATTGTAGTTCAAAATAGTTTTAAAATTAAAAATATGTATAAATATTGTTTTTTTTATGCAGGGACAACATCAGAACCACAAGAAGATACTACCACAAATGTCCAAGAGAATATTGATATCGATGTCACTGGTGAGTCAATAGTTTCGTCAATTTTAATTTTGTATTTTTTTTTTAAACATTGTAGTTCAAAATAGTTTTAAAATTAAAAATATGTATATGTCAATTTCAAATAAGAAGTTTTAATATTTTTTTTTATGCAGGGAGAACATCAAAACCACAAGAAGATACTACTACACGTCGAATTTCACTGCAATTAATTGGAAGTTCCAAGAACATTGTATACAACTACAAGTTTCTAGAAAATATGGATCCAACTAAAATTGAAGAATTGGGACCACCAATGGCTTAAAGGACAGTTCGAGATAAATTAAATTCTAGATTGAAACATAATTTTGAAGGTAAATCTATAATAGCACAAGCTCAACTGTTACGTGGATTTATAAAGCACAAATATCTCAAAAATGTTGTGGAATTATTGGGCATTAAAAGTGAAAAAGAGGTTTTATGAAATGGTAACAAAAAAATGTGACGTCGACGCTTGGCACACTAGTGCCGAGGCGATCTCAAGTTGCAAAGAATGCTCGTAGAGCACTTTTAATATGTGCAGTCGTGAGAGGAACTTCATCAAGTCAGTTGATGTCAGCAACTACAAAATTGTTTAAAACATCAAGAAAAAGTTTATGGAGGCATACAAAATTTAGAACTCAATTAGATGAGAATGATGAACTTGCATGTTGGGCTAATATCTACAGGCGTCCATATCATGATAGACTTCTTGATGGTGTGAGGGATAGGGTAAAAGAGTTTTGGGATTCAAATTCTTGTGTGTCACCAAATGAAAAGGATCAACTACAACGCCTTATATCTAAGGGAGTTTATGAATCTCATTCCAAAGATATAACACAGGTCAGTCAAGTATAATTATTTGAGAACTTTATGGAGAGTAATACTGATGTGAAGATTTCCCTTAGCACATTTTTGAAGCTTAAACCATGGTATGTTAGGCCTATCACTGTTCAAGACACATGTTTTTGTCTATACCATGTAGAATTCCAATTATTTTATGAGACATTTGTAAATTTTGGCATAAAATATTGGTCAAATGACCCTCCTCCTTCAAGTGTTCATGAATTTTATCAAATATATTATTTCCATGAGAGAATAATGAATTATTTTATAAAAAGGAATGTGTTGGTGGAAGAAAATGTGACAAATTTTCTCATTTGGCACTCTACGATGAAAAGTATCCCATTGATCCTAATGATCCCAGACTGTCAAATCTCAGTCTAAATTGGAAGCGATATGACTATGTTACTTACAGTCCTATTGCAGATTCAAGAATAACATCAAAAAATATCACTTTACTTGACGACGAGATTCCAGTGACATCTTTTATGGAGAAGTTCAGGTTGCAAATACACAAATATATTAAGCATTGTCATATAGCACGATGGTAGGATTTACAGTTCAAGAAATCACGTGAGGTGTTCCCAAAAGGAGCAATATTATCAGTGGTTTATTTTGCTGAGAATTACACGTTTAGTCCACAAAAGGAGATACAAAGTGAGTATTATCATTCAGACCAAGTATCTATATTTGTGCATATTTTGTATAGACACTCAGAGCTTGCTATTGATGGTTTTGATAGCGATGCAAATAATCGTGAGGTGATTAAGGAGTACCATTTCTACATCAGTGATGATCCAATAAATGACACGTGTTTTGTTCAGCATTATTTTAATGTTATTTATAATGAATTGTTGAAACGAAGAGTCACTTTCAAAGAATATTGGGTATGGTCATATGGTTGTGTTGGTCAATTTAAATCAGCAAGATCGTTCTTTTGGTTGTCTCGTCTTCATAAGAAAACCAACATTCGACATACATGGAATTTCTTTGAGACAGGGCATGGAAAAGGAGAGCATGATGGTGCTGGGGCATGCGTAAAATGTGCACTTAGGAGGTATCAATTGAATCACTCAGCTTCCCGACTTGTAAATTCTTTAGATGTTGTTAATTGGTGCAAGGACAAGTTAAGTCATGTATCGAACCCAAGGATGGCTTATGTGCACAGGTAGGCGTACACATTTAACTAAAAATATATTATACATGTCTATATATATATATATATATATATATATATATATATATATATATATATATATATATATATCTGTGTGTGTGTGTGTGTATACATATATGTGCACGTATTTTGTTATCAAAAAAATATTTAATATTGTTCAAAATTTGACTCATACATATGTGTGTGTTTTTCTCAAGTAGGTACTTTTGGAATATTGCAATGGGTGATGTTGATAGATCATTGTCATTTAATTGCATTGGAATCCCTAAAACAAGAAGTTTACACTCAATTAGGAGTAAGAACATGAAAAATATACATTGCATTGAGAAACAAAAGTGCTCTTGATTTTGTTATGGATGTATTGATCAGAAAGATTCCATCGATGAATGTGAAAACCAAATTAAGAAATTTTTTCAACCATGGAAACACGAACAATTGAAACCATTGCCCCCATTTGGACACGTGAGTGACAAGGAAATGGACAATGAAGTGGCTGTGATTGACAATGATTATGATCATGTCTTTGATATGGTTAGAGAAGGTGATGTCTTCGCTATCATTGCACCAGAAAATAATCAAGAAAAAGTGCATTATTATTTATTACGATGCACTATGTCTAAATCCACGTTGTTGCAAGAGTATAATGATCCATCAAATTATACATACCCAATCGGTTCAATGGTTTTAATGGGACATTTCTTTGAAGAAGTAAAGAAATGTAAAGATCATATTATTTTTCAAGATTACCAGCGAGAGGTTATTTATGCCCAATATAGTCACTTGGTCATAGCAACTCGACTGCAGTTGAAGCAAGTGAAGAGTAGAAAAAAACAGCGACAATGGAGGTTATCGATAGATGATCATGATGCCATTTTGGAAAATTTTCCACTAGCACATTTCATATGAGTGGAACACATTGTTCAAGATGAACAATGAACTTTGATTCTAGGGTTAGAACATATAATTGCTACAATGCATTGGAATTTATATAGTTTAAGACTATATTGTGGATTGCTTTCAAATAAATTGACATGTGGATGCTTAGATGTGTGTTGGTACGAACAATATATTATGATCTACTGGATTAGGGTGCTTTGCTAGATAATTAATATATGGTGATTTAATGTGTCCATCATGTTTACTCCTAGATGATCTTAACACACCCCTTTTTTTGCATGGATATGATGGTGATCATGAATGAATATATTTAGTTAAATATATATATATAATAATGGATTTAATGTGTCCATGGTGATCTAATGTGTCCATCATGTTTACTCCTAGATGATATTAACTCGCCCCTTATTTTGCACATGGATATGATGGTGATGAATGAATATTTAGTTATTTAATGTATATATATAATAATGGATTTAATGGTGATTTAATGTGTCCATCATGTTTACTCCTAGGTGATCTTAACTCGCCCCTTTTTTTGCATGGATATGATGGTGATGAATGAATATTTAGTTAAATGTATATATATAATAATGGATTTAATGGTGATTTAATGTGTCCATGGTGATTTAATGTGTCCATCATGTTTACTCCTAGATGATCTTAACTCACCCCTTTTTTTCATCGGGCGCCCTCCCAAGGCGCGATGCCCTCCGCCCGACCGAACGAACGCACAAGGGAAAAAATGGAAAATGGCTCGCATAAACCTGCACAAGGCACCCATGTGGTCACAAATTAGAAAACCTTATACGGGCACCCTCAAATGAAACAACCCGACCGGAACTCATTTCATCGGGCGCCCTCCCAAGGCGCGATGCCCTTCGCCCGACCGAAACTCATTTCATCAGGCGCCCTCCCAAGGCGCGATGCCCTTCGCCCGACCAAACGAACGCACAAGGGAAAAAATGGGAAACGGCTCACACAAATGTGCACAAGGCACCTGTGCAGGCACAAATTATCAAACCTTATACGGGTGCCCTCAAACAAAACGACCCGACCCGAACTCATTTCATCGGGCACCCTCTGAAGGCGCGACACCCTTCGCCCGACCAAACGAACGCACAAGGGAAAAAATGGGAAAAAATGAGAAACGGCTCACACGAACGTGCACAAGGCACCTGTGCGGACACAACTTAAAAAACCTTATAAGGGCGCCCTCAATCTTCACAATCTTCACTCTTTTGTGCACATAAAACTTCATTTCAAATTTTAGCCCAAATAATTTTAAATCTGGGCAATTTCAATCAATTTAATGTGGAAGCTTTTCAATATCCAAGCATGGTGTTTATAAATTTACCAATACATCCCATATTCCCTATATGGAAGCTTTATTCTTCTAACTTGCATTAGACCCAAGATTGGATCAAAACCCAACTCAATAAAGGTCCACGGCTTTTATAGTTTACAATCAAAAATTATATGTGATTACCCTCATCAGGATTACGCTCACCCTTTATCATTTCACCTCAACCATATTAATATATATAATATGCCCTCCATTCAAATGTTAAGAGTTGTTATAAATAAACCCTTGGCTTAGGATTTATATCCTAAGAATAATACATATGATCCCATGCAACCATAGCATTTTAAAATTCGATTTTTGGTTTAACACTCAATCAACGCACATGTTAAAAAGACTTTCTCGGGCCCAATAACTAATTTACCTTGCCATTAATATTCGAGCAGCTTGCAGATGCGACCACCGTCTGATCATTTGATCGGCACATCCAACGGAAATCACATTTTTTTCACCTTCATGTTTTAACCTCCAAAAATTTTGCGAAATTCGTGGTTTTTGAATACCACTCAACTGCACATGTTGAACGATGGATGCTATCGCATTTTTTTTCACAAAAAAACTTACCACATTTGCGCCATGTGAAACCCGCGGTTTCAGACTCAAAACCGCCTTTACTATTAACAATGCGGTTCAATTCAACTTCGCCTTCATGGTTTCATTTCAGTTCTGCTCCACGCATACACAATTCAATTTCTTCGATTCTGGCTTCATGGTTCCTTCGAAATCCATCTTGCAACTGAATTTGTTCGAATTCATTTGGTCAGTATGATTGTCAACCAATACCATCACTTTTTTACTGTTTTCAACCCTCGGCATTCATCATCTGTTGTGCTTCATCTTCATTTCATTCATTCGGCTTTATTACACGGCATACTCTCACAGTTTTACAAAAATCCTGAAGGAAACTCATGAACAGATTAGAATGAAGCTACAATAGAATAATGACAGTGACAAGAAGGTAGCTTATTGGAGGACACTGAAATTTACCAAAGAATGAAATACTGTAATGGTGCACCGAGAAGGGCAGATTCCCGAGAAAATAAACCCAAGTACAAAAGGATTGGTCTGTGTCAAATTTTTATAAGGATGAGCTACACTCTGTAATCCTCCCTTCATGATTTTTTCGTTCAGCACACATGAGCAAAAGGTCTATGTTTTTCTAACCAAGGATCTGTGATACAGGGGCATCCTTGGTTGCAAGCAATCAACATCACCCAAAAAAAGTTTTTATTTTCCCAATACAAGACCCAGATCTTTGAGTGTAGAGGCTTTAATATTCTTATCTGAGTTGAGTGAGACTGATAATATTATAATTAACAAAAGAAGTTCTTTGAAATAATATGTACCAAATGGATCAGTGTTTTCAAGAAGACGATGAAAAATAAAACCACTCCCTCTATTCATTCACAATTCATTGATCATCATTACATCCTTAATTCATTACAGGCTAAGGTGGTCCCAGATGAGAATGATAAATAAACCTGTGTTTATGATTCAAACATGGAAACTAGTTACAGAGTGGGCGCATTTCTATTTCTCCTTAAGCCAGATACGGATAATGGATGTCACAAGATATATATGCTATGGAAATTTTCTCAACCCAGGAGAAATTTTCTCTTTTGAATAAGATTATATGATGTGCATTGAGGTGTGCATGAAGCTCTTCTTGCACTATTCTAAGATCTCATTGTGCTTCTGCTTTCTAAATGTCAAGAAAATGATATCTATACTAACAGTCATCTTGTTTTTCTAGGTTGACTTCATCATCACAAGACTTATTTTATTCGTAGCAGAGCAGTAAGAAAAATCACATACGAAAAATACAGGGGATATTTATAAAAAGTCTGATCTTTCTTCTGAAAGGCATTTACAAAGTTCACCTTGATTCTGAGCAAGCTGTAGTATGAGAGCTTTGCTACAGCCAAGGAATGTGGGTGGGCACCATGTGGTAGATAATCTTTTATTTCGATGAGCAGCTGTGATTAACAGGCTTTGGAGTAGAGAAGTATCACTTTACTCTATGTTTTACACATTTATGTCATTCTTAGCAGATATTTTTGTCCTTAATATAAGTAAATATTCAAAAAATGCATCCTCCACTTGTATCTTGTCAAAAAAATTTAGATTTCAATGCAGATAGATGTTTATAGTCTTGAACGTTCCATGCTGATTTTTTGACAATTTATATTGAACTTATTGCATATTGTATAGTGTTACGTGACCTGGAAACAAATTAACTGCAATATTAATCAAATATCAATTATTGTCTCATCTTTTTGGGTTTGAACTTTTTGAAAGAACTTGTGATGATATAAGCAGTAAAAGAAAAATAATTATAGAACACTCAGTGAAGAAGACGAGTCTACAGAACTAGTTCTATCAAGTCTATTAGTATCTAGGACATCCATCATGTATTCATAAGTTTAAATAGAACTAAAAGCTATATATGAAGACCATCATTCCTCTAATTGAATAATAAAAAGAACATGAAATACAGGTATGACTATCTCAGTCTTAAAAAGAAGGGTATTGGTAATAGAAATAAGAAATTGTAGTAAAGGATATACAACGACCCAATCACATATTAACTCTAAAAAGCCATCATTATCAGAAAACACACATCATTGATTACAATTTGTTGCAATTCAAAATTCATTTCTAATAGTGATATCTATTATCAACAATTTCTAGAAAGCTAAATAATGAGGTCCATGTTGTACTTCCATACATATAAAAAAATCCATCAGAAACCAAGCTTCTATTCTAAACATCATCTTTAACTATTCTCTATGATTTTACTCTGATCTCTCTGCATATCGCTCCACTTTTTCATCATTGAGATTGATTCTGACCATGGCTTCTCCCAAATCACAACTGACCTTAGCCAGAATGTGAGAGTCATTATAGTGAGTTACAATCTGTACAATTTCTCGAGCCCTACGAGCTGGATTGCCACTTTTGAACACCCGATTGCAACAATGTCAGTTTCTTCCTTCCCAACAGTAGAATCACCCACTTTTCCTGGTAAAGGCGACTGGTAAAAAATATTTGAAGCACATTTTTGCAACCATGACAGACGACTAGTTTTCGAAGAACTTGCATTTTTTCTTCCAGAAGAGGGTTCAGGATTGACCTTCACAGATGTATCTACTGGTGTCCCAAAAACAATTTTTCCTACTGCTTGATGAGAAAAGCCCAAAGCATCTTCAAGCCTGGGAGAATGACTTCCATCTTTATCTGCAATTTGTTTTAAACGATCTTCTCTCACATTTAACTCTGTTTTCAATTTCTTAAGCTACTCAAACAATCTTAAAGCTTCCTCTCTTTCTTTGCATAAATATTTTCGTTGTTCAATCTCAACTTCAAACTCAGTTTTCCTTGCTTCTAGTGTGGCCTTGTGATAATCAATGAACTTTTGGATCTCCTCCTGCAATAACAGCAAGATTATTATGGAATCCCATCAAAAATTAAAAAAATAAAATAGTATCTGAGATCACAAGATAATTACAATAAAGAGCGTGATACTAAAGTAAGAATAAGGAACTGGAGCTGTTGGATCCTGGACAAAGTGCTTGCATTGATTAACAGTAAGCAAGGTAAAGTATTATCCTATTAATCTTATTTCACATCGGAATACAATAAATGCATGATGCTACAATGCTTAAAATAAATTTTCCAATTTAATAAATCATCCACACAGATCATTTTTATAAGAAACTCACATTTTCCATACTGACAAGTTTTTCTTGTAAGGCATACAGCTCTTCTTCTTTATCGTTAATAACAGTTTCTCCTTTAGCAACATCCTGCATAGGGGAGGAACAAATCACCATTGACATAGTGAGTGTAAGTTCATAATTCTTACCATTGCTTAAAATAAATGGGTATATGACTCTTACCACCCTTGACATCAAATGTATTTTAGCTTCAATTTCAAGACTTGCATGTTTCATGTTTTCACTTCTCAATCAAACCTACCCTTTTATATGGTTATGAAGTTTGGGGAACATACCATATGGGAGTATAATGAAATAGGATAGAGATATCTTATGTCAAAAAGTTATCCAAACATCTTCATGCCAAGAAATAAACATCTAACCTTATTATTATTGCAAAAATTAGCATAAACCCACTCATTACATCAATGACCTTTCATATCCATGATTATGATACACCGGATCAGATGGATGGGAAACTGACAAAATTCTCTTCTTAGCAGAAATCACAAACATCTGTTGTCAATACCCGGTGCAATAAGATCAAGGTTGAAATCGGGTTGAGTATTTTGTTGAATCTCGTTGTATAAAAGCCGTGAAGTGATTCAGAAATGATGCGTAACACATAGCTGTGAATGCAGAGCGTTATTGATTATAGAACTGGAGTGGAACTTCAATGTGAGGTTTGTTGGGTCATTTATTAAACACCAAATGTATAATTACCATGATGAGGAGTTATGGTGTTGGAGTCTTCGAATTAAAGAATCGTTGAGCTAAACCGAATAGACAGCATTAACCACGAATATAATGGAATCGTTGTCTGAAGAATAATTATGCCAGAATGCTGAGATGCATTAGGTGATGAATCAATTGCAGAGATGTGTGGAATGGAGTTGAAATCCCATGAGATCTTGTTCAGAGGAAAAGAGTTGTGAGGGTTAATTAAATCACAGTTATAGCATTGAAGAATTAGCATTGATTCGAGCATTGGATAATCTGCAAGGAAAAGTGAATGTGGTTTCGAGAATCAATCGGTGGTTTTCACGCAAGAAAAATCCGGTAAGCGGTATTAAGAAAAAAAACACGAGAAGGGTCTCAGCTCAACACGTGGCATAAGGCGGTATTTTAAAACTGCCCATTTCACATTTTTTTTTTTAGTGTTAAGTTCCAACGTTAAAAAAAACATGATTCTCGTTGGATGAGACGATCAAAGAAATCAATGGTGGTTGCAACTCCTAGTTGCGAGTGGATTAACGATGAAAGGTATGTCGTGATGTGCTGTGGGCCCAAAAGAATTATCATTGACTTAAGGTCTTATATGGGTATTAATTAATCAAGTTCGAATGAAATGAAATGTTTGTGCAATCCTATACTATGGCATAATGGGGTTGGTTATATGGCATATGTGGAATGGAATTTCGCATAAAAAGTGAGAGCGAAGACTTGTATTCCAAACATTACATACTTAGACTTATAAATATAATGTAGTGATGGGATGGGCTAGTTGAGTCCATAGGGTACACCAAATTATAGTTACCTCACACCTTGAAGGCCTTTTCCATACAATTTATAGTTTTCTTGCACCAATTTCACATTTAGATAGACCAACATATCCCTTGAAAGCCACATTTTTTAGAATCTCCCTTCAAAGCCACATGTGAGTAGCTAATATAGACTTAACATACTTCAAGCCTTTCTAATGACATGCTAGTTCTTGTGCTTATGCTTGTTTATGTGTGCAAGTGCATGTAACAGGGGTTGGATATAGATGCAGGTCCTTAAATAATTTGGCAAATTAGATACACCTAATAAAATTAACTTTTACACATGGATCCTCGTAATTCCAATCTTAGGCCCATGGATTTGAAAATTAAGGAGGGAACTATGTCATACATCTAGGTTTGAGGTGGAGTATGGTCATATTTCTACTAGAAATTGTATCTAGCCCATAGGTCTCTCATTTGATTTCACAATAGGATATATGATACATCAAATTGACCACTATTCTAAAACTTACTTAAGTGGATTTCTAATTGATACTAGTGGACTATCAACCTGAAGTGTAGGCAAGAAAATATGCCATAATTAGTTTATTTCAATGACCCATATTTTATATTTCATCCTCTCCCTTTGCATTCTAGTTCTCAAGGTTGTTGGTATCTAGTTTCAACAAGTTCTTCTCCATCCTCTCATCCAACTCACACTTGAAGTTATTCGTATCTTTCGAGGCATTCCACCTCCAGAGCTTAGTAGTTTAAGGGATCCTAGGTATGCAATGATTTTAATTCTATCTCTCCTCACTCCAAACATTATGTTTGTCCTAAACACTACCACTAAAATTTCTACATATATTGGGGTTTCTACGACTCTGTGTGATGTATGCTATCTCTTGGGGTTGAATCATCACCCCTCCATATTCTTAGAGTCTCTTGCTCATATCACAAATCTCTTCTCCTTTTAGTCTATTACCAGGCCAAAGAAAACGTCTTATATTGAAGGTATAAAGACACGTGTATTAATAATAATAGTAAACATTTTCCAGGATACATGAATCAGTATGTGTCATGTTATGAGGATGATGTGCTCTCAAAGTTCGTCTATGTTTTGAAACTTTTCCATAGTCCCAAAGGGAATATGACTTAGCAGTTGCGCATAGGTTGAGATTATTGGCAGCAGTAATGGGACCCCAAAAGACATAGTCTAGAAGCTCTAAGCTCATCATTATGACTAGAAAATATAGAAAAGGCTAAAATATGACCAAGCTACTCATCCTTGGGATAGCACTGAAATAGCATCCAGATCTTATCCTTGGGATAGAATTGATATAGCACTAAGATCTTATCCTTGGGATAGCACTAATATTGCAGAAACACCATGACTTGGATAGAACTGAGATCTATGAGCATCATGGCACCAATACTGTAGAATCATTATGACTTAGATAGTAACCAAACTGTGATATCAATGAACTGTGGTGGCACAGAATTACACCGAGATCCTTAAACTGTGATATAGTACCAAGACAGTGAGGGAATGTCACTGTGGCATCACCAAAACTTTTCCTAAGTTCTCTACTCTAGTTTGAATTGTAATCTGTACAATTACACTGAGATTATGTGTATCCTTATCCGAGCCTCTTCCGGAAATGATATCCGAATTGTTGACTGTAACTATCCATCCAAATTTCAGACTGTGATATTATCAAATATTTCAGACTGTGATATTATCAAATATCTAATTGGTAAATTCGTAACTCACTACATTCAAGGCTCTCTACATCGGAAATAATAGTGCTCTCCCCATGGCAATTAAAATGGTGTGATGATCTAAAATGTTAAATTTTTTGTACATTATATTTTCTCCATGACTAGACCAAATTATTCCTTGATGCAAAATTAAGGTCAAAAAATTATTGGTTGCATGAGTGGAAGTCCTCTATCTCAGATTTTAGGTTCTTTAGATCAAGTGCATGGACCCAGTTGCATCATGAAATACATGATATATAACCTGTCCATTAGACTCCTCATAGAACTTTGGTTTGCTACTATAATCTTTATGACCCTCCCTCTCACCAAGTGGCTAAGGATCACGGTACTATCTTTGATTATCCTTTTCATGGTGACTACTAGGATCTCTTTTATAGCTCCTCTCTGGTGATGAATCTCAACATTTATCCATGGAACATGCCTCTTCTTCTATTGTTGGGTTGCTTGTTGATGAATTACAGCTAGTTTTAGTGAACCTTTCCACATCTCCATCTTGTGTTGGTCCACCTATACAAATGTCAAAATCCTCATTTCATCCTTTGTAGTTATTGAATAGTTTATGGGGAGTCAGGACTAAAGGTATTACTTCAGCATCTAGTACATCATATCCTTTGGATGTTTATTCCATCCTTCCCTTACCAGATGAGGTCATCATTCTTGGTACTTCATCTTGAAGTGTACCACCTAGCAATGCTTCTCCTTCCAGAATCTAGTGATGCCCAAATTTAAGATAATATTGTTCATGTGGATGTACAAAAATTTGATGATGATGGTAACAAACCCTTTACTACACCAACACATGCTCAAAGAGCTTCAACAACCAATAGGCTTCACAATAAAAGGCCATGTTTTTAGATTCAATAGTGCTCCCAAAGTAACAAAATCAAGTAATATAACACTAGATGTGCATTCTTCATACTTCCAACTGAGTTATTATTAGAATATCCATGGAATCTTATATCCCAGTCATATAGTCTTAGAATGTATATCTTGCTTCAAATAGATTAAGGTATGTCACATAAGCTTCATTTTTCAATTCCAGAAATAAGAATTTTTTTTTTTCCAATTGTGAGATATTAGACTTCAAATTTGTTTCTTGAGGGGTTCCGAAAATCACTCGGACCGGCTCCAAATCGACCGAGCCAACCGAGCCAAACCCCTGGTCGGACTGACTTGGTAGAAGTTTGTGACCAAACAGGCCAATTCATTCACTGACTCGGTCAGTTCAGTGACCGATCATAGGATGTTTGGTCTTTTGTCCAAAATGAAACTTGTGTTGTTCTAGAAAGACATGCTGAGAGAACCATATCCTTTCTTATTACTAAACATTGCACTCTACTTGATACATTATGCCAATACTTATCCCATATTAGTCGTTAAAGAGTCATACTAGTTCTGATGTTTCAGTAGGGGTAGTGTCTCCCTGGTGTTCTAGGATTTGACTGGCCGGTTTGACCGGTGGGCATGTTGACCGGCTGGTTTGACGGGTTACCTATACTGTCAGTAACCTAGTGAATTGACTATGGCTCAAAGTTAAATTACTGAAAATTAAATATTAGTTTTAGCATTCACTAGATACATAAAGGAACCTCTCAGCTGTCTATAAATTCACTAGATAGCATGTTTATAATGTGGTAATGATACCAATGAAGAAAGGGTAAGAAGTTACCATGGTTTAATGTAGACTCTCTGACCCAGAGACTACACGATCTCCTTGAGGCTCAGTCTGCATCATGTCCATATCCTCTGTAGCCTGAAAACCAAAGTTAACAGTCAAGTTTGCAAAAAGAAATATAATAAACACTATAAATATGCTTAACGAAAAGTATCGATACCTATGTCATGACTGGAACCTGAGAAGGAATAATCTCTTCATGCAGCCCTTCATGTGTAGTGCTAACCTGAAAATTCCATAATGTTAAGACTCATACCATATAAATTTATGTGACATAAATTGAATTTCAATTTGACATACAAAAATATAGATAGATAGTAATGAGTAATGGTTGTGGCACCTGTACATGATCATGTCCACAATATACAGAATGAGCACCAGGGGAAAGGAAATGTTGTTCCAGGAATGTTGTAAACTACATAAGTTAAATAAATATATTGGCGTCATTTTTTTTAGACTAAATTTATATACACCAAAAAAACATGTTAGATCAAAACCTGTTTGTACATACCTCACCCATGGTGTGAATTTGTACTGTCCTGGATTGCTCACAGATATCTCTACATGAGGATGCATACTCAATAAGCCCTTCTCGCTCCATCTCCCTCAACACGTCTCGGATACTCACAAATGAACGCCCTCCTGCACTAGATGAAGGTTGGCTCATCCCTAAGCCGACTTCCAACCCTCCTAAAGCAGTTGCAATATGTTCTTGTATCTTATCCCTCATTTTTGATGCAGCACTGGAGATAAGGGCTAACTCCTCTGGAAGTGTAACTACCCTAGGTGGTCGAGGTGCTAAACAAGGTTCTGGAGGCCTAAACCCAACATCTCGCATAGCATCAGGTCGTTCATATGTACGAACTTTTCTAGCTCCATAGAATTTGGACCCAGTATTTGTATATTTAGGGTCCATGTGCTCTCGAAATTGAGCAAACAACATCCTAACAAAATATTGCGGCACCTCATCATTATTTGGGAACTTCCCGTATGCATACAGGAACTTCTCATAAATATAAGGTGAAATATTGGGATCATTGAATCTTGCAATCTTCAGACGTTTTTTTTCTTCAGGCTGCAAGTCAAATAGTGACAAGGCCATTTCTTTAGTGACCCTACTTTTGACTTCATTGTAGGAGTGGATACCAATCACTAATGCTCTCCTCCTACGCATCATGTCAAAAAAAACTTAGGTTGATGGTCCAACCCCACGATAAGTCTCTATCAAACTCTCCAAATTGTGCAAAACAATTTGGAGACAATTTCAACTAGGGGCAGAGAGATTGCAACTTTTCAATTCATTGCACAATCTCCTGGAATGCTCCCTCACCCCATCAAAAGTAAGTAAGGAGATGGTATCTTCCCAAGGCATCTGCTCAGGAATATCACCGGTATGGGTGTAAAGGGGATCATAGCTCGGATTTCGGCACAATTTGGAGACAATTTCAACTAGGGGTAGAGAGATTGCAACTTTGCAATTCATTGCGCAATCTCGTGGAATGCTCCCTCATCCCATCAATAGTAAGTAATGAGATGGTATCTTCCTAAGGAATCTGCTCAGGAATATCACCGAGATGGGTGCAAAGGGGATCATAGCTCGGATTTCAAGCAAACTCATGAACTCTACGACCTCTACCCCTAGGAGGGCAACCACCACCACCTGTAACATGTTAAAGTATTGCACATATTAAAAATTGAATAATTTATAAGGAAATTTTGTATTTTAAAAACTTGTTTGGTAATTTGAAAATACCTGGTGGAAAAACTATCTCTTCCTCTTCGCTCATACTAGGATGGTTCCCTTGTGAGGAATGAATGTCTATAACACCCACTTCACAAAACATTAAATTGTTAGAATTTGGGTACATGAGTACCACAATAAGTTTGAAATTAAACATACATCAAACAATAAATTTTCATTTAGATTTTACTTGGAGAAGTATCCAATTGTGGGATGAATCCCACAGGCTGAGACATTTTTCTCCGTTGCCCCTCACCAGCAATAGGGCCAACCCCAACTCCAACATTTGAACCTATGGAGCATAATGTTTTCACATTAAACACATGTCATTTGAAAAAAAAAAAAATCATCTATTCAACATTGAATATAACGTAAAATTGAACATTTTAACTAGAAATTGATCTAATGTGTACCTATACGGTGTATAAGATGATCCTCAAAATGGGTTCTATGAAATTGGGGCTCCTCTTGTTTGATTCCCTATCTGGGGGCATGATTCATATGAGTGCGTCCACCTGTGCAGGAAAAAAAAATCACATTAATCAATTTTTCACAACGAACAATAAATATAACCTACTTGAAAACATGACATAACTAAACAATCAATCGCCTGATGCCATGGAGGGGTCTCTGTAGGGCTCACCTTCCCCTCATAAAAAAATTAGAAAACATATTATCAATCGATAGTTGAATTTCATCAACCAATGGATAACAAGTACTATATAGGTACTATGTGTGAATGCATAAGCATGTTGAAAAGTATAACTAGATCGGTCTTCATGTTGATTATGTAATTATATTCTTATGTAAAGAATAATTCAAATTAATATTATCTAAAGACTAGGAACCGAGCTTTCCTAGGACTGGTACAGAAGAGTGCAAAAAATAAGGCTTTATCATCATTACAACCAAGATCTAACCCTTACCCTTGAAGAAGATCATTCAAAGAGAAAATGTTGAGTGAACTCTATTCCAATTACCAACCTAGTTGAGAGGAAAAAGAAGGCTTTATCATCATTACAACCAAGATCTAATCCTTACCCTTGAAGAAGATCATTCAAAGAGAAAATGTTGAGTGAACTCTATTCCAATTACCAACCTGGTTGAGAGGCCTCAAGCATCTTGCAATATCTTAACTATGGCATTGTTTTGATACGAAGGCTTGATTTTGAGAAGTGATACCAAGGATATATATATATTACAAGCAAAGAAATATTTAAATTTTCTAGAAGGAATCATACCAACTATTGCTTAGGATTTCTCATCTACCTTGTGGCCAATTGAACCCAACAAAGAATAGATACAACTAAATAATTATCAATCCATAAAAATTTAAAGGCTTGAGAATTGTTTCCTTACTAGTTGTTACAAGCATATATCCTCTTCAGGGTTTTTAACACTCATTAGGAGAAAATAAATTCTTGTGATTTCAAGGTGACTCTATCATGGCTATGGATGCTCTCTAGTAGTAGGGAAACACGAGAAACTCATATTTAATTCTTGATATTTAACTCTCATGAAAGATATATATCCTAGCAGAATTAGAATCTAAAGTGGAGAGGTAATCAATTTTTACAATCTATGCCCTTTAGCTCCTTCCTTAAGTTTCAACCAAGATCAGTAAAGGGGAGTTCATGTAGTTCAACATTTCACTGTTCTAAGTAGTGGTACCCTTGTGGTAGAGAGAATATACCATGAAGGAACACTAATCACAATTGATTTGGTAGATATTCAAGGGAAACCGTAATATATGTATAGGTCCTACCATTGCATCTCTAATTGTTGTATTAGCCACTATAATACCCTTTTATTCCACCTAGTATCTTGTTTCCATAGGGTGCCACCCAACAAAAAGTATCTGAATTCACCCTACAAAACTTAATTGACCTTTCTCAAGATGATACCAAGTTTCTATGTCCCTTGAGACCCCTTAAGGTATATTCTAAGCACGATGGAGCTTTTTTCCTCAACCTAGAGATATAAGGAGCATTGTTTCTCAATCTAGAAACACACATGAGTATTGTTACTCAAGGCAATGACATAGAGGAGCATTTTTTGTTAATACATTGATACAAAGGGAATAATTTCTCAAGCCAATGACACGGGGGAGGATTTCCTGCTCTAAGAAAGGTCTTCTTATGCTTCCAAACAATATTGTTAAAGAATATTTTTTTGGGGGGTTTTAGTCTCCTCTAGGACCTTAAACATTGATGTATTTTAAGTGTGAGTTGGATTGTGTGCTTAACACAATTCTGTTAGTGAGCTTATTGCTTTACACTATTCTGTCAGTGAGATTAGTAATTAATGAGAAGAAATAATGAGCTTCATTGAATATGATACATATGAGGTTGATTTAAGGTCCTTATCCTATGTAAGCATCATCTCTCTACTCTGTACATTAAGCTGGATAGTACTCTTATTCCCATTAGTGTGATTAGTATGTTCATAGTGATGTTTTTTCTTACTATGATATTGGCATTAAGCTCTACCTATTCCATAATATTGATTTCTCACATGATCATGTTGTATTCATGTTAGAGTAAAAAAAGGCTCAATGAGTAAGCACATATATGGGCAATAACTATTATTACACTTGTTTCATCTCATTTATTACTACTAGTCTGATGCAGAGTACTAACAGTATGAACACAGTGACTTATAGAAAGCTTTTCCATATAATCTTATAGAGGTGACATGATAGTAATGGTTATAAACTAGTGATATATGATGATGATGGAATAAGCTATGATGATTCACTTCCATAAGTATAGAGATATTAACATAAAAGTAAACGAGCTTTGTTCATATAGTGGTAGTGTTATTACCATACATAAGATATACGAGGTGGTATAATTTATTACCATTGATTAAGCTATTGAGCTAATCATAATAGTTAAGGTAAAAAAGCACTAGTATAAGCTTATCTAATACATAGAGCTAATGGTTTTTTAGAATGAATGGAAACGTATCCCAGCTTAGTTCTAAGGAAAGAAAGTTGTACAACTAGAACATATTGGTTCTTATGTTGGTTTGGATTTTTATGCCTTGAATGTTTTGATGGAATCACCACTTCAAGATATTGAGTCTATCATCATTGAACTTGAAATTCTATGGATATGCCACTAGTATGTTAACCCTTCTTCACGGGAGTGTCAGGTTTGCATGTTGAATCTTCTACTTATGTAAAAGTGTTGATAATTAATGTCGAATCATATAAAAATTGAGCTTATCTCATGGGTGTTGAGATAGTCATCACATGAATCTGAGTTTTTTCCTTCACACACATTATAATACTGCCATTATAAGATAGTTTTAGAGAAGGTAAAGATCTTGTCCCAAGAGTTACATTCACTATAGTCACAAAGACACCAAACCCATTCCATCATGAAGACATTATAGGTGTGCCAAGATTTTTATTGAGAGACCAAACAGGTTTGTCACCTCTAAGTGACAAAATATATGTTTGTTTTCACATAGCAATACAGAATTCAAGCAAGAATTTGATGCACTAGACATGCACAACCAAACACCTGAGAATGTGACTATCGAAGATGAAAGTTACAGTGCTTATCCTTAAAATGTAGATGGTGAGTACCTTGTGAAGGAGTTACAATTCACAGAGACGACTGACTCTATGATTTCCCAAGTGGAAGAGAGAGCACTAGAAGAATCTTCTTCATCTACTGTAAGAGACTTCATTGGTTCTAAAGTTGATGCCTCCAGCCTTCCAAAGAACTCAATAAGAGAGCTTATGCCTAGTCCAAATATAAGTTTGTCAATTATAGTAGCTATTGCAGTAGCTGCTATTTATTTTGTTTCCGCCTCTAGGAGAAATTCTAAAATCTCTAGTGAAGTTGGAGGGAAGTCAGTTAAAGCAACCAAAGAACCAAGAGACATTTACTACTCCCCATACTCTAGGGTGCAGTTTATGTCATCCCCTCAAAACAAGATAGAGAAGAGAGTAAATTCCAGGCTTTCTCCACCTCGTGTAGAATTACTTGCTGAGTATTTTCCAAGAGAGATGAGTAGCTCAGATAGAAGTATCATCAGTAGAGCAAGTGCATATGAAAATATTGCTCGGACATATGAAAGGAGGTCAAGAAGAGGAAAAAGCATTCCCTCCCATCTCACAAACACTCTATCCTCCCAAAAAATGTTATTCCCCCTCCATTGTTGGTGACATAATCTGAAAACCTTCTAAAACTATGCCTGGAAACCTTCTAAAAATTCCTTGGGATGCCTTAGGTACCTTGGCTTGGGAGTCAGCTTCATTCAATGATCTAATTTTGCACCAATGCTATATTATGGTAAGATGTTTTAATTTGGCTTGATAACAATTGAATGAAATTTATGTATAACATATATTTGACAAAAGGTAAATCTTAAAGTTTTCGTTTTTTTATTAGAATGGGTGGCAATTTTTTTTTTGGGTAAAATTGAGGTGGTCTTCCACTTGATTTACCACTCCTCTTGCAATGGGAATGTATGAGGATGTGCCACAGGATTTCTTTGCAAAACGTGTATCATTTATCCTTCTCATTCCGATTATATTGGTATAATAAAACTAAAGTAAAGGTGGGTGAAAAATATAAGAACTTACTAATTTTTACATGCCTTGCTCACCAAGATGAATTTCCAGAACAAGAAGTGCCCAAAACAAATTTATCTCCTCTCATCAAAAAATTTAGTGACCAATCAATGAATGAATTAAAATCACATTCCTTCTATAGGCATTTCCATTTGGGATTATTTCCCTTAGTGCTCGGATGACCTATCACATCACTTTTTGGATGATGTGAATCCTGACATCCAAACTAGTAGTGGAGGATCCTTTCATTTGTCAAATCAAGATTCTACCTCCCTAAATGCTCTTCCTTCATCTTGAAATGACATTTTTCCTATAGGTACCAACTCCCTGAATGATCCTCTATCATCCCAACATGATGTCAATTTTGAAGCCACCACAATCTCCTTGGATTGCATCCTTTATGACTCCCTCCCATCTCACAAACACTCTATCCTCTGAAAAAATGTTATTCCCCCTCCATTGTTGGTGACATAATCTGAAAACCTTCTAAAAATTCCTTGCGATGCCTTAGGTACCTTGGCTTGGGAGTTAGCTTCATTCAATGATCCAATTTTGCACTAGTGCTATATTATGGTAAGATGTTTTTAATTTGGCTTGATAACTATTGAATGAAATTTACATATAACATATATTTGACAAAAGGTAAATCTTAAATGTTTTCAGGTTTTCGTTTGTTTATTAGAATGGGTGGAAATTTTTTTTTTGGGTAAAATTGAGGTGGTCTTCCACTTGATTTACGACTCCTCTTGCAATGGGAATGTACGAGGATGTGCCATTGGATTTCTTTGCAAAACATGTATCATTTATCCTTCTCATTCCAATTGTATTCATACAATAAAACTAAAGTAAAGGTGGGTGAGAAATATAATAACTTACATTTTTATGCATGCCTTACTCACCAAGATGAATTTCCAAAACAAGAAGTGCCCAAAACAAATTTATCTCCTCTCGTCAAAAAATTTAGTGACAAATCAATGAATGAATGAAAATTCTACAGATATTTCCATTTGGGATTATTTCTCGTAGTGCTTCGATGAACTATCACATCACTTGTTGGATGATGTGAATCCTGGCATAAAAACTAGTAGTGGAGGATCATTTCATTTTTCAAATCAAGATTCTACCTCCCCAAATGCTCTCCTTCATCTTGACATGACATTTTTCCTATAGCTACCAACTCCCTAAAGGATCCTATATCATCCCAACATGATGTCATTTTTGAAGCCACCAAAATCTTCTTGGATTGCATCCTTTATGACTCCCTCCCATCTCACAAACACTCTATCCTCCCAAAAAATGTTATTCCCGCTCCATTGTTGGCGATATAATATGGTTTTGTCACTATAACACAAAATCCACATTCCCTCACATCTGATTTCTTTTTGGTGTAGCCATCATCTGAACTACTAGAATGGTTTATTGGGAGTTTCCTTTAGTCAAAACTACTAAATGGATAATTCAACAAATAACAAATGAACTCTCTAGTGCAGTAGTATTTTGAACCACCTACCTTGGGACTAGAAGAAAGACAAAGGAAATGTATTAAGAGGAAAATGGAGGATCCCAACATTATCCTACCAGATATTAGACTTAATGACATACAACATATGGATGACTCCACCATTGTAGGTAAATATTCCAACATAAGCTTTTTGATTGATTATCTAAAGAAGTGGATGAAAAAGAAGTTTCTTTTAGTGCTAGGATACTCTCTACATTTCCTCATAATTTCCATAAGATTGTATGCCTATGTCACTTCTTCAAGGGCTAACACAGGAAAAATAGTGCATAAGAAATGGTTTTGGGGTAGTTAAGCCTTATACTCTGAGAGTTGGAGAATCAATTTGACAACCATTCTAAGAAGTTATAGGTCATCCCCATCTTGATGCATATGATAGGACTTCCTATTCATCTCTATTTTATAATAAAAAAAATCAAAAGATAGGAAATAGTTTGGGGATTTTCTATAATGTGAACTTCTCAGTTCTAGTGAGAAGATATATGGCCATGGCCAAAACCCTGGTGGATCTAAACTTGGCATAGGGCATGGGAGACTTCATCACCATGAAATGAGAAAAATTAGCCTATTACCAACCACTTGACTATGAATTTTTTCCATTTGAGAGCACGAAATGTAGGGTATATGGACATTTGGTTGTTAAATCACCACAATTTCTCTTCCTCTTTCCTTTACTATTATGATTACTTGTTTCCACGGACTGCGTCTTTTGATTGGTCAAACCCAATTCCGGCTGCGAAAGGAAATTTTCTTCATAATCTAATTTAAAAGACTCCCTATTATAGCCAGCAGAAATCAAACCCTCTGTCTTAAAAGACGAGGATTTTTTTCATAAACAACATTGCAGTGTTTCAAAGCTTGAGAATGATTGTCAGCCTTGTATTTGTGATGAGCAAGAGCCAATAAAATATCTTAGTCATCCTTTTAGATTCACATGTCACCAGAATTTCTCTTCCTTTTAAAATATTTGGTAGCAAAGATAGTATGGAGGTTTATACAAGGCGAGGTTCTATGGGCCGAGATGACAAAAGGAAAAATTCTTGGAGAAGAACCAACGGATGAGATTTTTTTGCAAGGCATTAGAACCAACGAACGAGATTTCTGAAGAAGCTTACCTGGTTGGCTAGATGATAATGTGCCTCGGCATTGACAGCTCCAATCGGAACGACAACATCTCCAGTCCAAACGACAGCGAAAATGACAACCCAAAAAGAAAATGTAAACAACAGTGCAGAATGCTGAGCAAATTAAGAAATCTGGGGTTTTATTATAAGAATAAAACTCTCGGACGAGAGTTATAAAAATCTCGTCCAAGAGTTGTTTTTAACTCTCGTCCGAGAGTCTTCCTGAGAGTTTATTTCAACACAACTCTTGGATGAGAAAATACCTAACTCTCGTCCAAGAGAATTTTAACCCTGGTTAAACCCAATCAAACTCTCGGCCAAAATATTAAAAATCTCTTGGACGAGAGTTTTAAAAACTCTCGGTAGAGAAATAGAGTTGACTATTTTCTCGGACGAGAAATTAAAAATTTCACCCAAATTCTAGCCCTCCTCCAAAAAGTGTTTCCCAACTTCGGGATTTCACCCACGGTCTATGGCTTGGCGCTAACAGTGGGGACGTCATGGGGTGGAACCCCGACACCTCCATAAAATTTTGACCAAAAAATTTTACAATACATTTCGACCTTCGGGTGCGGGGAAGATGACGGCCTCCGAGCTTACCACGTGTCGTGACCCCATTCACCCAACCCAACACCATTAAACCAATTGGATGTCGACACTTGTCAAGCGTTCACTAGTCCACCTAGGGAAATATTCTAGGAATATTCCAAGGAATATTCTA
Organism: Pinus albicaulis; assembly: GCA_034641835.2. Taxonomy (NCBI): domain Eukaryota; kingdom Viridiplantae; phylum Streptophyta; class Pinopsida; order Pinales; family Pinaceae; genus Pinus; species Pinus albicaulis. Next base: position 690,085,122 of record CM076569.1, on the reverse strand, counting down.
AGAATATTATAAGGAATATTGTGAGAATATTCCAAGGAATATTATGAGAATATTCTTGGAATATACCTTTTTCTGACTAGACGATACGGATGCCTAGTCAACATCCTTGCTCCAAAATTTGCTTGTTTATCCAAGCGAACAAAACACTATAACTTTCTCATACGGACTCCATTTTGATTGAAACAAGTGCATTGAAATTAGGAAGACAAGAAATATCCGGTCGTTCAAGTTCCACTCCATTCTGATATATTTGAATTTTTAGCAAATTCCCCCCCCCCAATTCTGTTTATGATCACCAATAGTTCTCAAAGAAAACTCTAAGTATCCAAGGGTATGAGAGAGAGAGAGAGAGAATAATGAGAGCTCCAAAAATTCACTGACCAAAAAGCCATGAATTGATCCTCAAAAGCATTTTTATCAATGAGGCCGCCATTTTCTTTATTTTCCATTATTTTCCTTCATTTTCCTCATCACATGCAACCTATGACATTTCACCTCCCTTTTCTCCTATTTTCCATTATTTTCATAAATAAATTCCATTAAATGCCACTTTTCCTTTCCAAGGCCTTAGCCATTTCCTTTGCCAATCTCCATAACCATAATAAACCATATGGAACACCCACGCTAGGATTTTTTTCCCAACATTCATCTTGGAATATGTGTCTAATGACCTTGGTTATTATTTTTCCTTTATTAATTTTTATTACATGGAATGTTCACTAGGGATGTTATAGAGAAAACATATATTTATAGGATATTATCTCTCTCCATCATATAATTATTTTTGTTATTAATGTAATTTAAAATGTTACATGTTTGTTTATATCTATATATATTTTTATAGAGAGAGAGATTTAGTTTTTATTATTAATATTTTTTTAAATGTTACATATCAATTCCATATTAAATGCTTGAGAAATTAAAATCTCCCTCCTAACTTGTTTTTTAGTCCAAAAAAATAGTAATTTTATTCACTGAAAATGATAAAATTACAATATGTAGACACACCAACTGTGTGCATCCATATAGAAGTGAGATTAGATGCATATTGCATTCAATAATATAAGCCTTTCAACTTATGAAACAGTTAAATGAGAAAGAAAATATAGTAAAAAAACAAGAAAATGCAGTAAAAATACATAAAAATGTCACAGTTACTTGCGGTAAAAATCATTAAGTTTATCATTTCTATTTTATTCTCCTTAACTTATTTCCTACCTCCAAGATTTGGATCAAAAATTATCGTGTGTCCTCTTTATTCCACCCGCACTCTATGTGTTGTGTGTTCCTTCTTTCTACTACTTTGGTACTTGGATCGCTACTAGTTCGACAAATTTCTTGGAGGGACTTCTAGTGTCGTGTTTATTCTCATCTCCGTTGTCCTATTGTGTACCTTATTGATTTTGTACATCCGTGTTTAGAGGATTCTCCAATATGTCTTCTTCTTCTTCTTCTTATAAAATATGAAGGTCTAAAACTTGCCATCCTTTAGGCTTTTGGGTCTATCCCTTTTTATTTTTTAGGACTTTTTTAGCCTGCAGACATGTCATGTTTTTATAACCTAATATTTGGGTACACTCCAAATTTTATGATTCGGGTGAATGATGTTAGGTAGACCTTTGCTAGCGTTGAAATCTACACAATTCTAGCAAAAGTTTAAAAAAAATCAGTTAGTTCTAAATCCATTATTTGAACTTTCCCATTGCATTACCAATGCCCTCTAAGACTTTATGGTGGAAGAAAGTAAGAGGAATATTAGGTAGTCTCACCCATACTGACATTGTTGAGACCACCATTGTTGTAGCATTGAACTCTAGAAACAATGGGGTTATGAAGAGTCCTACTCTACCTCAAAACCATGGCCCCTCATTTAGAGTGAATTCTAGATCTTTCTGTGTATCAAATTGAACGCCAAAAACTCCCTTTGAGCATAAGTAAATATCACAGTTGGGGGTCCATATGGTGAATACCCACTGATGAGGACCCTTCAATTTGGGCTAGAACCCATTGAATCTACAAATAATAGCTTTATATGGGAGGACAATAAATATACCATTTACCTCTGGTAGATTAATGGTCATAGCTAGTGCTTGTTCCATCTGTTTAATGATGTAAGTTCCTGGGTTATTTGGTTTTAACAAATGAAATATGCTTCTTCCCTTACATTATGTTCTTGAATGAGCTTGATCCACTAAGGTTTTTGGATGGGATGACTTCCTTATATTCGACTTATCCACTAGGGTTTTTGGAACTCTGAACCACACCTCGCAACTTCATATTTAAGATAATGGTGGAATCTCACATAATTTCATATTCCTTTATCTTGGTAGAATCATGTAGCAATTTCCCTTCAAAAAATAGAGTTTCAGAATGAGCGGCTATACTAAGGATTTTCTTTATACTTTTTTTTATGTTCCCAACCATATCCAAACCCCTAGCCCAATTTATGGTAGTTTCCCCCCTAATATTCTTTAAGAAAATCTGGAAGTTTCCCTCTTCCATCTTTACCATCATTTTGGTTAGATATAAGGGAGAAAACTAGTGGATGTCCCATAATTTGGTCCCTCTTTATATGATCAATATTTTCAATAAGATCTATTTAGATATGGGATTTAAACATAGAAGAAGCATGTGGATCTGGACATGCAGAATTGATGCCACACCAACAAGATTTGTGAAAGAATATATAACCTTCTATCCATCCCTCCATCCCCTATAGAGGAGAAAGGGAATATTATTCTATAAGATTGACCCTGTTCTAAGAATCATGAAGAGATTTTTTTTTTAAAACCATTGGATCTAGAGATGTAAAACCCCATAAGAAACCTTGATCCCCATTCACTATCCCGACCCTTTTATTCACATTGCAGTCATCAATGAACCTCACTCCTTTTTAATCTGAAGTCATGGGGTGACAATAGAGATGTCACATCTCCACATGCAAGATTCAAAGCAATCCCACCTTGTTGCCATAGATGGGAGTAAGAGAGTGTTCCCATAGCCTTAGTTACCTAGAATCATAAACAATATCTCTCACTGACTCATAAACTATGGTAATGCCCAGCTAAAACTCAGTGAGAGAGGAAACCCTAATAGAGTTTGTGTACTCTATTGTGCTCACTCTCTCAAGATCCATGTGCTAATTCTTTCTTAAAATGATTATTATGAGATGTTGTTATGGGATTGAACTATCCCTTGTAACTTGAATTAGAAAGAACTTATTAATGGAATAAGAATCTCTCTCTCTCTCTCTCTCTCTCTCTCTCTCTCTCTCTCTATATATATATATATATATATATATATATATATATATATATATATATATATATATATATATATATATATATATATATATATATATATCTATATCTATATCTATCTATATCTATATCTATATATATATCTATATCTATATCTATATCTATATCTATATCTATATCTTACTCAACATGCATGTTGAAATATTGATTTATATTTCACATTAAACATTTTTTTTAATATCATATATATTTTTAATATATTTTATTAACTGTTAACACTAATTCTTGTTCTTTTAGGTTAGGAATACATTTTTGTTTTAAATATTACATGTAACCTATACATAAAATCAATTATACATTATGTAATATCCATAATATTATTTTGACATATTATTTGCCAACTCCATATTAAGTAGTGAAGAAATTATATATCCTCTTCCTACTAGAAATTAAATTAATTTATTTTACTTTAAATTCACTATATATTTTTATATAGAAGATTCATATTAAAATATGATAGAAATTGAATTATTTTATTTATGGCTAGTATTAATTATTTTTATTACTATTTTATAATTTATTGATGTAACTATTATTTTATTATTTTCAAATACAACTACTTATCTCTCTTATTAACTTATAAAACACATCTCAACACAAAATAAATATGTTTAAATATTGTTTAAATAACAAATATAAAAACATCTTTATGAATATTATACAAAATTATAGATTTTTTTTTAATTTTAAATAGTTTTTAGATAATAAAAAATTTAAAATTTAAAATATTAAATAAGAATATATAATATATATTTCATATTGTGGCTTTATATTTATATTCACACTTGATTTAATAATTCAAGTTCAATAAAATATAAATAGTTATTACATATTTAATATTTCCAATATCATTAATTTATAATTAGTTATTAAAATTTTAATATTTATTTGAAAAATATTTTTATATTTTATATAAAACTATATATATCTTTTGATATTAGATAAAAATGACAAAATTCAAAATTATTATAAGAAATATGACCATTATAAATTAACTTATTATATGAAAAATTGAACAAAAGAAAGCAATATTTTTTTGAACAACCCAAATTAAACTAAATTAATATCCAATATCGTTATAACATGTTCTATTAACATATTTTATTTCCAATAACAACAACCTATTTTCTTTTTTTGCTTTTTTATTTTTATTAAATTTCTTGTTTAAACAAATATTAAATATTATAAGGAAGTGTCTTCTTACAAGTACCTAGGAATCGATATTCATCACAAGCTCAACTAGAACTATAGTATTCAGAAAAGGATAAATGGGGGGTGGAAAGCTTATTTTGGTCTTGAAAATAATTGTAAAATGACAAACCTAGTAATGTGGGATAGAAAGAAGTTCCTCTTTGAAACTTTAGTCACTCATGTTATCTTATATGGATGTGAGGTTTGGGGTTGCAGCATCTCTAGAGAATCCTGGAGAAATATTGAGCAAATCCAGAAGCATTTTATAACGTATAACCTTAAAATTAAAAGAAATACACCCTATCCTATTCTCCTTATAGAAGTGGGTCTCTCCCCTTTAGAGAGCCTAGCTATGATTAGGCTTCTGTTGTACAAGCACAAGCTCAATATCATAGGAGACCATAGAGTTCCTAAGCTAGCTTTAAATTCCAACCAAAACCACCTAAGGCTTAAATGAGGTTGGTATAAAGACACTAGGGCCTGGTTAAACCATTGGGAGATCGATGAGAATGTTGCATTGCAAAACATTAATAACATTACAAAAATTGTTACTTCTAAGTTCAAAGAAAAAATGTGGTGTGAGAAAGATCTAGCAGCTAAAAGAAAATTAAGATATTATAAGGAGGTCATCAACCCCACTCTATAATATCAAAAGTATCTCTGTGTTTTAACTAGCTCAAAGAAGAAAATTAATATATCTAATATTAGAACGAAATCTCATGAGCTCCATAGTGAAACAGGTTGTTAGATAGTTCCTAAAATACCATGGATGGAAAGGTTGTTAGATAGTTCCTAAAATACCATGGATGGAAAGGATCTGCCATCTCTATGAGAATATGAACATCGAGGATGAAAATCACTTCCTCTTAGAGTGCCCCGAGTACAACGACATTAGAGCTCAATTTCATAATCTTTGTTACAATACGACCTTCCTAGCCTTTTAAGATGTCAAAATTATAGTGAGCTCGAGAGGCTTCTCTCCAAGCTTTTTGAGCATAGGAATAAAATCTTAAATCAAATTAAATAACTCTTTTCTTTAGGTTTGATAGACCAAAGATTGGTCTGAGTGGACGTTAACCACCACCACCATCATCATCATCATCATCATCATCATCATCATCATCATCATCAAATTTGTTAATTAAGTTTATTTTTAGGTGGTTGGGAGATCTTCAACTCATTTTGAGTTGGCCTAATGATTAAGATCATATGTTTTTCCTAAAAAATCATAAGTTCAAAACGACATAGATAAAATATGTATACCTTCAAAAACTTGGCATTCAAATAGCTACCCAAAATATTATAATGCCATTAAACCTTAAATAATTATAAAATATTTAATTAAATAAAATATTATAATGATTTTGAAATTTATTATTAAATATTTATCTAAAAAAAAATAATCAGATAAAAAATTACAATGATTTTAAAATTTATTATTATGGCGTAAGGCATTTCTATTTGAAAACAACTCCCCTAGCCGCCACTATGTCTATGTCTCAGGCATTGGATCAAATGTTAGATGATTGAAATGTTTTAGGCCATTAGATCCACAAGTAAATAGTTTTATATATATATTTTATAATGTTAGTTTTTTTTTTTTAATAAGTTAGATTGAATTTAGATTTTGGTGACTTTTAAGTTAAAATGTTGTTATTAAGAAATTGTTATATTTTTATATGTAAATGTAATAGTTTTATTTATGTTTTTTTTATAGTATTTATTTTTTTCTTTTTAATAAGTTAAATTGAATTTAGGTAATAAAATAAAATAACAATAAACTATAAAAATAGCCCATGGTATTGACCCATGGTATTCATGTGGAATATAATTTATTTAAAGGGGGAAATTAAGATGGCCTAGATCAATCTTAACTCTAGAGTATTTGTTTTTTCTTTTTAATAAGTTAAATTGAATTTAGGTAATAAAATAAAATAACAATAAACTATAAAAACAGCCCATGGTATTGACCCATGGTATTCATGTGGAATATAGTTTATTTAAAGGGGGAAATTAAGATGGCCTAGATATCAAATGTCTTGATATGCAAACCTCTTTTAGAGTGAAAATATCTAAACTAACTATTTAATAACATTATTTTTAATTGTTTATAACCATTATTATTTTAAAATTTTACTTAATAAAATGTATCTAAATTTTCATACATCTAAATATACATAGTTTTTTACTTTATAAACATAAAATAATTTCACATTATATGATGTCAAACTTACTCAATTTTTTATTCTGAAATTTTAAACAAAGTTTTTCACTACATAATTTTAGCTTTTATAATTTTTTTATTTTTCAATTCCAAACAAAACTTACAAAAGAAAAAACCCAGTCCTTACTGTAGATTGTAGTTTTAAAAAATTGACACTGTGACTGCTTTATTATTCATGGGTAGTATTTATTAATATATAAAAAAAGAAATTAATAAAGATGAATGTTCATAATTCTCATTTCTTAATTAACACTAAATTTACCTTTAATTAATTAACTGTAATAGTTTGTAACTACATACATACTCTTTCAAAAAAAAATTGTTAATGAATATCAATTTTTTTTTGTTAAAAAAAACTATATACATATCTTTAATTACTTAATTGTGGCTAAAAAAATTACATGTTTTTTACTTTATAATCATAAACCAATTTCAAATTATATGATGTCAAACTTACTCAACTTTTTATTCTAAAATTTTAAACAAAGTTTTTCACTACATAATTTTAGCTTTTATAATTTTTCTATTTTTCAATTCCAAACAAAACTTACAAAAAAAAACCCAATCAGTCTTTACTGTAGATTATAGTTTTAAAAAATTGACACTATGTGATTAACAATAGAGTAAGTTGAGACAACCCTAAAGGGTTTTTTTTGTACATGTTTTATCATAACATTTCCCTCCATCCAATATATATTGTAGAGTCTTCTCAAGAGGGAGTCTATTCTAGTTTATAACCGGATCCAAAATCAAAGAAAATGGCTAGGGATTTCACAAGTTATTAGTTTGTAACCTGATCCACAATCAAAGGAAATGGCTAGGGATGTCACAAGTTATCATTCACATAGTGATTTATTGAATTTCTTAGCTGAAATGGATCCTATTAGATGCATGGTGGCCAGAGACAGTAAAAAATTCAAAATAGATATTGAAGTTCTAAGTTGAAATGGATCATATTAGATGCATGGTGACCAGAGACACTAAAAAATTTAAAATATATATTTGTTATGACATCCATATTTTCTACAAACCATCCAAATTTCCCACATTATATGATGTCAAACTTAATCAACTTTTTATTCTGAAACTTTAAAGAAATTTTTTCACTACATAATTTTATCTTTTTTAATTTTTCTATTTTTCAATTCCAAACAAAACTTACAAAAGAAAAAGCCCACTTAGTCCTTAGTGCAGATTAACCAAATTGACACTATGTGATTAACAATAGAGTAAGTTGAGACAACCCTAAAGTGTTTTTTGTACATGTTTTATCATAACATTTCCCTCAATCCAATATATATTTAGAGTATTATGAAGAGAGAGTGTACTCTAGTTTATAACCTGATCCGCAATCAAAGAAAATGGCTAGATATTTTACAAGTTCTTAGTTTGTAACCTTATCCACAGTCAAAGAAAATGGCTAGCGATGTCACAAGTTATCATTCAAACAATGATTTATTGAAGTTCCTAACCGAAATGGATCTTATTAGATCCATGGTGGCCAGAGACACTAAAACATTTAAAATATATATCTATTATGACATCCATATTGTCTACAAAACATCCAAATTTCTCATCTTATACAACAATTTATAACAATAATCACTCAATTTACTCATCAATTTTTGAAACCCCCACCCATGTTAGGGAGATCACAATGTAAAATCAAATGTTCCTCTACTCTTTTTAAAGGGTTCATAAACAAAATAGACAATGAGAAAGTCAATATTATGGTATAATAACTTATTTTTAAATCATTGTGACAAAAAAAAATCACATTAGCTCACAAAATATATCTAATGCTATAAGGATCTAGAGAGGTATTCACGGCCAGCTTGGAAAACCAGGCATGAAGATGCTTCTAATTTTCAATGAAGTAGTCTTCAAAAGTTACTAGCTCTATTTTAATTACATAAATGTATTGAAAACCAACTGATAGTATTTACTTTAGTTGTTTTATTTGGACGTGTTGCAAGCTGATATTTATTGCTATACAAGTTGAGCATCAAATTATTATGTAACGATTGTGCCAAAAAGATTTTAAATTATTTCTCTTTAGCTATATCTTATCAGCTTAGTATGATTTCAATCAAGAACAGGCTTGAGAGTTTAAGAACTATATCTTAGATCTGAGGACATGATTCTATTAAAATTTATGAAACAAATTCATTTTTTACAACTTGTATGTTTATATATGTGATTTTGGAAGTGATGGTGGCTTCTTTAGACACTTGATTAGTATTGTGGAAGAACTTTGATTATATCATTAAGGACTATGAGTAGTTCATGTAGCAGTTGTATTTCTTATAACATATTTTCACATCCATTGTATAAGCTATTGTATATACAGTTCTAACGCATTTCCACGAGACATTAGCTATATGGTGAGTAGTTGATGTAGCAATTGCATTACTTATAACATATTTTTATATCCTTTGTATAAGCTATTGTATCTACAATTATAACACATTCCCCTAGGTGTTACCTATATGGTGACTGAGTGATGATGGATTCTTTAGAAACTTTATTAGTATTGTGGAAGAACTTGGAGTATATCATTAAGGATTGTGAGTAATTCATGTAGAAGTTGCATTTCTTATTAAATATTTTTATATCATTTAGATAAGTTGTTTTATATACAGTTATACTATGATATGGATACACATTCCCCCAAGAGTTACCATATTGTGATTGTTGTCCAATTGTTGATATTTAAAGAAATATAATTAAATGATTGATGGTTTTGGAACATCAAAGTTACTATGATGACCTTTTATCTTAGGATGACTCCTTAGTGTTGAGATTCAATTTGCATGACGAAGATGCATAGATTGTTTCACAGGAAAACCATTTTTCCTATTGATAGTATGTGGTAGTTGTATGAATGGACTATTTATATTGTCCTCATTGTCATAAGATTAAGTACAGTTTTTTTTTTATAAGTATATATACAAGTTATACATTTTATGTAGTAAGAAATGCTATTTAATAATTACAGTCACTGAAAGGAGAAATGATCTCAATACACCCCTCTATATATACAATGTCTCATGGTATTCTTCTCATTTGGTGACACATGGAAATTCCAATACAAAAACTATTTCACAGTGTTGCTCACATTATACAAAAGTCTATCTTGATAAGGTTTCCTACATATATTAGCCCAACATGCAAGTTCATCATTCTCATGTTATTGAATCCTAATTTTTTAATGCCTCCATAAACTTTTCTTAATGTTTTGTAGATTATTGTTTTCATTGACATCAACCAATTTGATGTAGTTCTTTTTCCACAATCACTTGTCAATAATTCCCTACTAGCACTTATGCCATATTGAGATTGATATTTTGCAATTTTTTCAGGGGTTGATGTCATATTTCTTGATACTAACTCATTTACCTTCACCTCTTTGGAATTTCTAATGCCCAATAATTGAACTAAATTTCTTATATATTTGTGCTTTCAAAGTATATTTAATATTTATAATTATAAAATAATATTTTTAAAAATTAATGTAGAAAGTCAATTGTGAAAGTAGTATTTTTTAATGATATAACTAGTAAATCTATTATCCCTTCTTATTTTTTTAATGATTCAGTTAAGATTAACATTTGTATGTTGTCATGAGGAGATTTTTTATTTTTCAGGTCAATTACCTTTTATAACTCTAGGAGGTTCTTAATTTTTCCTTCTTTTTTTTTAATAAATGAAACTCAGTGATATACTTAAAAATATGATTAGGTAAGAGAATTTTAGGGTTATAATTTTTTTTGTCCAAGTTGACAATGTGAATGCTTATTTAACTAAATTTGGCTCCCATGTTCAATACCTCCCCATGGGGTTTGAAGATAATAGGTAATGGTAATTGAATGTCATATAAAACAAATAATTTATATGTCAGTTCTATATATTATAGTAGTTATTGCTTGAGTAATATTTCAATTTCACATTCAATTCTTTATTAATAAAGTTGTTTTATTTAGTAGGGAGTACAATAATTTCGTAATAAAATAATAGGATAAAATATATTCACAATATAATTTATTTGAATGAATAGATGTGTGTAAAATATTTTAATGAGAAACTAGATTTGTAATTATAAAATACAAACTATAACTTAAATTTGTGAAATTACTTCGTATTTTTTTCTTGTGTATATAGAGAAAGACTAAACCAAGTTTGGATTTAAGAAAATAAACCATAACATGAATAACAATACCTCCTTCCAAAAATGTCTCTATATTAAAATGAGATTCACTTTCTTGTATACCAAGACTATTGTTCTTCATATACAATTTATCACAAGCATGCATTTGACGCTTGGATATGTAGATGAACTTGGAGTAAACTCTATTTCTGTTAATAAAAATTCTCTTTATTTACATCTATGCTATATTGTACTTGAATTTATTTAAAATATCTTATTTTAGTTACATGCTCATTTCATTCTTGTTTTAGAGGATTATTAATCACCAAAGGATTTTCACCCCAATTTCCTATTTCAATATCTATAGCAAAATTTTTATATATGTGAATAGATTATGTTGATTTACATATATGCTTTCACCCACAATTTCCTATTTCAATATCTATAACAAAATTTTTTGGTTGATAACTCTTATAATCAATATCTTTGAAACCTCCACGACCTTTGTCCATGGAAGCAAAACTTGCCTTTCCTTCATTCACTATGGCTCCTTCTTTGCAACAAATTATTTCATTATGTTGGTTTACATATATGTTTTCACCCACAATTGCCTATTTCAATATCTATAACAAAATTTTCTGGTTGATAACTCTTATAATCAATATATTTGAAACCTCGACAACCTGATTCCATGTAAGCAAAATTTTCTTGGCAACAACTTATTTCTTCTAGGCTACTCTTTCCTATGCTATTTCCTTACGGCATTTCTTTTGCAACATATGGTGCAATTGCTAGTTAAATATATGTTAAAAAAATAATCTTAACATATGTATATATAATTGTTATTAATAAAATAACATAAACCCTATAAAGCCGTTTTTTCTATAGAATATTTTTGCAATATAATATATTACCATAGATATTATACTTATTAAATTATCAAAAAAAATAAAATTATTTTCAATAAATTGATTTCAATTGAAATAATATTATTATATATAATTTTTTTTGGTAAAAATAAAATTAAAGTAAATTAAGTCGATGCATTTGGAATTAGTGAGTTAGTGTAATTCATCATTATCATCTTGTCTTGATAATAAACCACACTAGCTGGTTCCAAAAGATCGACCTAATTTACTTTGATGTGATTTTTATCTAAAAAAATTTATACACAATTTATAAATCACAAAAACCAAATTCCTAATATAAAATATTATTATATTTGACAAAATATATTTATATTAAAATATATATTTCTATTAAATAATTAATTAGAATATTAATAATAGTAGTTAACATTGATGGATGGAATCTTTATCGATGAATAATTAATCAATCTTAATCAACTATCGTAAATAATCCAACAAATGTCATAATAACAAATATAATGCATGTATATCATAAGTTTGTTTTAATATAATATTATTTCACAACCTCATAAAAAGTGCCTCGATAAGATAATTATATCAAAACTCAACGAAAGAGATTCCGTTCAGCAAAGTTATTTTATTTTTTAAAACTAAACACCCGATCAGAGAAAAATGTTAAACCCGTAACACTTTATGTTTCTTTGAATCTCTCTCCTACATGTCAATCACGTGTCAGCATACTTTTGTTTACATCACACCAAATAGCTTGACACGTCATTTTTGTGCTTCTCCACGGCCATGCGTTATCAATTCTCACCCTACCCTTCAAAACCCTTGACCAGTGGCTGGCAGGGGCAGTCTGTCCGTCCAGCCCGATCGTTAAGTCTTCCTTATCATACGTTTGAAACTCCGGTAGCACGCGCAGCGGCGCATCCTCTCTAACCTGTCTAGACGTTGCCACCACGAAGTCCACCTCCCTCACTTATATAAACACAAAGGGCAACGTAGATTTGCTCAACCTGCACGCTCCACTTCCCACTGCACTTCAGGCAAATCGGTTTTGTGCTGCGCTGCGTGGTTATGGCTGCAGGAATGATCAAGGATCTTGAGGCATTCAGGAAGGCTCAGAGGGCAGATGGCCCCGCCACTATTCTTGCAATCGGCACTGCAACTCCTCCCAATGCGGTCGATCAGAGCAGTTATCCCGATTACTATTTCAAAATCACCAACAGCGAGCATATGACAGAGCTCAAGGAGAAATTCAGAAGAATGTGTAAGTTTCGCAAGTAATTCTCGCTTTTTATTATATGGGATAACATTGACCAGAACTGTGTTTTATATGGATGCTTGTATTCGTTTGATGTGTTGCAGGCGACAAATCGGCAATAAAGAAGAGATACATGTATTTGACGGAGGAGATCCTGAAGGAGAATCCGAAAGTCTGTGAATACATGGCGCCATCGCTGGACGCACGGCAGGACATGGTAGTGGTGGAGGTGCCCAGGCTTGGGAAAGAAGCCGCCGCCAAGGCCATCAAGGAGTGGGGCCAGCCCAAGTCGAAGATCACTCATGTCATTTTCTGTACTACCAGTGGAGTAGACATGCCCGGCGCCGACTATCAGCTGACAAAGCTTCTTGGCCTCCGCCCCAGCGTTAAAAGAGTCATGATGTACCAACAGGGCTGCTTCGCTGGAGGCACCGTTCTCCGCGTGGCTAAAGATCTGGCAGAGAACAATCGAGGAGCCCGGGTTCTGGTTGTCTGCAGTGAAATAACAGCTGTTACCTTCCGTGGCCCGTCCGACACTCACCTCGACAGTATGGTTGGCCAAGCTCTCTTTGGCGACGGTGCGGCCGCCCTCATCGTCGGAGCCGATCCGATCCCGCAACTGGAGAAGCCCTGTTTCGAGCTGATGTGGACTGCACAGACAATTCTTCCTGACAGCGACGGAGCCATCGACGGGCACTTGAGAGAGGTAGGGCTCACCTTCCACCTTCTGAAAGACGTTCCAGGCCTTATTTCCAAGAACATAGAAAAGAGTCTGGTTGAGGCCTTCCAGCAGTTCGGAATCTCCGACTGGAACCAATTATTCTGGATCGCCCATCCAGGAGGACCGGCCATTCTGGATCAGGTGGAGGCCAAGTTGAATTTGGATCCCAAGAAATTGAGGGCAACGAGGCAAGTACTGAGCGATTACGGAAACATGTCCAGCGCGTGCGTGCACTTCATCTTGGACGAGATGAGAAAATCATCTCTAGAAAAAGGATGTTCAACCACCGGAGAGGGACTGGATGTGGGAGTTCTGTTTGGATTCGGACCCGGTCTCACTGTTGAAACAGTCGTGTTAAAGAGTGTCCCCCTTCAGTAATTGAACAGCGATCGCCTAGCAAATAAATCGTGCTGTTCGCTATGGTAAATATGTGTTAATGTGCAAGCTTCGACATAAGCAGACCTAAACCCAATTAATTGATTATCACGAGTAAATCTTTAATTAAACCATACATGAAAGGCCTTTTGTAATTTATTTATCAAGCTCTCATAAAGTAGTTGATTTTCCAAGCTTATCATAATGACAACGCTCTTCGGTTCACCGTTGACTGGCATTTGAGTTGTTAGTTTTCTTCATATCGAGGGTCACAAAAGATTTGATTTTCAACAGTACCGTATCTCATGCTCGCTGTTTCAAAAGCCGTAGGACTAATCAGCTTGGGTTTTTCCATTGAAATTATGAAATTTTTTGGTAAGATTTTAATTAATTTTGTAGAGATTTTTGTAAATTTAGGTTATAGTTATCAAATCCATTTTTATTAAAAAATATAATTAAACACACTGCACTACAAAATTTCTTAAACTTTTTTGTCCAATTTATATATACAATAATCCCTAAAACAATTCTAAATATCTTCATTCAAGTTTTTCTTCCCAGTTTTGTCCTTCAGATTTATATATACATGAAAAATGCAAATATTTTTGTTTTTTGAAAGTGCTTTTGGTAAAATGAAATCTTTCCCGAGGAAGCTGCGAGGGTTTTCACTAGGCAAAGATGGGTAAAGAAAAAACTGGGGTCGACTTGTTATGGCAAGAAGCAGCATCCGCCATCACCTTCCGCTTATTGAAATTTCTGAATATTCCGAACAACACACAGGAAAATATGGCTCCTTTTCAAATACCGATATTAAAAATTGGACAGAGATAGATGGATTAAAAACTCAGTTTATATTAAAAATTTGAACTATTAAAAATAATAAAAAAACTTCCTCAGAACTTCAGTGCTGGATTACAATGCAAAATACTTTTTCTTTAACTGCTCTTTGGACTTGTTCACACAGTCAATACTACTGCATACTGTCTTACCGGCATGCTCTTCCTTTTTGCCTTCGGGCATACATCATTACTCACACAGTTATTTTTGGCTGTTTATTACAAAGTTTATATATATTGTAAATATCTTATATTTACAATATATATACATATATATATATATCTTAAATTTTAGCTTTAAATAAAACTATGTCAAAAGACATTAAAAATAACATCAAGGTTCTTGACCTTATACATTGCTAAGCATAAAACATATAAGCCTAAGGTTAAAAACTTAATGAACTTTTCGCAGATTTCAAACGTCTTTATCCAATACGATTTAATGTGTTATCGCATCCATCCAAGGGATGGTTGACTGTGCATCAGATTTGCGTGATAGCGCTCTCATTGGTCGGAAGGCTTTGACGTGGTAGATTTCAAACGCGATTAAAAAACTATTAAAGATCTTATCACATCCATTTTAGACGCTGGTGACCCCTATTATTGGCTGTCGGCCTTGTGACGTGGTGGAGGTGGGACCGCTTATCGCACGGACAATAGAGATGGTGACGTGTAAAGCCATATATCATAAGCTATACGATATTAAATGCGGTGGAGCAGTATATGCTCACCGTTAGATTTAAACGAAATTAAATCTAACAGTGAGCATATACTGCCCCACTACATTTAATATCATATAGCTTACAATTTATTAGTTCCCTGTCAACGTTCGCTTGAGTTTGTGCGAACGGACGTTAATTCGCTGCGGGAATGGTAATGTGGACTCGTGGGCTCTACACAAATGATGTGGGCCATTTTAAACTTGAAATAAAGCGTGGTAAGGGTAATGTATGGTTACTACATTTAAAATCATATAGCTTACAATTTATTAGTTGCTTGGTAACATTCGCTTCAGTTCGTGCGAACGAACGTTAATTGGTTGTGGGAATGGTAATGTGGAGTCATGGGCTCTACACAAATGACGTGGGCCATTTCAAACTTGAAATAAAGCACGGTAAGGGTAATGTATGGTTGGTGTATGGTAATGGCGGTAGGTGTGGCATGGTTTGAACCACGGTCTTATCACAGAGAACAAAGTACGGCCTTTGACCAAAAAACAATGGATTTGCAGGGATATTAAAACCATGAGATGAATGCGGTTGAGTGCTCAAATCGAACAAGAAATCTTTCTGCTCCAGTGTCCTTCGGGATTACATCAAAAAAATTGAATTTCTGTCCTCCTGTTTCAGTCATGCAGTTGGAATTAATTTCCAACACGGCTTCCCTGGACAAGCATGTTCAAGCTTCCATATCGTTGGTAAATTAACCGGGGGAAAGGCGCCCAGTAAGCATCTAGCGACAATTGATCGAAACTCTGCTACATAGGTTTCGGTCTCGCACCGTTGCTCTCCCATAGGTCCAAAAGCTCATCTTGAAACCCTCGTCTTGATTAGTGGTCTTTTCGGCCTTTGGTTTTGACAAGCCGCAATGACAATTAGAGATCGCGAGGGCCAGGCCTGGAATTTCAAATTCGCTCTGCCCGTCAAATGAAAATTTGATGACGTTTTTGCATTTTTCCTGCTTTTCATTTTACGTTCTACTCAAATTTGTAGGTGTCAAAATTCTCTTTCAACTACCCTTGGATTTCAACTTTCATTAATCTCCCCATGAAAGTGCCTTGTTTTTTCCCAAGCTAGTATGTATTCGATATAACATACAACCATACTTTTGATCAACATAATATGAGGTTTATTTGTTACAATTAAACTTCTCTAATGGTAGCTGAGGATGTTTTGATTTCCAGATTATATGGTCCAATGCACTGGTTTTGTTTTTAAGACCTATGAGTCAACACAACATATATTTTGATATAAAATATAATGATTTTTTTCAGAGAAAAAAATAATTTGCATTGCAATAATTAATAGATATTTTGATTTTGTTTCTAGTAAGATGTATGGAGGGGACTTCTCTTATATACCAATGACTTTTATACTTTATACTTTAGACAAGAAATCATCTCTCAAAATCTTTATCAATTTTTTTTTTTTAACTATTGTGTCTATAATGAAATTAGTCCATTAGCATGATAAGCTCAGTGTTTAGATGAAATACCTTCAAGATAAACCCCAATATTTCTATAAAATAACTTCATACTAAACAAGCATATTGACAATATAACCAAAATTCCAAAAGCCTAATAAAAACTATAATTTTTTCTCTATAGCCTTAACTCAACTACTTCGACAAAAATATTTTACATGCTCAATGTCTTTCCAATTTTTTGCATACTCATTCTTCCATAATTACCAAGATGCAATAAAAGAACCTTGTTCTCTTGATGCTCAACATCCATGACACAAAATATAAGAAAACTCCACTGTAAGCATGACCACAAACATGTGATCTTTTCTCAAACACTACTAGAAGAAAAATAATGAGACACCACATAAAAATTGAGCTACACTCAAATTTGGGTAATAACTCTACCAAGAGGATCATATTATAAGAGGATCACATTATAAAAAAAGACATAAAGTATGCTAATCACAATTTTTAAAGCCCAATAATCAATTTGATAGGAGAACAAAAAAAAAAACCATTTTCACCAAAGGAATGACTAACTACAACCAAAATTACATCCTTACTCCAAATTAACTTATAAGTTTCACATGTGAGATCCACATTGAATCCACATGTAACGTGGGAATTAAATACTTCCAATATCCTCAATGAAACCATCATATTTATTTTTAAGTGTCCATGTTACACAACTCTTCATTTTATTACAATTATTCCAATATAATTATTCAAGGAAAGAGATTATATTTTGAGTTTTCCTCCATGCCAATTGGGATTAGATGCGAATTGATCAAACACTCTTCTTTCCCTTAAATTATTTTTCTATTCCAATGAATCCTATGCTTGATTATTTTCCATGTTTCTAGGTTCAATAAATTTCCCCTTGCATTGCATCAATTTCTGCAATGTGCTTTACTCCACACTGATATATAATTTAGTCCACTATTGGTAGTAACCAACATCAGGAATTTAAAAGGTTTCAATTCCAATAAGATAAACAGAAATTTGAATTATGTGTTTTATATCATATTAAATATATCTTAGACTAAAGGAATTTCTAATATATTCCCTACTTCGGAGGGTTTTGAAGAAAAAAGGATTTCAGGTGATTACCATTCGGCATTTCAAGCATGTTTACTGTTTATTCAAGAAACCTACAAATGAGTATTTTATGACCGAGGCTCAAAAGGATCCTCTGAAATAGAGACGCAATGATGAGAACAATACGAATAATATAGAAGAAATACTTTCAATAGATGCATTTCCATTAACTAACCTGGAAGAATTGTCACCCAGATCCAGAGAATCGACGGGTGCCTCTACAGGAGTAGGCATGAACTTGCGCTCCATTTTGCTAAGAGCTAATCAATTTGTGCCTATTTCCAAGGTCTTCAGCCTCCATTGCATCCTTGGCACTCTGCATTTTTGTTTTATTTCCTTTCTACGCCTGCTACCTTGACAAAGCCCGAAAATTGTCATTTTGGAGACTAGGTTTATATGGAAAAAGCTAGAAAATTGTCATTTTGGAGGCCAGGGTTATATGGAAAAAGCTGGAAAATTGTCATTTTGGAGGCAAGGTTTACATGGAAAGGAACTTTAGAGTCTTAACTTATAACCTAGCAGTTTAAACCTCTTCCAACTTGCATTCAGTCATCAACAGAAGTAACCATCTAATCAACAGTTATGACTCGAGACTCGAGAGTAGCCATTTAATCCACGTTGCAGCCATTGTACCTGTAAATCAACAGTAATGACTCAAGAGTAACCATTTAATCCGCAGTTAACGCACGTCACAGCCATTGTACGCATAATTTGGTCAATTGCTACGGTCAACATGTTAATGGATTCACTTTCTATGGGAAATCAACTAACGAAAAAGAGATGCTGCATACATATTAAATACTATTAATATACCCTGTGTTTATTTTTCTACTGCTAGGTATTATAGATTTTGACGGTTCCAATCACAAATTAAATGTCAAAATGACGGGTTAGTGATGTATAGGACACGTCAAACTTGACGTGGAGAAATTTTTGCCAGAAGTCAAATACGTTTTGAAATGGAAAATACGTCGCACAGAACGTCAAATTCCAGGCCTGGCGAGGGCTCTCGGGCAGGCAGTTTTCCGGTCTTTCTTATCCTCAATTCTACGAATCATGTGTTTACAGATTCGACCTATATTTCCCTTGGCCACAATCAGGGGCTGGCAGGATTTGTAAGTTCATAGAAGGTTATCTTGCTTCCAAAGAAAGATTTGAAGAAACCATACCTACCTCAAGATTTGGCAAATCTACTACTACAGGGTTTTTTCTGCATCTAAGATGAGATTATTACCACAAATTTGGAGAATTTTACGGTCTTTATTAGAGACCAATCTCAGAGGTCCTTTCTATTTATAGGTCAAAGACATAGATCTCATCTCTTGAGTGGTAGCGAGGATTCAAGATAGGATCGGATGAGAATCCATTCCCTCGAATAGTACTAGGTGGCTTCCTCATGGAGGTAGATAGTCTTAGGGTCTGAAATCTATGAGAGAGTATCGCATAGTCAAGGATGCCTTTATTCATTTAGTGTCATTGTTAAGAGCTGAAGGCTGGAATTCATCTTCTTCTTTCCAACCAAAATCTTTTTAAAGATGTCCTAAAGCCAAGATTTTTACCTCCAAATCCCAAAGACCTCTCAAGGTTAACATTCATTGTGTATCATGACAAAGTGGACATTCAAGGGTTGACATTCTAACTCTTGAAGTGGTTGATCTTGCAACCAACTACTTTTCTACAAATTCTAAAAAACAAGCCATTATTGGTAGTTTTAATGATTTTTGGCCATTGGCATTTTCTCTTTACCAATGATTGAACCAAAACTAATCTCAGAATAAGTCGTGCATTTTTATTAAAATGATTTTTAATAGTATTCTTTAAAAATTTGGAGGATCAACAAAAGGTTTTTAATTAAGGTCTCTCGATTTTTGGGGTCCTTCTAAGTTCTCATCTCAACCATGGTTACTTGATTTTAATCCTCTGTCCATGAAGGCTTTGGCAAAGTCTAGGTAAGGCTTTCTAACCTACCCATTCATTTGACTCGACCAAACATCTCAGTCTATGTGGGAAACTTATTAGGTTGCTTCTTAAAAGTAGATGTTGAAAGGCATGTGAAAGGAATTGTCACATTTCTTTATACATGTGTAGAAGTGGGCCTGAGTAAAGGGTTACGAAATAAAATCCTTCTCAAGCAAAGTTATAGCATTTATTCTGTCAATGGACTATGAGAACATGACTTTCCGCGACAGGACCTATCAATAGCTTAGTCATCTTCAAAATGCTTTCCCTTTTTCATAAGAGCCCTATCCCTACCCGCATATGCTAAGAAAAAGAGAAATGGATGGCAAGATCGAAAGGGAACAAAAGGATCCAAGAAGACTCTGGCTCAAAAGCAGAAAAACATATAGGAGAAGAAGACACCTAGTGCCAAGTCAAATCCTTTAGATTCAACTTAGCCATATGTAGAACCATCTCATACCTAGTGGAGGAGGCTCATTCTTCAACTAAAAATGCAAGAGACTCACTCGTAATTTTGGCTCCATCAATGAATGG
Organism: Pinus albicaulis; assembly: GCA_034641835.2. Taxonomy (NCBI): domain Eukaryota; kingdom Viridiplantae; phylum Streptophyta; class Pinopsida; order Pinales; family Pinaceae; genus Pinus; species Pinus albicaulis. The sequence goes on along the minus strand of CM076569.1, from coordinate 690,064,397 downwards.
ACACAAATGTATCCACCAATCAAATCACCCATATAGTGATAAGGAAACAAAAGATATAACAAAACCTCACCTAATGGAACTGTAGAAATGTAGTCATTATCTCATCTACAATTGTTCCTAGAAATGTAGGAAATATATTGTCTTGTATTTATTTGAAATACTCCCAACCACCACCATGAATAAAGAGTGGAAATAGCCCACACCTTCATTGAATTTTTGTTGCAGGGAAGGACGAGGCTCAAAACTCAAATCCACAGGTTTTTTTCGCAATCCACACAAAATCCAAAACAGAGTACCCGAGCCCTTTTCTCTGTGTTTATTTCCTTTCCGCGTTGACTTACCATTGCCCACAACTTTCCAGCTCGCAACATTTTTGGTTTACCCTTTAAGCCTTTCGCCGAAGTTATGTTTCCACCGATGCGATATCTGCAGGACCCACCTTACCTTTACTTCATAAACCAAACTACGCAAACACTTGCATTTCCGCTTATTCCTTTTTTTTTCACACTTCGCACTTACCATGGTTTACTGCATCGCCGCTGCACGTCGCAACATTTAGCATTTAGTTTTTAAGCCCCACACCGAAACTTATTTCCCCTCACCAACTCTTTGCCACACTTCCAAGTTGCATACAAACCTTCGTTATCGTGGTTATTCCTTAATTTTTGTATTTCGCACTTACCACAGCTTAAGCGCCCGCATCCTATACTTCAAAAGTTATTCGTCTTACTTGTTAAACCACCCGCAAGTTAAGTTATTTGTGATGCGATGCGGTTGCAATCGCATGTGTCAAGCTCAGGAGGATAGAGCACTAAAGCGCCTGCAAAGCTCAATGGATAGTGCTCGCAACTTAAACCTTTTAAGTTGTGAGCGATATGTGCCATGTGACATCGAATATCGCAAGACTTAAGGTTTTCTCATATCACGCAAATGTTAAAAGTTAAAATTGTTAGTATTCCATTTGCGATGGAGGCTGGGACGCGATGTGTTTTTGGAAGCAGAACCCATAATATTTGAGGTCCGCCATTTTTTTTTTTTGTACGTTGTGTCATGTATAAACAACAAAAATAGAGATGAAGGATGCTTGGTTGTTACCCGTCCATTCCCGCATTTAATTGCATTAAAATTGCAAGATTCAGCGATTTTGTATAAACACATGAAATTTCATATGTTTTAGAGAGTTGAATTGAATGAGAGAGGAGATTTGAATAAATTTCAAAAAGAATTCTTCTCCCGTGTTGCTCTCGCTCTATCTTTGAATTTTATTTCCACTTCATTGCATTCTTTATGTTGTGGGGGAACACATCCCTCTGTGTTTTATTTATTCATAATTTTCAACATGGTATTAGAGCAGGTTTAATCTCTCAGTGAAAGAATGAGTCTTAACTGAAGATGCTGAAAGATTGTTTTGACAAGTGGATTCTCCAGCAGTGAGAAGGTTTGTTTATATAGTCAAGATGGATGTAGTAGGTACAAGCCTGACAAATCCCCAACTACCATAGTTAAATGGAAAGAATTATGATTATTGGGTTATTACAATGAAGGCTCTGTTCTCTTCACAAGACATTTGGGAGTTGGTGGAACATGGTTTCCAAGAACGATCAGATGCAGCAACATATAATGCTTTGACACAAGAAAAAAGAGATTTGTTGAGAGAAAATAAGAAGAAGGACTCTGAAACCCTCTTCCAAGCAGTACATGAGAGCATTTTCCCAAGGATTACAACAACAACAAAGCCCAAGGAGGCATGGGATACTCTCCTGACAGCCTATCAAGGCATGACAAAGGTGAAGGCAACAAAACTCAAATGCTGAGAAGAGATTTTGAAACTCTTTGTATGTAAGATTTTGATAATATATACTCATTCTTTACACATGTGATTGGGTTAGTTACCCAAATCAGGTCTCATGGAGAGACACTTGAAGAAAGGAGAATAGTGGAGAAAGTTTTAAGAAGTCTACCATTAATTTTTGGTGCCATAGTAGTGGCCATAGAAGAGACAAAGGATCTCTCACAATTTTCAGTGGATGAGCTTCATGCATCACTGATGTCTCATGAGAACAGACTGAACAGAACAAAAAAATCCTCATTGGAGCATGCTTTTAAGACACAAATGTTTTTTGGTCAAGGTAGAGGTCAAGGAAGATCAAAATACCGAGGAAGAGGAAGAAGCCCACACAGAGGTGGAAGAAGTAGCCCTGCAAGCACAAGTGGAAGGGGCATCAATCATAATCCAAGCCAAGGTTCAAGCTAGAATCAAGCACAAGGAAAGAGGTATGATAAATCTCAAGTCCAATGTCATTATTTCAAAAAGTATGGACATTATGCAAATGAATGTAGAAAGAAGAAAAATGACATGGGTAATAAACCTAGTGTAAATTTTACAAAAGAAAATCAAAACCAAGGAAATGTTCTTTTAGCTTGTAATGTAGCACAAGAAAAATAAGAAGATGTATGGTTCTTATATTCAGGGTGTAGTAACCATATGACTGGAAACATAGCAATGTTTGCCAATCTAGATGAAAGTGTAAAATCTGAAGTGACAACGGGGACTGATAGCAAGGTCTCTGTCACGGGGAATGGAAGAGTAAACATACTCACAGAGAAGGGAGAGAAGAAGTTACTGCCAGATGTATATTATGTCCCTTGCTTAAAATGTAACCTTCTAAGCATTGGGCAACTCGTGCAAAATGGCTACAATGTGTTTTTTAAAAATTATGTGTGCACAATTATGGATATACCTCCAAGTAGACAGCTCATTGCAAAAGTGCATATGAGAATCAATAGAATGTTTCCTCTCAAGATTAGATCAGACTTGAAGGAATGAGGTGTTGTAGCAGCTGTCACACAATAAATCATTCAAGAAGAAGTGAAATATGAGAACTGGTTATAGCATTTAAGATTTGGACATCTCAATTTCAGAGGTTTGAACTCGTTTCATAGAAAAGGCATGGTAAAGGGATTACCACTCATAGAGAAACGAGACAGCCTATGTGAAGGCTACATCTTAGGCGAACAACACAGAGAATCATTTCCAGCAGCAAAGAGTATAAGGGAAAAGGCACCTTTAGAGATTGTCCACTCAGATTTATGTGGACCAATGCAAACACCATCATTAGCTGGTAGTCATTATATGTTGACATTTATAGATGATTACACAAGGAAGACATGGGTCTATTTCCTAAAACAGAAAAATGAAGTGTTTGAATAGTTATACCACTTCAAATCTCTTGTTGAGAAGCAAAGTGGACACTATATAAAATTGTTGAGAATCAATAGAGGTGGAGAATATATCTCCGAAGACTTCCTACATTTATGTAGGGATCATGGAATACACAAGTAGTTTACCACAAAGTATACACCTCAAAAAAATGGTGTAGCAGAAAGAAAGAATAGGACCATCATGGACATGGTAAGAAGTATGCTAAAGGCAAAGAATTTTCCAAACGAGTATTGGGAAGAAGCTATCAATTATGTAGCTTATATTTTAAATAGATGTCCAACCAAAGTTGTTATGAAAAGAATTCCAGAAGAAGCATGGAGTGGAACTAAGTAAGTTGTCACTCACATGAGAGTGTTTGGATGTGTGGCATATGCACATGTCCTAGATCAGTTAAGGAATAAGTTGGACAATAAGGGATATAAATGTATATTTGTTGGATACAGTGATGAATCCAAGGCTTACAAGCTCTATAATCCATCAACCATGAAAGTAATAATTAACAGAGATGTTCAGTTCATAAAAGAAGAATCTTGGGATGGAAGTTTAGAGAAGATAGTGAAAGTGACGACATGTATTTCACATGAAGACAAAGAGGAATTGATTGCAGAAGCAATTCCTCAATGATGGCTCCTCCACCTACACAAGCTCGACAGAGCACACTACAAGCAAGCAATATAACAACAGTGAGAAATCAAGAAAGTGCTTCTCCAAGCACACCATAGGGATCAACAACTCCCTCGAGTTCAAGTGCAACTCCAAGCACATCTTTAGCAAATACAAGAAGACCAAGATTCAAAAATTTAAGTGAAATTTATGAGCAAGAAGAAGTTGATAGTAATGTTAGTCTGGATTATTTATTTGCTTTATTTTGTCATGTTGATGACCCAATCCATTCTAAAGATGTAGTCAAAGAAGAGAAATGGATTGAAGCAATGAATGAAGAAATAGGAGCAATAGAAAAGAATGACACATGGGAGTTAGTGAGCCTCCCACAAGGAAAGAAAGTTATTGGAGTGAAATGGGTCTATAAGACCAAGAGAAAAATTGAAGGCAAGATAGAAGGCACAAAGCAAGGCTAGTTGTCAAAGGCTACAAGTAGCAGCAAGGAAGAAAATATGAGAAAATCTTTGCACCAGTTGCAAGGATGGAGGCAGTGCAGACAATGTTGTCTATAGCAGCACAACAAAAATGGAAATTTTTTCAAATGGATGTGAAGTCATCATTCTTTAATGGTGTTGAAAGAGGAGGTGTATGTTGAACAACCCCCTCGCTATGAAATAGAAGGCCAAGAACACAAAGTGTGTAAGTTAAAGAAATCTCTTTATGGACTGAAGCAAGCACCACAAGCATGGTACAACAGGATTGATGCTTACCTGATAGACAATGGGTTTGTCAAGTGTGATGGTGAACCCACACTTTACATCAAAGAAAATGATGGTAAAATTTTTATTGTTGTTTTATATGTAGATGATTTGATTTTCATAGGCAATGATGTTTCTCTCATTGCTGATTTCAAAGCAGTCATGAAAAGTGAGTTTGAAATGAATGACTTGGGTTTGCTAAGATATTTTTTGGGTATAGAAGTAAAGCAAATAGAAAAGGGGATTTTTATCTCCGAAGAAAATTATGTTGCAGAATTTTTAAAGAGGTTCAACATGCAGAACAACAAGCCATCATCAACTCCAACTGTCATGGGGTTGAAGTTGAGCAAGGAAGATTGCAGAAAAAATGTCAATCCGACATTGTATAAAATCATGGTAGGTAGTCTAATGTATTTGACTGCAACTAGGCCTGATATAATGTATGTAGTAAGTCTTATATCCAGATTCATGGAGACACCAAAGGAGACATATTGGCAAGAAGGCAAGAGAATTTTGAGGTATGTAAATGGAACAAAGGAGTATGGTGTTCTAAACTCCGCAAATAATAATTTTAAGCTGATTGGTTACACTAATAGTGATTGGGCTGGAAGTGTAGATGACAGAAAGAGCACATCAGGGTATGTTTTTCATTTGGGATCGTGAGCCATTTCATGGGCTTCCAAGAAGCAGCCAATATTTTCATTATCAATAGTAGAAGCTGAATATGTAGCAACAACAACATCAACATGTCAAGCAATTTGGATGAGAAGGATGCCGAGGGATTTATGTCATGACCAAGACAAAGGAACCACAATTTTCTATCATAACAGCTCAGCAATTTCATTGTCAAAGAATTATGTTTTCCATAAGAGAACAAAACATATTGATGCTAAATACCATTTCATAAGGGAATTAGTTAACAATGATGAAATTGTTTTGCAGCATTGCAGGTCAGAGGAACATTTTGCAGATATCCTCGCAAAGCCATTGGGTCAGAAAAATTTTGTTTATCTCAGACAATGTCTAGGAATGATTTATGGCAGCAGTTGTGATTAAGGGAGAGTGTTGGAAATACTCCCAACCACCACCATGAATAAAGAGCGGCAACAACTCACATCTTCATTGAATTTTTGTTGCAGGGAAGGACGAGGCTTAGAAATCAAACGCATAAGTTTTGTTTGCAATCCATGCAAAATCCAAAATAGAGTACCCTGCCCTTTTCTCTGCGTTTATTTCCTTTCCGTGTTGATTTACTATTTCCCGCAATTTCGCAGCCCACAACTTTTTTGGTTTACCCTTTAAGCCTTCCGCCGATGCGATATTGGTAGGACCCACCTTACCTTTACCGCATAAACCAAACCATGCAAATCCTTGCATTTCTGCTTATTCCTTTTTTTTTTGCACTTCGAAGTTACCATGGTTTACCGCATCACCACCCACACGTCACAACATTTAGCATTTATTTTTTAAGGCTCGCATCGAAACTTATTTCCCCATTGATGCAATCCAGTGGGACCCACAAACCCTTTTCCACACTTTCAAACAGCATAAAAACCTTCGTTATCATGTTTATTCCTTACTTTTTTATTTCTCACTTACCACAGCATAAGCGCTCGCAATCTGCACTTTGCAAGTTTTTCATCCTACCTGTTAAGCCGCACGCAAGTAAAGTTATTTGCGATGTGATGCGATCGCAATCGCACGTGTCAAGCTCAAGAGTATAGCGCACTAAAGCACCCACAAATCTCAATGGATAGCACCCCAAAGTAAAGTTATTTGCGATGCGATGCGATCGCAATCGCACATGTCAAGATCAAGAGGATAGCGCACTAAAGCGCCCACAAAGCTCAATGGATAGCACCCGCAAGTTAAACCTTTTAAGTTGTGATGCGATATGTGCCACATCACATCACATATCGTAATGCTTAAGGTTTTATCGTATCGCGTAAATGTTAAAATTTAAAATCGCCGGTATGCAATTTGCGATAAAGGCCCAGACGCGATGTGTTTTCAGAAGCGGAACCAATAATATTTGAGGTTCGCCATTTTGTGTTTTTTGTACGCTGTGTCATGTATAAACAAAAAAAACAGAAAATGAAGGATGTTTGGTTGTTACCCGTCCATTCTCGCATTGAATTACATTAAAATTGTAGGCTTCGGCCATTTTGTATCAACGCATGAAATTTCATATGTTTTAGAGAGTTGAATCGAATGAGAAAGAAGAGTTTAATATATTTCAAAAATAATACCTCTCCCGTGTTTCTCTCACTCTGTCTGTGAATTTTATTTCCACTTCATTGCATTATCTGTGTTGTGGGGGAACACATCCCTTTGTGTTTTATTTATTCATAATTTTTAACAGTATTATGCTTATTTGTGATGGATAGAATGATGTAATTTGATATATATATATATACTTTTAGGATATTTATTTTAAATTTTTAACATATCCCATAAATATATAATTGACTTTTAGGATATTTATTTATTTTTAAATTTTTTTTTTTCAAATCTAATTAAAATTGGAAAAGAATCATATAAATATTGTTCAACATTTGTTATATATATATATATATATATATATATATATATATATATATATATATATATATATATATATATATATATATCATTGACTTTCAGGATATTTATTTTAAATTTTTAACTTATCTCTAAAATGATTTAATTTTTTTTAAAATCTAATTAATTAATTTTAATTATGGAAAAGAGTCATATAAACATTGTTTAACATATTATTATTATTATTATTATTCCTTAAAATTTGATAAATCTTTTTAAATTGTAAATATCATTTTGAAATTGCATAATTTAAATTAATAGGGGTTTTCAAATGTCTAAATCTTTTTAAATTGTAAATATCATTTTGAAATTGCATAATTTAAATTAATAGGGGTTTTCAAATGTCTAAATCCATCTAGGAATACAATTTGAATTAAAAAAAAAAATTATAATTTAAAAACAATTATATTACTAGATTATAATAATAACTATTTAAAATCTATTATTTAAACTTATCCAATTAACTATATTCATGAATTAAAGGAAAAAACACTATTCATTTTTATAAATAAAATATTTGATTTAACGCCATCACCTCTTTTCATTTCAAAAGTGGGCCATTAATCATTGTTATTGGTCTTTATTGCTAATCAAATTAGCTACACCTCCTTCCATGATGAATCTCCTTGTTGTCATTTCTCCTATGTTTTAGCAGACTTAATTATTATGCGAGTTGTTTTTAATGCAATTTTTTGAAAAAAATTCCAATTTATTTTTCTGATCTAATTTGTCTAAAATACCGTAAGTATTCATTGGAATCACAAGTTTATGGGTAAAATCTACACAATCGAAGTTCTCTAGAGGTTTTTCAGGGTGACGAATCCATATATGCAGTAAAAAAACCAATTTAAATAACACAAATCAAGATTTCATCTCAATTTTTTTGTCAGATTCCATCCAGAAAATCCACCTGAAACTCCAAAAAATTGCATTAAAAACAACTCCATTATTATGGAATAATAGGTGTGATATTTTGGACAACATTTCAGATATATATATGATGGCAATGTTATAGATTTCATTTCCATCTCAGTTTCCACTTTCAACGAGATTTCCAGGGAAAACCGAGTCCACCCATGGACCTTCTAATATGATCCATTTATTTTTTGTTTTATTTAGTAGATCCAAGTTCTTTATCAACTTATATAAAGGTGTTGAATTCGTAGAATATGGTCGATGTTGAGGTAAATTAATGAGGCCGTGCATGTTAGCATTTCCATTTTATGTCGAGTGTCGACTTCATTTTCAAAATTTTTATTTTAATTGATTGATTTATAATAAGATATATGAATCCCAACTTCAATTTAACTTTGCATTGATTAAAGTTTTTACCATGTATGTGGTAATCTACGATGGATTATTTGTTTGTTTTGGTTTCTATTGTGCATGTTGAAGATATTTTAAGAAACAAATAAATGAAATCATAGAATAAATTATAAAGGTTGCCGAGATTATAATGTTCCTTTTGTATCTTTTGTATTAATTTTTTATGGGAGGACAAAGTATTTTATAGTATTTTTTTCTTTTTTTGTAACTCAGAGGAACCCAACAGCTTGCCTGACACGTAACTACTAGAAAACTTCTGGGGGGTTATGAATTTTCCTCCTCCTCGCAACCCAGATCACAACAGGCGGATTTGAACCTGGGTCTTTCGAGTTACAACAATTTCAAATTTCTCGGATAACCAATTGAGATGCCCCCCTGGACAAGTATCCTAAAGTCTTGATAAAGGAGGAAAACACAATTATCCAATGTTTTGGGCAACATTGGGTAAATTTTGGGTTGGCTGGGAAAAAAAAATCCCAAATTGGGGGTTGCACTTGTAACCCCTCACATTAGAGTGAACCCCATGAGAAAATATATAAATAGGGGGGAGTTGGAATCATTTTGGATCATCAATTTAGATTAGAATATCTTTGATTTTCTTGAGTCTGAGGCTCTGATGGTTTTAATACTCCTACTTCTTGATTATTTTCAGTGGAGGTAATCCCACCCTAACTAATCCTTGTCTAGTTTTGGTGGAGTTGATCCCACCCTACCTAGATACCTCTTTTATTTGTTTTGGCACAACAAATCATCTTCAAGAAACTTGGTCACATTTTTAAGTAACTCTTTGTGGTTACTTGTTTGGTTAACAAAACTTTGTTCTAGGAGCAACGAAAGGTTAGCCAATATCTAGGGAAAACCTTGACTATTAACTTGGCACATAAAGCATATTTTTTAGTAGAATGAAAGGATTCAGTGACAAGGTTTGAGGTTATATAATGCATTATAGTGAAGATGTTGTCGAACCTTGGTTTCGTACAAGTAAATTTTAGGCCACAAGTAGCCATAGGGCCGCAATTGTATCCATTGGGTTGCAAGTCATAGTTGTAAATCCACAAGCCATAGTCATAGGTCTGCAGGCCACATCCATAGCTAGAAAAATAAGTTAAGAGTTCCAACTGAATAGTTTGACGACGATTCACGAGGTAAAAATTGGTCACAAAGCTCTGCTTCATATTATTTTTCTATAAACTAGAAACATAAACTCTAATTTAGGTAGAGTAGAAGGGCAGTTGGAGTTGTGGAATTGATTTGGACCAATATAGGAATCAATTAATAGAAAATAAGTAGATAATGCGTTAATTACAGTATAGCATAATATAATCAGGAAATGCTAGTGTGAGTTACATTTAGAGTAGATTGGTATTGTTGAATATTGGTAAATTTGAATTATATTGTTGATTATTGGTTGAAGGAACTAATTGTTCTATGGAAATAAACCCTAACTTATTCTGTTTATTGAGGAATCATATCATTTTTAGTAATATTTATTATTGTGTAAATTTCTATGTTATTTCATTGATATCTATTATTGAATGAATGATTATTTCTATTGTATAATCGTGTTGATTTATTGTAACACTATAAAACCCTAAGGGAAAAATTACCCTAAGTATTTATAGTGGTATCAAAGCTAACTTTTCTTGGTCACTTGTGAATAAATGGGTCAATATCACTAACTCAGGATCTTCAGGGAAGGCTTCAATGGGGGATAGGAAGAAGCAACCTCTAGAAGAAACCATGCAAGCTATGACTACTTAGTAGAAGACCTTGGCTTCCCCAATTCTTAGATGGGTGGAAAAAATGGAAGTGTGGCCCACATAAACAAAATAAATATACTTTGGATTATTGGAGGGAGTATCAAATGCTAAGAGAGGGTACTCAACCAACCCTAACCTTTCAGGAATTTTTTGACTTAAATTATGAAGGTAATCCTAGAAATTGTGGTAAGGAAATGGAACAAAAAGTAGTCATGAAGAATTGGAATAATTTTTGGGTTTTCTACAGGAAAAAAATGTCATATGATACTGATGATAAGCCAAAAATTGAAAAAAAGTGCAAACATAACATCATTAAGTGTGAAAGATGGCATGGAAATTCTAGGTAAATTTAGTCATTGTGATATTGGATCAAGTTCTGGTGATCCTTCTGCCAACTTATATTGTATCCAAAATCAAGGGCTTAACGCTTCTTTATTAGTAGAGGACCAAGTTAGCAATGGTGGTATTGAAACAACTTTAGTAAATACTATGTCCAAATATAGTAGAAATGAAAAAAAATAGATGAATCCATAGTGTCATGGAGATTTTATAATTTCAAAGAAAGATCAACTCAGTTGAAATCCTGAGATAATGGGGCAAGTCACTTTACACTCTCATACTATAGGTGATACCTGAAATAATGATTTAGAAGTGCAAAACAAAAAACAACAACTTGACATGAGACATTTGGTCTAGAAGAAGGTGGAGGCATGCATTAAGGAGCATATAAGACCTCTCTATAAAAGTGGAGTAGTTACATTAGAGGTTGTTAGTAAGACAATTGAGAAGGTTATGAAATATCATCATAGTACAAAAGGTGCATATTTCCTCATAAAAAAATGAAATAATGTTAAAGAGCTCTTTAAACAATATTAGAAACCTTTCAAGCAAAGGGAAATAGACCAAGAAAGAAATGGGGGGAAAACAACTAAAATAGGGGACAACAGAAGAATTTCATCAAAGAAACATGAAGAACACAATAACCATGATACAAGGCCTTACAAACACAACAAGTAGGAACAAAAACACCATTGCTATATTTCATCACCTAGAAATCCACTATTACGATCAATATCTTGTGGAAGTCACCCCAAGAATTTAATGCCCCATAAAGGAGGTCCCTCCTATGACCTTGTAGTCGATGCGAGACATAATATATTGAAGAAAAGTTACAATGAAATCTATGTTAAAAAAACCCATAAAGAGTAAGGTGCATTAGAGTCAATATGTGGCCACTTTCTTCAATCGCGGAAGGAAACAGGGGGTTCTATTGTTGCTTTAGAGGGTTTTATGAGGGAAGTTTTTTCAAATATCCATACTTTGGAGGAGGATCTTGTGAAAATATTGAACATTATCACATGATTCAAAAGTATTGTTCAAAATGTTGAGTATCTATAAGGTGCTTCTGTGACACCATCTGGATCTTTTTTATCTGACCGCTGTGCACGATGGGGTGATATGGATATTTCCATTGATTTCCCTGCTATTTCTTAGAGTTATTCAATCCTTTGGGAAAAAAATAATCAGAAAATATTATTTGATCTAAAACATTACCTACTAAGAGGAGGTGCAGATAGATACGTGCAATTTATTCCAAATGCAAGGATTTCTTTGCTCAATTTTTAGGAAACTTACTCTCAAATTTCCTATGATATCTTGATTAATAATCGTTTAGGCATGCTAAATTCTAAATTTCTCTTCTGGGTAAGTCAAATAAACACAAGATTCAGAGAGTTGGTTTTCTTGATTAAGTACTCAGCAAACGCACATAAAATAAAATACCTAATGTCACGAACACTGAATTCATTTCCCCTTAACTTACTGATTATTTTCACCTTACAAATTCAGTCTCCTCCAATTCCCCCCCTCCGTCCCCTTTCAATGATATATACAATGGAGTTGTTGTAGCACCCTCATCCCATTATTACCCAAGTTAATCGGTCCGCTAGGGTAAACATGTGACGGGAGGATAATATGATGTGATTCAACTCTCCAAGTACAATTAAGGAAGTGGAACCGACAAAATCCAACCAAAATAACCTTCCTCGGGAGCTACAAACCCTTAACAAGGCAACCAACCCTTCAAGGTGCTTAAGCCCCAAGACAACTTGTCATTTTGTTGATCTAGACCCTCAACTACTCCCATAACAAGCCATGCATGCGACTAAGGCCTTCCAATCACTCCCATAGCAAGGCATGCTAGCGACTGTAGAGTTTTTCAGGAAATTATGAGCCAACGGCCCTGAATTCTGAGCCACTTTTTCTAGGCTAGATCTTAGGCCTCTACGCAGAACTTCATGAAACTTCCAGAAATGATAAATAACCATGAATTTGAAATACTAATGCAAAAATTGGTACAAGGACTTGATTTGACCCCTACTAGTCATGACAAGCATTTCATCAAACATATCATAAATATGAAATCTACTGGTCATAAAAAAATATCTGAGCATAGGGGTCTCATACTTATTAGATATATGTAAAGAAGCATTGATGAATCATCACAAAAAATGCATTATCATCTATTAGGTCATGTATTCATTGTACATCATTTTATAATCAAATTATGATAAGAGCCATACATCATTGTCATAAAACATTCTCATAACCAACAAAAATAATAAGGATATAAAAACCATAAGAACCACATATGAACCAATACATTTACACATGAAATATCAAGGAGAAGGAGCTCTTATTAACATATGAAAAATGTAACGAGGTTTGGGACTTCCACGTACCACTCGACCATATATTGGGTTGAACCAAATATTTCTTTTAGCCAATCACCCCTGTTCCATATTCTAAGCATCAATGTGGGACTTAAAAAAATCCAACCAGGGATTTCCCAAGTTTTACCATACATCCCACCAAGAGATTCCTAGGACCGAAACCCTCATCAATACAACCAGGCTTTATCGCAATCCCCATTGGATCACTAGGACCTAAAAAAAATGGATTCCTCTAGATATAGCCACCTAAACCATGAGGAATTTGTCTATATCCTATTCTTTAGGCTTTAATGTATATCTCGCTATTCATCAGTTGAGGATTCCTAGGCCTAATCGAGACTCTAGTCTCCAGGATCTACCGTATATCCCATTATTCACTGGTCATGGATTCCTAAGTCTGATCGAGACTCCACCCTCCGAGCTTTACCGTTTATCTCACCATTCACCAGTCAATGATTCCTAGGCCTGATAGAGGGCATGCACCTCTAGGATTTATCATATATCCCGCCATTCACCAGTTGAGGATTCCCAGGCCCACCGAGATACACAAAATCTGGCTTACCACAATCCCACCTTTACTGGTCAAGGGATCACTAGGTCTTGTGTTCTTATTCATAGAACACCTCCCTCAGCTTTGATACCATCCAACAATCCAGCTCAACCAAATACGAGAATCCACCATCACACCATGGCTATCAAAAAATGGAAAGCCAAGGATGAAAATCATTGTCACACTTGGAAAAACCAATGTCATTGGCAACAAGAGAACCAAATACATACATGCATGTACCATGCATGCTAAATATAGAAAGGAAATCACACATGCAAATTGATACATGCAAGTAATCTTGTTGTACTTTCTTGATCCTAGTCTTCCTTGCTTGATATTTTCTTCCCTTTGCCTTCTTTGTCCTTCCTTTGCTTTTCTTGGTCCAATTCAAGATTGCTTCAAGAATGCTCTAAGTTTCCAAGAGTGAGAGAGAGATAAAATAGAGAGAGAGCTCCAAAACTGAACTTTCAAAAGCTACCAACTCATCCTCAAAATCCTGTTTATCAATGAGACCTCTAATTTCTTCATTTTCCATTATTTTCCTTCATTTTCCTCCTCACATGCAACATGTGACCTTTAACTTTCATTTTCTCCTATTTTCCATTATTTTCATAAATAAAATGTCAATTAATGCCTCATTCCTTTCCAAATCCTTTTCCGTTGCCTTTTCCAATTTTCTTAGCCATAATAAACCAAGTGAACACCCACACCCGGATGTTTTGCCCAAAATTCATCCTGGAATATGTGTCATGTGACCTTGGTCTTATTTTTTCCTTTATTAACTTTATTACATATATTTTTTGACTAGGGTTATTACAGTTGTTACCCATGAACTAGCAGATGAAAGAAACAAATATGAAAGAAATATTGAGGAGTGCAAACTAAATGTTGAGAAATTTAAACATCAAGGATTTGGAAGAGAAAATAAGAGCATTATTTTTGAACTGTTCGTTTAATTTTTTTCACAATGTATAAAGTTGTAGATTTATGTTCACAAGGTTGGATAATATGAAAATTCACTGGTAAATGGTGAAATGCATTGAGTAATGATTCTCATATCAAGAAAAACTATACAATGACAATTAAGAATCCTTTTGACCATGTCAAAAATGTGCAAGATCTATGATTGAGTCAACTTTAATGAAAATATATGATACATTCTTGAAGACCAAGAAATATCTTCATAGGTTTGCAATGCCTTTAGAGATGCATTATTTAGGCTAAGGGTTATTGGGATCCTCTCAAGGAGGGCCTAAACCAAGAGTCATACCTACCAATGTAAATTCAATAAATTTATTAAAAAAAATTGATGCATAAAATGGAAAGAAAGCAGGGTTCTTTATAAGGTCACGAGAAGGAATTTTATAATAAATCAGTTGAGCCAAAACTGTGTTGTACCCTGTAACAAACCTGGTCAAAATTCCATGTAAATAAAGTTAATAAAGGAGAAAATATAATACCAAGGTCATGGGAGGCGTATTCCAAGATTAATATTGGGAAAAACATCCTAGTGGGTGTTCATTTTGGTTTATTATGTCTAAGGAAATTGGAAAAGGAAATGGCAAAGGATTTGGAAAGGTGATAGGCATTAGTTGTCATTTTATATATGAAAATAATGGAAATTAGGAGAAAAGGAAGGCAAAAGGTCACAGGTTTCATGTGATGAGGAAAATGAAGGAAAATAATTTAAAATAAAGAAAATAGAGGCCTCATTGATAAAAAGGATTTTGAGGATCAATTGGTATCTTTTGTTAGTGTAACCTTTTGACGGTTCAGTTTTGGAGCTCCCTCTCTACTCTCTCTCTCTCTCTCATGCTTGGACACTTATAGTTTTCTTTAAGCATTTCTATACTCAATCAAGAAAGGAAAAGAGGAATAAAATATCAATCAAGGAAGAGAAAGATCAAGAAGATACAATGGGATTATTTGTAGGTATCGATTTTCATGTGTGATTTCCTTGCTATATTTGGCATGCATGGATCTACACGTGGGTTCTTATTTCTCTTGCTATCATTGAAATGGGTTTTTCCAGCTGTGGCAGTGTTCTTCAGTCTCGCCTTTCCATTTCTGGATAGCCATGGTGTGATGGGTTCTCATGTTTTGGTTGAGCTGGATTTCCAGATGGATTCAAAACTGAGTGACGTGGTATCTGAAACAAAGAACACATGGCCTTGTAACCCTTGAATCAGGTTATGGGTTGTGGTAAAGGAAAAAAAATTTTTGCCTCGATGGGCCTAGGAATCCTCGGCCAGTGAATGGCAGGATATAAGGTAAATAATAAAGGTGGGTGCTCTCCATTAGGCCTAGGAATCTTGGGATGGGATATACGGTAAATCTTGGAGGGTGGAGTCTCAGTTAGGGACTAGTGATCTGATGTGGATTGCGGTAAGACTAAAGGCTAGAGTCTCAGTTAGGGCCTAGTGATCTGTTGTGGATTCCAGTAAAGCCTAGAGACTACGATACATGCACATTCCTCATGGTGTAGGTGGAGAAATATGATGGCATCCATGCTTTTTTATGACCTAGTGATCTGGTGGCGATTACAGTAAATCATAGTATTGTATGTTATTGTTTAGGGCGTAGTGATCCGATGAGTATTGTGGTAAAGCCTATTTCTATTGGCGAGGGTGAGGTGGTTTAGCCTCAGGAATCCCTGGTTGATTTTGGTTATTAATCCCACATTCATGCTTTGAATATGGCACAAGGGTTATTGAATGAAGAGAGATTTAGTTCAGCCAATCTATGGTCGATTGGTTCCTGGGAGTCCCATACCCGGTTGGCTCATGAATTCATTAATAGGATTTATTTGTCCTTGTTATTTTGTGTGTAAATGTATTGGCTTATATGTGGATTTTATGGTTTTCATATCCATGTTATATTTGTTGATTATATTTTGGTTATGAGCATGTTTTATGACAATGATGATGTATGGATCTCATCATGTTTTGATTTGTAAATGCATGAACAATGAATATATGAAATAATAGATGATAATCAATCTAATGTGATAAGGTATCAATGCTTCTTAGTGATTCTCATATAAGTATAAGACCCCTAAGCTCAAATATGTTATTATGACCTATAGATTACATGTTCATGATGTATTTGACAAAATTTCTTTCATGGTTAGGCTTGGTAGGGTCAAGTCCTTGATCAATATTTTTGTTAGATGATTTTTCTTGGTGTCATATATTGTCTTGGAAAGTCTCTTCAAGTTTCAGGGAGTGGTATGGAGACTAGCCTTGAAAAAATGGCTTAAATCTCGCAGAATCTGGCACAAAACTGATTGAAAAATACTGCAGTCTCTCCCTTGTAGATATTGTGGGAGTGACTATAAGGTTCCAATCGTATGTAGGCATTTCCATGGGAGTGACTGAGGTTTTAATTCATTGAAATTCTAGGTAAAATTAGGGGTTGGGAACCCAGAGTGGTATATTAGCTCTTGGGGGTCTATAGCACCTGAGGGAGGTTCAACTTCCTTAAAAACACTAAGGGAGTTGAATCATATCATAGTAAATATTTTTCACATGTTTACCCCAATGGACCAGTTAGCTTGGGTAAATGCGGGAGGAGGGTGTTACAGAGTGGTATTAGAGCATAGTTCCACACTTGTTCTAGATGGGAAGAATAGGTTTATCATGCATACATGTTAGTTTCATATGTGTTATTTATGTTTGTGGACTATGTTCTTGTTGTGTATGCAAGGCGGTGGTCATTATTGAAGTTGTGTCTCCATGTTGGAGTTGATGATGTTTTTATTGGGATGCGTTATTCATGAATGCATGGCAGTTGTATGTGCATTTCTTATGAATGTCAATGTATATATGTTGCTATGGATGCATTTTTATGGGAATGTTTGTTGTGCATAAGGACATTATATGAATTTTAGGTCATCATGATGTTGTTGGTATGTTATGATGCTCATGTGTTGGTTGTGATAGAGAAGGAGATGTAGATCATGAAAGTGAAGTTGCAACACTAGACTTCAAGGTGAGAGAAGATCATCATACAAGTTTGTATGTTGGGAATGCACGTATGTGGTTAATGGTTAGTATACGAATTAGGGCTACTTATATGCTCGTAATTATATTTTTATTGTGGTTACATGTATTATAGATGTTAGTTGATCAGTGTAGTCATATGTACATGCGTCAGTTAGTCATGAAGGATAGTAACTTGTTGTTATATGCATTGTGGTCAGATGCATGATGGTTATGGTAATTTTATTTAAGATCTTGATGTTACTTGTATCATCTTAATTTGGATTGTCCTATGAAAATGGTTAGGTTTACGACATTCAGGTATGAGTCGACCTACTTACAAATATTGTGTTGTACTAATATAGATTGAATATGCAGATGTGATTTTTATGTATGAATGACAATTATTTATGAGTTTATGATGTGAACATGTTAGCTAGTTAATTTTATGGAACTCATGACCTTATTTATGTTTGAGTTGATATGTTGTGAAGTTATATCATGCTAATCTAGATTGATTTTGCAGAGAAGATAGCCTCTCCTGAGATACATTAAGGTATGAGTTTGCTTATGTCATCTACTTGGTGCTTGAATGTCTGATTATTCTGTCTATTGGAGTTTGAGAGTTCAGTGTCTATTATGTCGTCCAACTTTTGTTTGAATCTTTGATTAATTGCATGCTATGAGTATGTGTCTATAGAATTTCTTGAAGAAATGATCTCGTTTTAAAATGATCATGCTAAAATAATATGTGTTGAGATAACTAATATTTACTTGAGTGTAAGAAGATGATAGTTGTAGAATTATGTATTATGACAAATGACTGTGAGTTGACCGTTGATTATAACATGGTTGTTAGACTCGATAAAGGTTGATTTAAAATTGATAGATATGTTGTCTTGATCTTTGGAACATGTGGTTTACATGTGTGTTCAGTTACAAGGCAATGTGTTTGGCACAAAAAGGTAAGATAACTTGTATATTGTTACATTTATTTATGCATTGATAGTTATGTGTTTATGGAAGTATGATATAGGGAATTTCATGGCAAGATACTTCCATGAAATCTTGAAGAAGGCCCAGGTTGACCTTTCCTTTGGCATAATTGGGAACCCATGGGGTTGAGTCATGGTGTTTGTTGCTAGTCTTGTGCTTTAGGTATTTTATGATTTGTTGCGCTTGATTTTCAATCTTTATTGTGTCTAGTGTATGGCCATACCACTTTGTTTGTGGTGTCGTATTGTTATTGGTTTTCATGGATTTCTTATTGTTTGATTTTTGTTCTTGCATTTCTATGTTTTGAGACTTTGAAATTGGTAGGGAAGGAGGAAAGTTAATGGAGCTCCGGGAGATCTGAATGAAACCCAACAGGTGATGTAATACTTGGATGAAAATCGGTGCATTAGTAAGGGTAGATGAAGGCAAGTATATGACAACTGGTTTAGTTTGTTGGTTCCATTGGGATAAATTGAGGATGGCAGAGCATTCATAAGAAAGGTAATCAAGTAAGGTAAGGTGAATGGATCTGAGATAACATATTCCTTGGCTATGATTGGGAACTATTGCTCTCAATGTTGTGCATGTTGTGCATAAATAAAGGGATTTATCTTAACCTTAGACCTTATGATATCTAGTAAGTGTGTTGTGACTATGATAAAGTTGATGTTTATAAATGCATATATGTATGTATGTATGCCATTGATTGACAGGGTCGTTAGGATTGTTTTGTGCTAGTGTTCACATGTATTTATATATGTATGTATGTAGTTGTATGACTGAGTAGTCGAGGATCATTATGGTGTTATGCTATTGTTTATATGTATATATGTATGTATGTATGCCGTTGTCTAATAGGGTCATCAAGAATCATTCTTGTGGAGGAATGATTGATTATGCAGGTGAATGGCATGAAGAGATTCTTGGTCTTATGAGGAATAAAGTGGGAAGTGTAGCCCTGACATATCTATGAGGTTAGTATCATGTGGATATGAGTTGATATTATGTTATTGTGTTATAAGTCGGGTGTAGGTGTATGTGTTGTATGTCAAGTTTAAGGAATGTATTGTATGGTGTTGTATGTTGTGTGTGGTTTTATTCGTGTGGTGTACACTATGTGTATGTGTACATGATCTAGGTGGCTCCAAAGACACACACATGACAAAGAGAGTTGATGAAAGCTCAAAAATCAAAGTGTTCAGATTGCTCTCGAACCAGGTTCAAGTTGAAGAGTTGATCACCTTGATCACAATGGTGCGAACAACGCGTCAATCCCAACTCATATAAGAAATTTGGAGCAGTTTAAAGTTTTATTAAGGCAAGGGAAGTGGGGCCCACAACATGCGACATGGCGTCCCATTAAGCATGTGTGACCCACATGGAAATCCACTCAACTGTTGACACATGGCACTCCTCCATTGGCCCCTTGCCCCTGCAGAAAAGACAAAACAAAATGATATTTAATTTCCCACATAAAAAAAAATCATTAAAAAAATAACTATATATTATATATAGTTATTAAACAAAAAAAATCAATTTAAATATGGTAAATTTTTATGTAACAAAAATCATATTAAATATGGTTAAATTTCGTATTAAAAAAAACCTCCATTTATGTTTTTGTGTTGTTACAATATGGAGATACGAATTCCATATTTTATATAGTTTGAAAAAAATATATTAAAACTAAAATTGGGTTTTAAAGCAATACTTGGACTCATGGGATTTGAACATAAAACTTCCCAACAACAACTATCTTAGTATGATTATGCCAACCAATGTGCCAACCTCACACTTTGCCTTATTCATTCTCACACTTTATTATAAAATGCCATTCAAATGGTTCAAGGAAACCATGGAGAATGATGGAAAATACATAAGAGATGAGTGCACAGGGAGGCCAATGGAGTCGTGATCAAAGAGAAGGTAGGTCGGAAAATAGACCGACACACAGTTCGAGGCAGGATAGTGCACACATTTTGGGGAATCGTTTTTATGCCAAGGGAATATTTTGATTCCAAGGAGGTAAAATTTTCCTGTATCAGAATGTATTAAAATTTATTTGCATTTTAACCAGAATTTTGCAGGGAGCGCGATGGTGTGCACATATTTTCCATTTGAGCAGTGATTTTGCAGATTCCCTGTGGATGAGAATCTTGAGGGAATCTTTCAGATTCCTTGGAGGTCAAAATTCGTTGGTGTCAGAATGAGGCCTTATACTCATTCTTCTCAGAATTTCACAAGGATGTCAATGGTGAGATCATATTCCTGTTTTGAGTTGCATATTTCCAGATTCCTTGTGGAGAAACATCTTTGAGGAATCTAGGGAGAATCTACAAGATTCCCTAATGCCCAGATTTCGACAGTGTCAGAATTCAACAAATTGATAGTCAATCCTACACCTCTCGGCGACACGATTTCAACGGTGTAGTCATATTTTCCATCTAAGAATTATTTGTTTCAACCACTTTTCAAAGTGGAGCTGCAGGTGTCAGCATTCAATGTGTGAGTAGTCATTTTCAGGATATTCGATGCCATGAGATTGATTTTAAAAGGAAGATACAACAATTTATCATCCTTGTCCTCAGATAGCTCCAAGATCTAAGGTATATGCAGTATGATCATGTACTTTGTCTATTTTCTATGACATGCATTTGGTGTGTAGATCCCTACTGATGTTTGATGAGGGGTCTTGTTTTTTTCTTGATGTGAGATGTAATTTATATCATGGATTTTTTTTATGTTGATTGAGATCCATTTGCTGTCATGTTGGCGGGATACTCATTTTCACCATGTATGTTTGATTTAAATCCCTTTGTTACCATGTTCGGCGGGATAATCATTTTCACCATGTATGTTTGATTGAAATCCCTTTGTTGCCATGTTTGGTGAGATAATCATATTCATCATCCATGTATTATTTTCATACTAATAGGAGTCCTTTTTGAGAGTGAGAGTTCCTGTAGCGGAACATCTTGTGGAGAGATCTAGCAACTCCTCCGTGAGGGAATTTTCCTTGTGTGACCAAGAAAATACCATCGATGAACATCACCACTCTTTCCAATGCTTAATGAAACGGCCTACACCATCTTGCCACCGAGGCCCAAAGACGTAGTCCCTCCTGGACGAACTCCAATATCAATCTCATATGTTGCTAACGCTTGTTATGTTCCTCTTCTTTACAGCATGCATATGTTTATTTATGTTCATTAACGATTTGATTAAATGCAACTCTAACATGTCAGCCGAAGTAAAAGGTCTTGGTTAAAAGGGTATCATAAATTTACCTGGATCAAGAGGTATCAAAGAGGTCTTCTTGTTGATTTGGATTGCAGGCGTGAACCATTGAATGTTCACTGAGTTGAGCAATGGATGATGTTAAAGACATGTACGAGACCATGCTCAGGGTGGCCAAAAAAGCGGACATGTTGTATGAAGCTTATGAAAAACAAGTAGTAGAGAACACTGAATTGAAGACACTCCTACAGGAAGAGAAGGAGGACAAACATTGATTGCAGCTTCAGTTGCAAGCCACGACAGAGACGTTGGAAGAATTGAAGCGAAACAACAAAATTCTTCAAGAATATCATGATGCATTGAAGGAACTCCTATAGGAAGAGAAGGAGGAGAAGAAACGATTACAACTTCAGCTACAAGTCGCGATAGAGGGCTTGGAGGACATGAAGCACAAGAAAGGCTTAGAGAAGCCTTCTTCACATGTGTCAAAATTGACAGCTGAGGTAAATAGTGTTGATTTATCTTCAGTTTCATATTCACCTGATATAATTTATGTTGGGTGTGTGGAGATCCCCATTACAAGAACCAGCATGAGACTCCCTACCAAGATGGGGTACAAAGGAGGAGGACTTGGCATTCATGGCCAAGGCATAACTCAACGATTGGAGGTTGTGCAAAGACCTCACTATGCAGGTTTGGCATAATCTGAAGAAAGGCGTTCGAAGGACATCAAAGGCAAAAAGACATTGTTGAACTCACCAGGGAAGAGGATTTATGGGAACACTTCACCATCATCCCATGGTAGTGCATGTTACAATGAAAGAGCTGAGGCAAGCTCTCATCACCATGATCACACCAGAGACCACCAGGGAAGGTATGAAAATTCTCACTATTCCAGAGTGCATTTTGATTATAAGAATGTTGATAACCATGGTCATAAATCATGGCATCGATTTTTTTTTCATTTTTGTGGTTTACATAACCATGTTATTTCTAAGTGTTGGAAAATAATGGCAACACAAAGGAGGATGAGGTGTAAAAAGCCTTCTCTACAACAGAAAAAGAAACTAGTTAATCAGGCATAAAGGAAGAAGACTCATTGCAGTTATTGCGACTGAAGTGGCCATCAAAGAGCCACGTGCTGGAAACTCCATCTAGAGCAGCGCCTTAAAGATAAAGTGCCCATGCATGAACTAGTTGAAAGAGCTAATCGATAAGTGAATCTCCCACAGGGGGATGGCCAATTCACTTTTCTAAAGAGGGTTTTTTCTAGATTTTTTTTCTATATATGTTAGATTCTCATGGCTGTGTTTGTAAATCATTTATTGCATGTTAAACTGTAAAAGTGACGATGTGTTTTCCATCACTTGTTGAGCAATAATGATATTTTTTCCTTGTTTTATAAATCGTGTGATGCATTTCTTTCAAGTAAAAGTGTTGAGGTGTTTTCCATCACTTTGAAATGTGACGATGATGTTTTTTGGTCTTGCAATGATAGCTGGGGTGTGATTTCCATTTGATGTAAATTTGACCACTGAGTATTTAAAATTGTGGCAGGTAGGGAATGCTTAGGTCATAGTTGGTCATATTTGAGCATGTAATTTGAGAGAGACTGTACTACAGGTTTGCAGAGGATGCAGGTGTCGGTTCATCGCTTATGGCTCTGAAGGATAAAGGTGAAGGAGAAGGAAGGGTGACCTTTTTCAGGACACTTGTGGTGCAGACATTGTACACAGCAGCTGCGGATTATTGTTGATGCTTTTGGAGGACCAAAAGCTCCTCAGTGGGGAGGAATTATCCAAGTGGCTCTAAAGACACACATAGGACAAAAAGGGTTGATGAAATCTCAAAAATCAAAGTTTTTGGATTTCTCTCGAACCTGGTTCAAGTTGAAGAGTTCGTCGCCCTGATTGCAATGGTGTAAATGACGCATCAATCCGAGCTTGTATAAGCAAGTTAGAGTAGTTTTAAGTTTTGTTAAGGAAAGGCAAGTGGGGCCCACAACATGCCACATGGCATCACAGTAAGCATGTGGGACCCACATGGAAATCCCTTCATATGTTGACACATCGAGCTCCTCCATTGGTCCCTTGCCCCTGTGGAAAAGACAAAACAAAATTATATTTAATTTCCCACATAAAAAAATTATAATAATCATTAAAAAAATAAATATATATTAAATATAGTTATTAAACAAAAGGATCAATTTAAATATGGTAAATTGTTACGTAACAAAAATTGTATTAAATATAGCTAAATTCCATATGAAACAAAACCTCCATTTTTGTTTTTGGTAGTCGTTACAATATGGAGATACGAATTCCATATATTATATAGTTTGAAAAAACTATATCAAAACTAAAATTGTGTTTTAAAACAATATTTGGACTCTATGGGTTTGAACTCAAAACCTCCCAACAACAACTATATTAATATGATTATAGCAACCAATGTGCCAACCTCACACTTTGTCTTATTCATTCTCACGCTTTATTATAAAATGCCATTCAAATAGTTCAAGGAAACCATGGATAATGATGGAAAATACATAAGAGATGAGGGCATAAGGAGGCCAATGGAGTTGTGAGCAAAGAGAAGGTAGGTTGGACAACAGACCGAAATGCACTTTGAGGCTAGATGGTGAACGCAATTTGAGGGAATATTTTTTATGCCAAGGGAATCTTTTGATTCCAAGGAGGTAAAATTTTCATGTGTCACAATGTATTAAAATTTATATGCATTTTAACCATAATTTCACAAGGAGCACGATGGTGTGCCTATATTTTCCATTTGAGCAACAGTTTTTGCAGATTCCCTGTGGAGTAGAATCTTTGAGGAATCTACAAGATTCCCTAAGGCCCATATTTCGACATTGTCAGAATTTATAAAATTGACAGGATCCTACACCTCTTGGTGACACGAGTTCAGTGGTGCAACCTAATTCTCCATCTGAGCCTTATGATTTTTAGTCACTTTTCAAAGTGGAGTTGCAGGTGTCAGCATTCAATGTGTGAGCAATCATTTTTAGGATATTCGACAACACGAGATTGATGGTAAAAGCCAAATCCAACAATTTATCATCCTTGTCTTTAGATTTCTCCAGGACATGAGGTATATGAAGTATGATCATGAACTTTATCTATTTTCTATGAGATGCATTGTGTTGTGTAGATCCCTGTTGATGTTTGATGAGGGATCTTGTTTTGTTCTTGATGTGAGATGTAATTTATATCATGGATTTGTTTTATGTTGTTTGAGATCCATTTTCTACCATGTTAGAGGGATAGTCGTTTTCACCATGTATGTTTGATTGAGATCCCTTTGTTTCCATGTTCAGCAGGATACTAATAGTCATCATCCATGTGTTATTTTCATAATAGGAATCATTTTTTAGAGTGAGAGTTCCTATAGTGGAACATATCGTGGAGAGATCCAACCACTCCTGCGTGAGGGAATTTTCTTTGTATGACCAAGAAAATATCATCCATGTATATCTCCACTCTTTCCAACACTTAATGCAGTGACCTACACCATCTTGACACCGAGGCCCGAGGATGTAGTATCTCTTGGTTGAACTTTGTTATCAATCTCTTATGTTGCTAATGCTTGTTATGTTCCTGTTCTTTACAACATGCAGATGTTCATTTATGTTCATTAACGCTTTGATTAAATGAAACTAACACATCAATTGAAGTAAAAGGTCTCGATTAAAAGGGTATGATAAATTTACCCGGATCTAACATGGAGGAAGAGAAGAGAAGCAGTGAGTTCTTGTTGGGTGTGGAAACCGATCCAGTGTGTGTACATAAAGAACAAAGGAAGAATTAAGGACCGATTAAAGGATAAGTATCAATATCTTATTTCAGTTTTATTATGCATGTGATATGTGCTTCTAACTCATAATGATCATGTGTCATTTATGATTATGATCTATGATGATTACATGCGATCTATGATTTTTATTATGATGGTTGTGTTTTGAGATAACCAGATGTGATATGTTTATACATGATGATTTGATCAAATAACTAGTTTTATTTGTTGTGACAAGAAGTGAACATAATTGCAAGTGTACCTTATTGACAGTCCACCAATGAGGTATGATTTGAATTTATTTCAATTCGTTCTTAGTCTAATGGAAATTATGTGCTTGGTACATGAAATCATGGAATGCTTGGTTGTGTGGTTGAAACTAATTGTAATAATTAGGAGCAGCAAAAAAAAGGAATTGAAACATGCAACAATATGTTGGTAAAGAATTTCAGGAGTAGGGTCATTGTGGGACATTGGTACACAATAGTGTCCATTGATTTCCATGAGTATGTTATGAACGGTATGATGGTTTTGAGGAAGGGAGATGACTTGTTTTTTTTTTATCTTGTGATGCGAGGAAGCCTTGCCAAGGGATGGCCCAGAATAGGGGATGTCGGGGAACTTGGAAGCTGAGTAACTACATGGAAAGGGGTGACTGGATTGCTTTAGGGACTTTGTAGCAGAGAAAGGAAGGCCAAGAATTTATGTGTTTTTGTTCTTAACATTTCCAGATGGAATTATATGCACATTTGGAGTGTGCCCTGGAACAATGAGTCGGTAAATTTTCATTGAGAGGACAAGTGGCACAAGATTGTAGCATTGGATATTGGTTGCAACTTTGAATTTGGAATTGGATTCTGGACTTCCTGGGAAGGAGGTGTTTCCTAGTATTACTTTAAGGGTGGAGGTGAAATCCTCTGGATTCCCTTGTTGATACAGGCATTGTATCCTTTTATTGTTGGTTGAGAGAATGTGCATATGTGTATATTGTTGTAAATATTGCATCAAGTTGTGTTATAAATCTCCATAGACATTATGGTTATTCGTTGGTCGACGAAAATGTGCATAGATATATCTGGTTGTAAATACCATAATGAGTTTTGTTATAAAATTTCCATTAAGCGATATGATTATTTGGTTTTTAGCAGTGATCTTTATAAATACTGCAAATATTTGTGTTATAAAGCTCCATAGGAAGTATGTTTTCCTTTTCGATGGTATTTTTGGTCGAAGGTGTCATTGAACACTAAGGATGGTGTCCCCCCAAGTGAGAGGGTTTTGTAAAAACCCTAGTTAGAATTCCCTGTAAATAAAATTAATAAAGGAATAAATGTAAGAACAAGGTCATGGGACATGTATTCCAAGCTAAATGTTCAGAAAAACATCCTAGTGGGTGTTGATTTCTATTTATTATGGCTAAGGGAATTGGCAAAGTCTTTGGAAAGGAAAGAGGAATTAATTGGCATTTTATTTATGAAAATAATGGAAATTAGGAGAAAAGGAAGGTGAAAGGTCACAGGTTGCATGTGAGGAGGAAAATGAAGGAAAATAATAATGGAAAATGAAGATAAGAGAGGCCTCATTGATAAGAAGGCTTTTGATGACCAGTTGCTAGATTTTGTTAGTGTAACCTTTTATCAGTTCAATTTTGGAGCTCCCTCTCTACTCCCTTTCTCTCAAACTCTTGGAAACTTAGAGTTTTCTTGGAGCACTTCAACATTGGATCAAGAAATGAAAATAATGAAAAGAGGAAGAAAATATCAAGCAAGGAAGAGCAGGATCAAACAACTATAATGATATTATTTGCAGGTGTTGATTTGCATGTGTGATTTACTTGCTATAATTGGCATGCATGCCTTTGCATGTGGGTTCTTGGTTCTCTTGTTCTCAAGGACATGGGTTTTTCCATTTTTTTTCCAGGTGTGACAATGTTATTCAACCTTTGTTTTTCCATTTCCTGATAGCCACGGTGTGATGGGTTCTAGTGTTTTGGTTGAGCTGGATTGTTGGATGGATTCAAAAATGAGTGAGGTGATATATGAAATAATGAACACATGGCCTAGTAACCCCTAAATCAGACTATGGGTTATGGTAAAGCTAGATGTTGTGATGCCTCAATGGGCCTAAGAATCCCAGACCGGTGAATGGTGTAATATACGATAAATCCTAGAGGTGGGTGCTCTCCATCAGACCTAGGAACCCTAGGTTGGGATATACTATAAATAATGGAGGCTGGAGTCTCGATTAGGGCCTAGTGATCTGGTGTGGATTGTGTTAAATCCTAGAGTCTGGAGTCTTGATTAGGGCCTAGTGATCTAGTGTGGATTGCAGTAAATCATAGAGACGAGGAGACATGAAAATTATTCACAGTGAAGGTGGAGAAATCTAGTGGTATCCATGCTTGATTATGACCTAGTGATTCGATGGGGATTATGGTAAAGCCTGGTATTGTATGTTATTTTTTAGGGTCTAGTGATTTGGTGAGATTGCAATAAAGCCTGGTTACATTGATGAATGTGAGGTGTATTGACCTCCAGAAGCCCTGGTTTATTTTTGTTGAGTCCCACATTCATGATTCAAATATGGCATGGGGGTGATTGGCTGAAGAGATATTTGGTTCAACCAGTCTATGGTCGGGTGTTTTGTGGGAGTCCCATACTAGGTTTTCCCATGCATTCATTAATAAGATTTCTTTATCCTTGGTATTTCATGTGTAAATGTATTGGCTTATATGTGGATTTTATGCTTGTAATATCCATGTTATTTATGTTTATCGTATCATGGTTATGAGTATGTTTTATGACAATGATGATGTATGGCTTTCATCATGTTTTTATTTGTAAATGAATGAACAATGAATATATGACCTAATAGATGATAATGCAACTAATGTGATAAGGCATCAATTCTTCTTAGTGATTATTAGATAAGTATGACATCCTTATTCTTAAATATGTTATAGATTACATGTTCATGTTGTATTCAATGAAATTTTTTTCATGGTTATGCTTGGTAGGGTCAATTCCTTGATTAAATTTTGTGTTAGAAGCTTTATCTTGGTGTCATTTATTGTGTTTTACAGTCCCATCACTAGGGGATTTTCAGGTCTATAATGGGCCTCATAAGGAAATTATGAAATAATAGTGGAAATAATAAAATAATATTTGATAACATCATCAAATTCTAGAGGGAAAAAGGAAAAAACTACTTTTTCAACTCGTATTTTGAACTTATCTCCCAAAGTTTTTACTCAAATTTCGAGCGGGAGCACTCGTTGAATGAAAAAATTAATTACTCATCCAAGGAGTACCCGTGTTGCATAATTTCAATGTACCTTGCCAACGAAAAATGAGAAAACATGAAAACACATGATTGCAATCACGTTTTCATGCATTTCTTATTTTTCGTGTAGCAGGGTCCATCAAAGTATGCAACATGGGTACTCCTTCGATGAGGAATTAAATTTTATATCCAACAAGTACTCCTACTTGAAATGTGAATAAAAACTTTGGGAGATAATTTGAAAATACATGTTGAAAAATTAGTTTTATTGTTTTATTATTTTTTAATATTTTTACCCTTTTACTTAAAAAATGGTAAATCACCCCCATGGTTGACATCATCATCTTGAATCCTATTGGTTCTTATAAATTTTATTTTGGTTGTACATTTTTCTTAGGAGGCCCATTTTAGACCTCAAAATTCCCCTAATGTAAGTTCCTAGAAGTGGTATGAAGACTGGCCCTAAAAAAGTGGTTTTCAATCTCGAAGTCTTTGGTGCAAACATGGTTAAAAAATACTACAGCCTCTCCCTTGCAGGAATTGTGGGAGCGACGATAGGGTTCCAGTCACATGGAGACCTTGTCATGGGAGTGACTAGGGGTTTAATTCATTGTAAGGTTAGGTTAACTCATGGGTTGGGCACTTGGAGTGGTAGATTAGCTTCTGGGGGTCGTGTAGAATCTCAGGGAGATTGGTAATGTGTTGGTTCATCGGTTCCACTTCCTTAAATTCACTTAGGGAGTTGAATCATATCATAGTAACTCTTCGTTACATGTTTACCTTGGTGGATCTGTTAGCTTGGGTAAATTTGGGAGGAAGGTGTTAACTATTGTTTGGTAATTTAATTGATTTTAAATTACTTCCATGAATTATCAACCAGGGCTAGTAAGCTGTTGAAATGTATGTGCAAAGTATGTGCTAGGAGTCTTTTTTATTCACACAATTTCTAAGTTTAATTGAGTTATCAAAATGCACATGTGTTTTTAAGGCTATGTAAATAAATGAATTAAGATGAATTTAACTCTAGAAATAATGATCACACTCTTCTTGAAAGAAAACTTCACACACACCATGCTTGAAATAAAATCCCTCATTCACTTGCTCTATAATAAAATCACACTCGCCTGTAAAAACTCATACTTTTTCAAATGGAAATCACTCTTTACTGGAATGGAAATCACTCTGAAATCTCACACACACTTGCATAAATTAAATCACTCTTTGCTAAAATGGAAATCACTTTTAAATCTCATACACTCTTGCATAAATGGAATTACTCCTATTTAATTGGAAATCACACTTTAAAATGGATCTACTTTAATAAGGATAAATAACTATATAAAAGTAAGTCCTAACTATCTCATTACAGTGTTAAAATCTATTCTATCCATGTGCATCTCAAATATCTAAAAGGAAAATCATTATAAAAACATATTCGAACTTTGATCTAAAGGAAATCAAAATGCAATAAAAACCTATAGGAAACATAAATGAAAATGCAAACGGTAAATAAAAAAAATACCTTACTATCTTGAGGGCGCCCTCCAAAAGAATAAGGTAATGTTGTGACGTTCTAAATGAAGCACTAACCACACATTAAACACTTGTGGAGGAAACAAAATTTTAATTATGAAACAAAGTATCAATAACATAAAATGCAGTCTTACTATCGTTGTTTTCATTTCTTCAATAAGGCATATTTATAGAGCTCATGGAAATTAAATGTTCAGAGCTACACAACTAAACCTACTCAATATAAACTATTTTTTACTTTGAAAGATAACATCATATAATTCACTCATTATTTCATATTATCAAAGAAAATCATGAGGCACGGATCTCATTCTCACTCACCTGTTGCCGACTACGGAGGTTAACCTTTCCTTTGAATACATTACCAGTACCCGTTTCCATTGATCTAGCTCACGAGAGTAGGAAAAAACTATTGTGCGCATCAATTTACACCTACCCCTATATTTTGTTCTCCAGTTGGCATCTTGGAAACTGTTAAAACATGGACTTGGTTGCAAAATCGTGTATTAGCTACAGAATCGTTATAATTCACTAGATGAAGTAAACATTAAATTAAATAATAAAGAAAAATATTATTTTATGAAATAAGAGAAAATTGTATACCTTCCATGTCATTAATCTTGTAACTTGATACCCAATGTGACATTATGAAGGTCAGGAGGAAGGAGATGACGCGAAAAAGAGTGTAAAAAAGAAGCAATTATGGGATTCAACATTCCCCCACACGTAGGTCATTGCATGTCCTTATGAAAAATTCAAAATTTCAAAATTGATCAAACCCTTCTCTTACTGAACCTCTTCAGATGCTTGAGACAAAACATCCAAATTTTTCCTTGTTGCTTTCTTCTTGGTTACTTCCATCCTTGGTTTCTTCATCAAAATTTTATAATTTAGGCTTATGAATTTTCTCTTAAGGGATTTCTTCTTTGCTTTCAACTTATTTTTCTTTTCATACCACATACCAAGATGTAGAATAATGTTGTCATTCTTGGTTCTATGTATTTCATTTTGTTCTTTCAATGTTTCATGTTGTTCTTTTAAGTGCATGTTTAATGTCTTCAATTCATAAACATGCGCGTAAAAGGATATTTATAATTGGAGGTTATTATGGAATATTAGGATGAATTTCTTGGTTTGAAAAGGATGTGGTAGCCTTTCCCATATATTTCTTCTCCAAATATTATGTATCATCGTATATTTCCTGTTGGACTAGGTCAATTTCGGGTGTTCTTCTTGCCCGACTAGGAATTGATGAAAAATTTGTTGGTCATGGACCCCTTGGCTCTTCTTCTTCTTCTAGATTGATAAATTATGTGAACTTTTAGGATGGTTCCTTCACTTCTTTATTAATTCTTGCACTCCTTGTTATAGTGGATGAGGTTTTAGAATATAACTAAGTGATAGGAATTTTCCTTTGCTCTGTTTCCTTTGTTTTTCCTTTAGATGTGCTTTTTTCCTTGTCACTGAATTTGTTTCTTCTAAAATTATTTTCCTTAAGGTTTTCTAATACAACCATAAGAGGAATTTCATATTTTTAAGGTTTCTTTGTTTGTGGAGGTAGGTCATTACTAGGGTTTGCCGGTAACCTTTTTCTACTTCTCTTGATTATGCTGCTAGGTTCTTCCTATTCTTCCTCTTGGAAATGGTTTCTGACTAAGAAACTTTCCAATCATCTCATATGTTTTTGAGGTGGCCTTCAATTAGCATCTTTATCAGACCATGATGATATATGGTATTCTCAATAGACTGCATTGTTCTTTGAGTGCTATTAGTCATTTTCCTCATAATATGGAGTAAGAAATAAGGAAAATTGATCTCATTTCCCTCAAAGAAATGCATCATTAAACATACATGATAGAAAAACATGTTTCCAAATATGCCCTCACAAGTAATAAATGTTTGAATAACCAACATTTCTCCATTTGTTTTTAAGAGTTGTAACTATGATGCCTTTCTTAAATACTGAAGTGTCCATATCTGGGTTTTTGAGAAATGTTCTCCATCCACTTCCTTCAATTCCTCTCTTCTTGAACCATTTTTCACCAAATTTGGTTAGCCAAGTCACCTATGATATAAAGTATTCTGTTAATACCATATTTACATCCCTGATTTCTTCCTCAACTCCATCAAATGCTCGAGAAAAATACTTGGTAACTTATTTTTCATGGTCGTTAAATTTCTCTATAAAATCAAACCATTGTGCCTGTTGTAACATCTGTCTAACTTGTGGATAACCCTCCATGAATTTCCTCCCATCCAACTCTGTTCTCACAATAAACCCCATGTTGGTGAAGTATTAACTCACATCTGCCTCATTTTGAAAATATTAGGGAGAAAAAATGGCTTGGAGAAACATCGTGTAAATGACAACAGAATTACCAATGAGCAGGGTAACATATGAAGTGGAGAGAGTTCCGGGAAAACATAGTATGAATGAGGGCGAAATTTCAATGGAACAAGGTTTATGAAATGGAGTACCTACACAGTGATTAATGTTAAATTTTGAATTCTAATGGGCTTATGGACAACTTTGTTGACAAGATAGAGTATTTATTGTTAAGTCCGAAGTTGGAAGAATGGTGATGATTACTTCAAATGGCGGTAGCAACATTTACTTTTATTTCATAATATAATGTTTTCTTACCTTTATTATTTAATTTAACATTTACATACCTTTGGGTTGATGATTCTAATGTTTTGATTAGTCCTTTGTAGGTTTTTCTTGGATGTCTTCAACTTCAAACTTGATCAAAAAAATTTTGTGCCAATATCTTCAATTGTCCTGATTGAATCGTATCAAGTGAGCTACAGAATTTCATTAAAGTTGCATATTTTCATCAATTCTGTAGCTTCTTATTTTCAAAACAAAGAGAGGGTAAAAAAGAAGATGGGATTAGAACATGGTTTAGAAATAAAATCTAGGGTGCCAAGAGTACTTGGTTTTCATCCTAAATTTTTGTATAAATATGCCAAAAGTGTTGGTTTTCATGTTTATACAACTTTATTTTATTTTTTATTTTTTGGTTTTTTTATTTTTTTTGTTATTATTATTATTTTTCTTTTTTTAAAATTTATTGATATGTTTTTTTTAGAAAATAAAGGGTTTTTGTGAGTGAAGTTAGAGAGGAAGGAGAATCCTTCCTAACCACCTTCAAATCAATGTTGTCTTGCAAATGTTTAACAAACTCCTCCCTTGTCAATAGATTGTGATAAACTATCAATTGATGACCATTTACAAGGAGGGTCACTCTTTCTTCATCAAGAGTTCTAATTTTTATTGCACCATTATCAAAGAAAGTTTCAATCTCGGCCCAAGCCAATGAGTTTGAAATTTCCCTTGAAAATTTTTAAAATTTTAGTCAAAAAGTAATTCCCAATCTCCTGGATGAAATTTCCTTTCTTTTATGAAATTTTCATGCCATCTAGATCTTTGTTGTTGAACTATGTTAGTTTTTTGAATAGCATCTTGTCTCATCTCTTCAAATCCATTCAGTTTCTCTGTCCTTTGTTTTTGTGCTTCAGATAGATCAAGACCCAATTTTTCTATTGTCTTGAATGTATTTATCTCGAACTCAATAAGAAATAGGACTTGCTTCCCATAAACAAGTTCATAAGGAGTACATCCTATGGTGTTTCTCGATGTGGTATGATATGCCCATAAAGCTCCTAGAAGAGTTTTTTCCCAATCTCTTCTATACAAGTGCATAGTATAGGTAAGAATTGCTTCAATTACTTTATTGGAAGATTCCACCTATCCATTTTCTTTTGGATGATATGGATTGGATTTTTTATGTTTGATTTTGTATTCCTCCACTATCTTCTATACCAACTTGGATGTAAATTGAGTACTTTGATCTATCACAATTTCCGTTGGGACACCAAAACGAGTAAAAATATCCTTGAAAAGAAATGAAACTATGAAATTTTCAGTAGCAAAAGGAAGTGCTTTAACTTCTAACCATCTTGTAATTTAGTCAGTGAAAATAATAATGTACCTTTTTTGTCTCGATGGTGCATTAATTGGACCAAATAAATCTAGATACCACTTCTCAAAAGGTTCAATGAGTACCTGAGGTTGTAGAGGAATTTCATCTGAAGGAAAAAGTTTCCCCATTCTTTGACAACTATCACATCTCTTAACATATTCTTTGGAATCCTTAAAAAGAGAAGGCCAATAATATCCTAAGGTAAGGAATTTGTAAGAAGTTATTTTATCAACAAAATGCCCTCCACACGGTTCATCATGACAAGATTTCAATATTTCTAGTACTTCATCTTCTCTAACATGTCTCTGAATGATTAGCTCAGGTCATGTTTTGTACAATTGTTTATTTTTCCATGAATAAGATGCACTAGTTTGAATTACCTTTCTCTTTTCATGAGGACATAAATATGATGGTAACTTCCCTGTAGCCAAATAATTAGCAATATCAACAAAGTAAAGAGATTTAATAGATACCGCAAAAGGATATTCATTAGGAAAATCATCCCCTACAAGAGTGTCATTATTACCATTTTGGATTCTAGATAAGGAATCAACAACCATGTTTTGTTTTCCAGGTCTATTCAAAATAGTAATATTGAATACTTGAAATATGTCATTAATGATTGATTTATTCATTAAATATCTAATTGCATAATGATATGTGTGAATGTAGGTTTCATAACCAGTGATATAATGTCTGAATTTGTTGATGGCATGTACAACTACTAAAAAATCCTTTTCAGTGACAGTATAATTTAATTCTGCAGCAGTCAAATTTTTACTTATATAGTAAATTGCATAAGGAGTCATGTATTTCTCTGGGGCATCAATTGAGATGTGAAAAGTAATTTCTAATTTGGTCCTCTCAAGATGGGTGCTTCAGAAATATTTTCTTTCAATCTTTCAAAAGCTTCCGGGAAATCAGAATTCCAGATGAACTCACAATCCTTTGTAAGTAATTTGAAAAGTGGAGAGGAAATTTTGGTAAATTTTTATATGAATCTTCTATAATAATCAGTAAAGCCAAGAAAACTTCTAACATCTTTTTGATAGGTTGGAATTGAAAATTTAGAAATAAATTCCACTTTATATGCATCCACCTTAATTCCATCTCTTGAAATATGGTGGCCTAAAACAATTCCCTCAGTAAACATCAAAAAACATTTTGATGGCTTGATGAGATATTTGTTTCTTTACACCTAATGAGAACTTTTTCCATATTTTTAAGAGCTTCTTCAAAAGAGTTTCAATGGATAGTAAAATCATCCATGTATACTTCCACAAAATCATGAATTAAATCAGAGAAAATACCTAGAACTTCCCTTTGTAATGTTGCAGGTCCATTGCATAACCCAAAAGGAAGTACTCGATAAGCATAAGTTCCACATGAGCATATAATTTTTTTTTATCTTGATCTTCTGGAGCCACAGATGTGGTTATATCGACTAAGACCATCCAAGACTGAAAAATAATTTTTCCTTGCTAATGTATCAAGAACTTGATCTATAGAAGGGAGTGGAAAATGATCTTTTAAGGTAGCTTTATTCATTTCTCTGTAATCAATGTATACTCTCCATTTTACATTATTTTTTGGAACAATTACTAATGGGGATACCCACTCGATATCATATATAGGATAAATGAAGTTCACATTTAGCATTTTTTGTTGTTCTTCCTGAACAATTTCCCTTAAATTTGGATTCACCTCCTTTGGAGTTGTCTAATTGGTCTGGAATATTCTTCAATATAGATATGATGAATGCAAGTATTGGGATCAATTCCTTTCGTATCATTGTATTCCCATGCATAAGCATAGGAATGTCCATGTAGCACCTTTACTAATTCCTTATTTTGAGATCTTCCAAATTATCATTAATATTCAAAGTTTTCCCTGGAAAAAATTCTATTAAATAATTGCCAAATTTCTCCATAGAATGTAAAGACATTTTATGAGATGATAGATATTCAATATTACATTTCTCTTGAAATTTTTTACTAGATTAAAAACATGAGGAATATTCATTATTTTCAATTAGATTCAAAATATGATCTTCTTCATCCATTTGTGAAGTAACAAATATTGGTTTTATATCAATATCATCAACTGTCCGTTCTTCACTTTCTACTTCTATTGTTTTTTTTGTACGAGGATATAATGTGAATTTATTTGTTGAATTTTCATCAAAGATAAACATATCACCATATCTACATCTTATAAAAGCATCAACTGTAGTTAACCATGGTTTACCTAGGATCAATGGATGTCCTCTTAGATTTTTCATGGGTGTCAAGATCATAAAGTGAATAGGGTATGCCCAAGAATCTAAGGATAAAAACACATCTTCCAGTACACCTTTAGCTTTGATAATATATCAGTTTGCTAGTTGCAATAATGTAGGTGTATATTGAAGATTAGTAAGTTTCAATTGATCCATAGTTTTCTTACTCATGATGTTTATGGTTGATCCTAAGTCAATCAATGTTTTTGGGATCTCGATTCCATTTATGTGCGTTTTCACAATGGGACTTCCTCAGTCAAGGTATTTTTGAATTGTTGTTTTTCCCATCATGATATCGGCAACCTTTCGAACTAATTGAGTTCTTTAATTTTCTTTCTTTATTCCAGGTTTTTTAATGCTCAACTCGCTAATTGTCTTTGAAAATATTGGTATTTCTTTGATAGCTTGTAACAAAGGAA
Organism: Pinus albicaulis; assembly: GCA_034641835.2. Taxonomy (NCBI): domain Eukaryota; kingdom Viridiplantae; phylum Streptophyta; class Pinopsida; order Pinales; family Pinaceae; genus Pinus; species Pinus albicaulis. The sequence goes on along the minus strand of CM076569.1, from coordinate 690,027,341 downwards.
TTTCTATGAAAACATTCTTCAACTCATCAATTATATCATAATTAGGCAATGCAATCTGGTTCTCTATCCCCTTGTCAATTTTCAATCTATCAAGAAAAGGTGGATTTTGCACAGAAAATGAAAGTTGTAAAATAGGAGTTGAGTTTATTATAATATCATCAGTATTTATAGGTGTGGTTTGTTTTTGATAAGTTTCTCCCTGAAGAAGAGGTGTCTCTTCCTTAGATAGGCTTTCTTTTTTAGGTTACTGGATAAAAATGGATGATGGCCTCTTTCCCAATAATCTACTAGATATAAGTTGAATGTTCTTTATATCTAATATATTTATCATGTAAGTTTGGAAATTTTGTCCTTCCACATTGTAGACAGGTTGTTTACTATTTGGATTTTAAAGTGGTTGAGCAGACAGTTGGTTTGGTATTTATGGAAATGGTAATGATGTTGGAAATATTGTCATTGATGGCAAAGGAAGCAGCAGAGGCAGAGACAGGCAGAGGCTAAGCAGTGGAGGCAGAGGTCAAGCAGCAGAGGTAGAGGCAGAGGCCGCGAATACAGAGGCAGAGATAAAAGAAGGACAACAGCAGAGGCTAAGGAAAATTCAGTGACAAAAGATTCATTTCGAGATTCGAAGTGAGTAGTGTGAAAGGGGATTTTCTCTTAGACAAAAAGATTCATTGACAGCCGAAGAGTGAGTCGAGAAGGTTTGCTCTCTGTTTAATGAAACTGTGGGCCTTTTTGATATCTGTGCATAATCGGGATTTTGTTTGAATGGAGAAGTTAGAACGAGAATAATACATTTCAGATGTGTGCCTCGACGAAGCACCGAAGAGTTGAATGGCAAGGGTTCGAACAATGGAACAATGGAACAGGAGGGTTTGAAACAATGGAACAATGGAACAGGGTTCTAGATAGCACAAGATTGAAGGGCAAGGGTTCAAAAATGTTCAATACAATGGAACAGTGAATAGCGTGGCCAATTAGAATGAAGAACAATGGAGAATTTAGAACAGGAATAATAAACAAGAACGATGGCAGAATTCTTTATAATAAGGAGTTGAAGAATAGGCAGAACCTTGAGAAAGGAGAAGCGGAACCGTGAGCAGAAAAGGGGTTTTGAGGAGTTAAACCAGCAGTATCACGCTACCTCATAGGTGGTAAGTTGTTTCGACATTTGGAACGCGATATTTCTCTTTGATGGACACGTCGAGAAGGGCGGTATTTGAAAACCATGATTTTTGTTTTCTTTTTGAGCTTTAAAGTTTGGACAATAAAAAAACGCGAAATTCATTATACACCATCGGATCACAAAAGTTGATGCGATAAGACACCGACTGTCGGATGTATGGGGTAGTTTAACTACAGGGGCTCAACTCATTGCACGATCAGAGTGAATTAATACGCATGCATGTTGGATATGCGATTGCCATTGGATGAACACCCGATTGGGTTTTTGGAACGCGATGTATTTCTAACCGTCGGATGAAAAACTGGATGTCGGATGATAAGGTAGATCGTGTGCGGCCAAAACTATATCTTTCGAATTGGGGAGTCTACACACACACACACACACACACACACACACACATATATATATATATATATATATATATAAACCAAATGTTATATTGTGAATTTGTGCATGGGCATATTATAAAATGTGCAAAAGACAATCGGAATGCATATATGGGTTGACTTTTATACATTGTGAGTGGATGTATAAGTTATCGAGCTTTTGGTTGTAAAAGATAATCGAGGGATTATATAGGACCTTAATACATGGATTAAGGCATATATGACTATTTAATTAAAAGGTTGATGAACATCCTGACAAATGTGGCACCCTCTTCTATAGTTATCAAAGTTACGAAGGTTAAAGTAAATGAATATGCAATTGGGTTCATTGAATGTTGATTCGAATAAGTATAGTTTGGGTTATATAGAGGTTTTAAAAACTGTTGTGGCCGGACATCTATAGTTGTTAGAGCTACATGTTAATATACGACGGTTAATGTGAAATAATAAAGCCAGGAACATTTATTTGTTAATATGCTGAAGACCATTGTGTAATGGGTTTTTTCAATGGTTTGTAACCATGATTTAATTCATCGCATCGGCAAATATAAAATAAGGGTTTATAAAGCTGTGGGGCCCAAACCTTTCAAATGTTATAGTTGGTGGTTTAATATGTATGCGTGAGAATATTATACTATGGTTGAACCATATGATTAGAGGGCTGCGCATGTGGGTTGCACAAAGCTTTAATACATTGATACAGTGAAGATTGAGGATTCTAATGTATGCCACGGTCTAGTAATGTTGATAACGCTCGTTTGGTGAATACATATGTATGGCATATGGCAGTTACACTACGACAGTAGGCAGGAAATCAATCAGAGCCGAAAGGGCCAAACACAGTCACAGAAAAGATAGACACAGTCAAAGAAAAGACAAATGCGTCGCAAGCCAAGAGGCTGAATGCGTGAGATGGATTTTTCATTGTAATTGAATGTAAATGTTTTAATTTATTTATATTGTTGTGATGCATTGGAAAGTATCCGGAAGAGAAAAAATATCCCACTGTAATGTTAAATTGGTACCTACAGTTATATTTTTTGAGTGAGATGGAAAAGAAATTAGAAGGCAGAAGACTAAGGGGTATGGCTATTCATTTCAAATTCTTTGAGAAATACAGACAGTCATAAGAAAATCTCTATAAATAATATCATCTTGATATCCATAGAGAGGTTAGAGAGAGTAAGGATAGAGAATGAAAAGTATAGAAGATTGAGGCAGAGAAGATAAGGAAGAGAAGAGCAGAAAGAGATGCTAGAGAACAGAGCTGATATCTGAGGTAAATCAGCAAACATTTCTTTTGATAAATTGAGGAAGTTGGAGCTTCCCTATCAAGTTGAAGTTTGATAGTTGTCAGTTTGTAGCCGACCGAGGTCAGAGCCTCCTGGTGGCCGGTGCCCGCAAAATCAAGGGAGGCGAGCCTGCAAAGTCGTAGTCGTGCATTGAGGTCGGAGCCTCCCGTAGGTTGGTGCCCTCGAGGAAATTGGGAAGGAGTTGAAGCCTTTGGCAAGTGGCAGCTGCATCTGAGGCATCGGCTCTCAGCTGGGTGCCTGGCAGGTGCCCAGCAGTGAGGGAGCTTGCCTTTGCATCACAACAATAATAAGATGTGGTTTTCTCCCTTTATGGGTTTCCACTTATATGTTGCCTGTGTGATGAGATGATTTACCATATCTGCTTAATGTTTGCAGCTCTCATACTAATTTTGATATCATATTAATTTAATACTTGCTGCAACATATTAATATTGTTCATATACTAAGGTTGGTTATAAAAGTAAGCTGTAAATAAGCTGATGAAAAATTTAAAAATCTCATGTATGTGTTAAACTGATTCACCCCCCCTCCCCCCTCTTAGTTTAACTAAGAATTCAACAATTGGTATCAGAGCAGGTTCCTTTTATACCAATATAACCACTGAAAGGAGATCCTAGGCCTCTAAGATGGCTAGTCAAGAAGGAAGCTCAACCAATAAAGCCCCTTTCTTCATTGGTGATAATTATGCCTTCTGGAAAATCAAAATGAGAGCATACATAATGTCTCTAGGAATAAAGGTATTGGTTGCTGTAGAATTTGGATATGCCTAAAAGACAACTGACCCAGAAAGAGAAGTTAAACAAGAATTTGTAGCAAATGCAAAGGCCATGAATGCAATCTTAAGTGGAATTTGTGAGGCTGAATTTATCAAAATAATGCACAGTAAGACTGCTAAATATATGTGGGACACTCTAGAGAATATCCATGAGGGAAATAAAAAGGTAAAGACTGCCAAACTTCGAGTATATAGAGCCTAGTTTGAAAATTTAAAAATGAATGATGATGAAGATGTTGGCAACTTCTTCTTAAAAGTTGCAGAAATTTTTAACAATATGAAAGCTCTTGGAGAAACCATAACAGAAAGTATAATTGTGCAAAATATTCTAAAATCTCTTCCATCCATGTTTAATCCCAAGGTGTCTGCAATAGAAGAAACAACTGATTGGGATACCTTGACCATGAACTAGCTACTTGGAAATCTAACAACATATGAGATGAGGCTCCCATAGAAGAAGCCCAGTACGAGGGAGGAAGCCTTTAAAACAGAAAAGAAGAAAGAAGAAGAGGAAGACATATGCTCCTGCTCGGATGAAGAAGAGGCTAAATTTTTCAAGAAACTAGATAGAGGCTCAGGTAAATACAAAGGTAAACTTCCTTTCAAATGCTTTAACTGTGGAAGAGTTGGACACTATGCTGATAAGTGTCCTCACAAGAAAGTAAGGAATCAGGCTCAAGAATCAGAGAAAAATACATCAAAGAACTAGCAGAAAGGAAATAAATTCAGCAGAAATCCTTCTATGCACAACAAGATAGCAGTACTTCTGAAGACTCAGATGAACCCTCAAGTGAAGAAGGAACCTCTGAATTTTTATTGATGGCCATAGAAGAACTTGAAGGACTCCTGCTAGAAGATGAAGAAGAAGAAGGTGAAGTTGACCTTGAGGGGGAGCTAAGAAGTGATCTGGAGAAGATTGATAGACTCAAACTGAAGCGCAGAAAACAAAAGGAAATTCTCCTCAAGTATGTAAGAGAAGAGCAAAATTCAGAAGTCCTCATGCAACTAAAGGTTGAGCTTGAAGAAGCCAAGAAGATAGAAGACATGTTACTTCAGCAAATCAAGGATAAAAGTCGAGAACAAGAGAAGATGGAAGAAGAAGTAGTATGTCTGAGGACGAAATTATAAAATGCTCAGAGGAAAGTGTCTACAAATTCCTCTCAAACAACAAGCTCTAGTAAGTTGAACGAAATTCTGGATGCTCAAAGATCTCCTCTTATAAAAAATGGACTAGGCTATGAAGGAGAATCAAGTAAAAGCAAAGAAAAGGAAAACAAAAATATTATTTTTGTAAAAGCAGAAAAGGCTGATGAAGCAGCTCAAACAATTCCTACAAAAGAATAAACATGTAATGAGGAAGAAAGAGATCAGAAGAAACCTCTAGTAACAAAGAATGCAATAAATACTAAGACAACAGAAAAAGGATCATATGCCCCTGAGTATGTCAAATTTGGAAGCCATCAAAGGAGATTCTTCCCTCCTATGAAGAATGCCACCTGTTATGTCTGCCACAAGCTAGGACACATTGATGCATATTGTCATGCAAGGAGGAGTAATTCAAACCAGCAAAAGATGCAAACAGTGAAGAGACTGTCTCAAGCAAACAAATGGAGAAGACAACATTACATCAGGTATGCAAATAGTTTCTATGGTTACTGTTTTTATTGTAAGGAATTTGGCCATAAAATCATTGAGTGTAGAAAGTATGGACAAAGATTGATGTTCAACACCTCAAGGAGGTTTATGAATCAAAGAAATTTTCTTCATACTCACAATTCTACAAAAAATATGATCAAATGTTGTGTATGCAATCAAGTTGGACATATGCCTTCCAAATGTCCTCTCAGAAGATGTAGTTCATCATCTCACAAAAGATACCAAACAAAAGGAAAGCCATATAAAGAAGTAATAAATGACTGTTTCCAACTACTCAAGACTCGAAAACTAGTGGTATTTGGACAAAGTGAAACTGGGTCGCTCAAAACACATGACCGGAGAACAAGCAAGTTTATAACTCTTGATGAAAAGAAATCTGGCAATGTTACTTTTGGCAATGATAAATCAGGAAAAATAAAAGGAAAAGGCTCAGTCAGCCTAGACAATGGACGAGGAAAGGCCCAAGATGTACTATTTGTAGATGGGCTGAAAGCAAATTTGTTGAGTGTCAGTCAAATGTGTGATAAAGGCTGTGAAGTTCTTTTTAGAGCACAAGACTCTGAAGTCAGATCAAGCACCACAGGTAAGACTCTTCTCAAAGGAGTTCGAACAGAGAGTAATGTTTACATTGTGAAAGAGGAAGATGAAGCCTGTCATCTTAGAAAACTTGAGGAGTCATGGTTATGGCATAAAAGGTTGGGACATCTCAGCTTCGATCACATCATCAAACTAAGCAAGAAGAAAGCTATCAGAGACATGCCAAAAATAAAAAGGCCTTCTAATACCATATGCAAATCTTATCAATTGGGCAAACAAACCCGCACATAATTTAAGGCCAAGGATGAGTTATCAACAAGAAGACCACTCCAGCTTGTGCACATGGACCTGTGTGGACCTGCAAGAATGAAAACTCCAAGTGGAGAATCCTACTTTATGTTGATAATAGATGACTTCTCGAGAATGACATGGGTTGCATTTCTCAAGAATAAATCGGAAGCTCTAGAAAAATTTAAGATATTCAAAGCATTAGCAGAAAATCAAACATGATGCAAGCTAAAATGTATCAGATCAGATAGAGGAGGTGAATTCACAGATTATGACTTTGCTGACCTGTGCAATTAACATGGGATCAAGCAACAATTTACTATTGCAGGAACACCTTAGCAAAATGGATTAGCAGAGAGACAAAACAGGTCTATACAGAAAATAGCTAGAGCCATGATGCAAGAGAGTAATATTCCTCAAACCTTCTGGGTAGAAGCAGTACACACAGTCGTGCATATTCTAAACAAAGCCCACTTAAGGCCAAGCAGTGACAAGACTCCCTATGAACTATGGCATGGGAAAACAGCTTAAACCAAACATTTTAGAATCTTTGGAAGCAAGTGTTACATAAAGAATAATGATGAAAATCTTGGGAAATTTGATGCAAGAGAAGATGAAGGGATATTTCTAGGATATGCTTCCAAAAGTAAAGGGTACAAGTGCTACAACAAGACTCTTCAAAAAATAGTAGAAAGCATTAACGTGAGATTTGATGAAGAACTTCCAAACAATACAAGAGATACAGACTGCAACATTCCATCAGACAACCATGAAGAAGAAAACCAAGATGATGATGAAACAAGGAAGACAACAGAAGATGTTGAACTAACATCGAAAGCCCCATCAAGATACACTCAGAAGAACCATCCAGAAGATCAGATCATTGGAGACAAGAGAGTAGGGGTCCAGACAAGAAGGCAGCTAACTGAACAGACAGAAGAGGTATACATAGCCATGTTATCACAAATAGAACCAAAGGAATTTGATGAAGCCAGCAAGGACAAGTCTTGGGTGAATGCTATGAATGAAGAATTGGACCAAATTGAGAAGAATGGAATACCTTGGAACCAGTCTGACCTGAAAAATGGTGACAGGTCAAATGGTATTCAAAAATAAAATGAATGAGGAAGAATGGTGGAGGCTGAATAAAGCCAACCCATCTAAAGATATTCACAATCAAGGACTTGATCGTTGACAGAAACATTTGCCCCTGAGCTAGAATGGTAAGCCATCAGAATAAGTCAGCTCTTGCATGCTGCAAAGACCTTAAGGTATATCAAATGGATGTAAATCTACTTTTCTCAATGAGATCTAGAAGAAGAAGTTCATATGGAACAATCCCTGCATGTTTCTCAATGCACAAAGAAGACTATGTGTGCAGACTGAAGAAGGCCCTAAATGGACTGAAATAGGCTTCTCGTGCTTGGTACTCAAGACTGGATAAGTATTTGCAAAAACAAGGCTTTAAGAGAGGTGGAGTAGACAACAATCTATACATAAAATCCCATGAAAATGAACTCCTGATTGTTGTAGTATATGTTGATGACATTATGTTTGGAAGCAACAGAGAAGAACTAGCAAAAGGGTTTGCTGATGAGATGAAAACAGAGTTTGAGATGTCTATGATTGGAGAGCTCAGTTTCTACTTAGGACTTCAAATTCAGCAAAAGAACACAGGTACATTCATCTCACAGGAAAAATACTTAAAATAAATGTTGAAAAAGTTCAAAATGGAGGACTGCAAACCTGTGTCAACTCCCATGATCACAGGATGCAAGCTGTGTGCTGATGATGGATCTGCTGATATAGATCAAAAACTCTACAGATCCATGATAGGAATTCTGTTGTATCTGACATCATCAAGACCAGACATCATGCTAGCAGTAGGACTAGTGGCTAGATATCAAGCAGCACCTAAACAAAATCATCTTCTTGCAGTCAAAAGAATATTCAGATATCTACAAGGAACTGCACAGTATGGACTTTGGTATCCTAAAGGCAAAAGCTTCACTTTGACAGCATACACATATGCAGATTGGGCCAGTTGTGTGGATGACAGGAAAAGCACAAGTGGAGGTGCATTCTATCTAGGAGAAATTCTAGTGGCATGGCTAAGAAAGAAACAAACATCTATTTCTCTATCTACATCAAAAGCAGAATACATAGCAGTAGCAGCATGTTGTACACAAGTCATGTGGATGAAGCAAACCCTCCAAGATATGAAGGTATGCATTGATGAACCTATCTCAATCAAATGTGATAATACAAGTGCTATAAGTATTTCAAAAAATCTTGTGCTTCATTCAAAAACTAAACATATACGAATCAAGTATCACTTTCTCCGAGAACAAGTGGCTTAGAAGGTAGTAAAGCCGGAATATGTACCAACAAAAGAATAGACAGCAAATATATTTACCAAACCTCTTGCTAGAGAACCATTTGAATATTTGAGAGATAGACTAGGGGTAGTATCCATAGATGCTACTCTCTGATATGAAGAGAAAGCACAAATTCAGGGAGAGAACAGAAATGAAAATATCATTCCAGGGGGAGATCAGCTAGAAAAGAAAGCATGAAACAGGTCCTCAATATCAGTACAACATGGGCGAGAGTTCAGAGCACACTGGAAAAATTGAGTAACCCCTTGCCATTGATGTCAAAGGGGGAGGAAGAGAAAGCAATAGAAGGAAGGGTCCTAAAAGGCAAGCAGAGGAAGTGTATTGCCATCAATGCCAAAGGGGGAGACTGTTGGAAATATTTTCATTGATGGCAAAGGAAGCAATAGAGGCAGAGACAGGCAGAGGTTAAGTGGTGGAGGCAGAGGTCGAGCAGCAGAGGCAGAGGTAGAGGCAGCGAATACAGAGGCAGAGATAAACAAAGGACAAAAGCAGAGGCTAAGGAAAATACAGTGACAAAAGATCAATTTTGAGGTTCAAAGTGAGTAGTGTGAAAGGGGATTTTCTCTCAGACAAAAAGATTCATTGATAGCCGAAGAGTGAGTCAAGAGGGTTTGCTCTCTGTTTAATGAAACCGTGGGCCTTTTTTATATCTGTGCATAATCGGGATTTTGGTTGAATGGAGAAGTTAGAGCAGGAATAATACATTTCAGATATATGCCTTGACAAAGCACCGAAGAGTTGAATGGCAAGGGTTCGAAACAATGGAAAAATGGAACAGGAGGGTTCGAAACAATGGAACAATGGAACGGGCTTCTAGATAGCACGAGATTGAAGGGCAAGGGTTCAAAAATGTTCGATACAATGGAACAGTGAATAGCATGGACAATTAGAACAGAGAACAATGGAGAAGTTAGAACGGGAATAATAAACAAGAACGATGGCGGAATTCTTTATAATAAGGCGTTGAAGAATAGGCGGAACCTTGAGAAAGGAGAAGCGGAAATGTGAGCAAAAAAGGGGTTTTGAGGAGTTAAATTGGCAGTATCGCGCTGCCTCATAGGTGGTAAGATGTTTCGACATTTGGAACGCGATATTTCTCTTTGATGGACACGTGGAGAAGGGCGGTATTTGAAAACCGCGAGTTTCGCGTCCTTTTTGAGCTTTAAAGTTCGGACAATAAAAAAATGTGAAATTCATTATACACCATCGGATCACAAAATTTGATGCGATAAGACACCGAACGTCGGATGTATGGGGTATTTTAACTACCGGGTCCCAGCTCATTGCACGATCAAAGTGAATTAATACACATGCATGTTGGATATGCAATTACCGTTGGATGAATACCCGATTAGGTTTTTGGAACGCGATGTATTTCTAACCGTCGGATGACAGAGTGGATGTCGGATGATAAGGTAGATCCTGTGGGGCCAAAACTATATCTTCAGAATTGGGGAGTCCACATATATATATATATATATATATATATATATAAACCAAATGTTATATTGTGAATTTGTGCACGGGCGTATTATAAAATGTGCAAAAGACAATTGGAATACATATATGGGTTGACTTTTATACATTGTGAGTGGATGTATAAGTTATCTAGATTTTGGTTGTAAAAGATAATCGAGGGATTATATAGGACCTTAATACATGGATTAAGGCATATATGACTATTTAATTAAAAGGTTGATGAACATCCCGGCAAATGTGGGACCCTCTTCTATAGTTATCAAAGTTACAGAGGTTAGAGTAAATGAATATGCAATTGGGTTCATTGAATATTGATTCGAATAAGTATAGTTTGGGTTATATAGAGGTTTTAACAACTGTTGTGGCCGGACATCTATAGTTGTTAGAGCTACATGTTAATATACGACGGTTAATGTGAAATAATAAAGCCAGGAACATTTATTTGTTAATGTGCTGAAGACCATTGTGTAATGGGGTTTTTCAATGGTTTGTAACCATTATTTAATTCATCGCATCATCAAATATAAAAGAAGGGTTTATAAAGTTGTGGGGCCCGAACCTTTCAAATGTTAGAGTTGGTGGTTTGATATGTATGCGTGAGAAGATTATACTATGGTTGAACCATATGATTAGAGGGCTGCGCATGTGGGTTGCACAAAGATTTAATACATTGATACAGTGAAGATTGAGGAGTCTAACGTAAGCCATGGTCTAGTAATGTTGATAACGCTCGTTTGGTGAATACATATGTATGGCGTATGGCAATTACACTGCGACAGTAAGCAGGAAATCAATCAGAGCCGAAAGGGCTAAACACAGTCACAGAAAAGACAAATGCGCAGCGAGCCAAGAGGCTGAATGAGTGAGCTAGAGTTTTCATTGTAATTGAATGTAAATGTTTTAATTTATTTATATTGTTGTGATGCATTGGCAAGTCTCCGGAAGAGAAAAAATATCCCACTGTAATGTTAAATTGGTACCTACAGTTATATTTTTTGAGTGAGCTGGAAAAGAAATGAGAAGGCAGAAGACTAAGGGGTATGGCTATTCATTTCAAATTCTTTGAGAAATACAGACAGTCATAACAAAATCTCTATAAATAATATCATCTTGACATGCATAGAGAGGTTAGAGAGAGTAAGGATAGAGAATGCAAAGTATAGAAGATTGAGGCAGAGAAGATAAGGAAGAGAAGAGCAGAAAGATAGAGCTACAGAACAAAGCTGATATCTGAGGTAAATCAACAAACATTTCTTTTGATAAATTGAGGAAGTTGGAGATTCCCTATCAAATTGAAGTTTGATAGTTGTCATTTGTAGCTGACTGAGGTTGGAGCCTCCTGTAGGTTGGTGCCTGCAGAAAATTGAAGGGAGTTGGAGCTTCCTTGCAAGTTGTAGCTTGCAGAATTGAGGTTGGAGCCTCCTGTAGGTTGGTGCCTGCAGAAAAACAGTGGTGAGGGGGAGTTGGAGCTTGCCTTTGCATCACAAAAATAATAATATGTGGTTTTCTCCCTTTATGGGTTTCCACTTATATCTGCTATCTCTATCTATGTTGCCTGGGTGCTGTGATGATTTACCAAATATGCTTAATGTTTGTTGCTCTCATACTAAGTTTGATATCACATTAATTTAATACTTGCTGCAACATATTAAGACTGTTCATATACTAAGGTTGGTTATAAAAGTAAGCTATAAATAAGCTGATGAAAAATTTAAAAAGCTCATGTATGTGTTAAACTGATTCACCCCCCCCCCCCCCCCTCTCAGTTTAACTAAGAATTCAACAAATGAAAGTTGTGGATTTGGATTTTGAGATTGAACCCGGGGTGGTTGAATAGGCTGAGGGAAATTTTGTGGTGGAAAATTAGGGTAAGGTTGAGTATATTGAGGGTATTGAGGGTATTTTCCATAATTATTTTTCCATCCTTGTCCCAAAATTTGAGGCCAAGGTTTCCAAGGCATAGGTGTAGTCCAATTGTTTTGTGATGGCTGTGCATATGTTTGGGTGTTTAAACCTTGAGTTTGTCAATTTTTCTAGGTCTTTCAGCAAAAAAAAGAGAGGATCTACCTGATTTGGTACTACTTCCTCTTGGTAGAAAACTTTACGACCTGGTATTGAAGGAAATTCTTTGATATCATGATTTTATGCACATATGAGATAGGTTTCTATGATTTTTAAATTAGGACATTCTCTTAAGGCATGCTTCTTTATACATTTCGGAAAAACAATATATAATGTAACATTTTCAGCTTTTTTCTTGTTTTGTACTTTAAGGGTGTTTATTTGTTCATTGAGTCTCCCTAAAATATATGTTTTAAATTTGTCAAGCAAATTTTCTATTTTATCTCTACTTACTTTTCCAGCTGAAGATTTATTAATCCCAGACATAAAAAAATATCTTGGATTTTTCCCAGTTCTTGATTTACCTCTTGAAATATGTATGCATAACTCACAAATTTCTCCAAATGATAACTGTTAGGTTCCTATAATACTAGCATATCCCCTTATTGTTATTGTTAGTGAAGCCCCCTTAATATTATTGTTGTGCCTATGTAGTCCCCATAGTGTTATCATTGTGCCCCATATAAGCCTATTATTGTTATTGTTGTGCCCTTACATTATTATTGTTATATAGGCTATGATTATATTGGTACCCCTTAGACTCATATATATAGAAAGTAGGTTTTTATCATTTGAATCATCCAAGAATTGTTCATTTATATAGTGGAAAGTAGGTTTCCCCCTCAAAGAGGATTATTTCTAAGTCATTGATCTATATTATCTTCTATGTTGTGACCTGGTTTCCTAACATTTGGTGTTAGAGCTCAGGATTCAAGGGTTTCACTTCTTCAAACAAATCATCTTGGAATTTTCACTAAATTTTTTTTTATACAAGGCTTCAGAACCTGAAATTTTTACCATGTGGAGTATAAATATTTATTAATGCCATGTAAACATTTCAGACCTGGGTTCACAATATTTTCAGAGATATGATATGTGGAAGTTAAGGTTTTTGCAGGATCCTGAATTTTATCTCAAACATGCGACTGAGGTAAAATATTCATAACTTTTGTTTCTGGCATAAGATTTTAATTTTGTAATAAGTGTTCGAAATTGCACAAAATTTAGTTTCTTTTGTATCGATTTTTGGGCCGAAGGTCGAAATTGTGACACAAGGCACACCGTACAAGTTTGCTTGACTGAACTAGTCAATAATTTGGTCATTGTGGGATATTGGACATAACTTTTTATTGAAGAATCCAAATTAGGTATGACCTATGGAATTGGAAATAAGACTTAGAGGGATACTATAGGACCGAATTTCAAATATTGGGGATCCTAAATCACAAGGATAAATAAGTTTCAATATCAAGCTCCTCAAAAACAAGAAAAATGTGTGTGTGTGTGTGTGTGTGTGTGTTTTAAATTGTATAAATTTTGTTTAAAACAATAAGTTTGAAGTGGTTCCAAAGGGAATATTGAAGAATTGATATCATTATTGGGTTCTATAATGCCTCCCAAAAATAATCCCACACGCATTAATCCCTCAGAAAGCTCTACTATGACGCAAGAAGAGGAAGAAGTGCAACATGATATATCAAAATTACGAGACCAAGAGTAAAAAATTTCACTCTCACAAAATGTAACCAAAAAAGAAATTGAAGCTAATATGGGTGGTTTGAATAAAGGCATGGAGGCTAAGATAGATGTTTTGAAGAATGGCATGGATGGAATGGAAGTTAAGATTGATGGTATAGGAAAAAAAAAACTGAAAGCAGACATGAAATGTTTGAAGGAAGTCTTGACAAAGTTAATCATTCCTAATGGCGAAAGGCAAGTAGATGAAACTCATGATCAGAACAAAAGAAATGTTAATCATGATTTCATAGAGTCTAATATTGGATTTAAGACCCACCATATTCCAAATATCGATATGAGGAATTTTGATGGCAAAGATCTGATAACATGGGTAATACAAATGGAGTAATAATTTGAGCTCCATAATCTGTGACACACACAAAAGCTGTGCATTTCCCCTTTATATATAGAAAAAAATAAGTTTGTATGGTATTGATGGCTTTTTTTTCATAAACCACTTGTCACTTGGTCAATGTTTATGGAGGAAATGATAAATCTCAAACAAAAGGGTTCAATGATGGAGCACATTGAGGACTTCCAAAAATTGAATATAAGGGTAAATAATATTCCAGAGGAATGTAGGATTGATGTCTTCATAGAGAATTTAAAGGATAACATCCAACATGAGGTTCACCTTTGGGAACCTGATTCATATGAAAAGGCATTCAAGGTGGAAAGAAAAGTTGAAAGAAAAATAATGGAAACAAGGAAGTCTACCATTCACAACTATAAATATGGAAATGTTGCTACTACTAGCCATACACAACCTACAAGGTTGACACCACAAAAATTGGAGGAAAGAAGAGAAAAAGGGCTTTGTTACAGTTGTGATAGAAAATACACCAAAGGTCATTAGTGTGCCATGAAGAAATTATTTTACATAAATTGTGAAGAGGAGGAAGAAAATGAACAAGAAACATCAAAAGAGGAGGATGTGCACTAGGAACCAGCCCTAGAGAAGGAAGAAATGAATCCAACCATATCTTGTGATGCATTAGCAGGATTACCACTCCTCAAACTCTCAATATAGAAGGATATGTCAAGAAAAAAAGGTAATAGTGTTGATTGATTTAGGCAAGACACAAAATTTTATTCATTTTAAGATAGCCAAGAAATTGAATTGCTTCCTATATCCAACACCAGAATTTCAAGTGATGGTTGGAAATGGAGGAACTATAAATTACGCTGGAAAGTTCCATAATATCAAGCTAACCATGGGGTAATATGTGTCAAATAGTCCAAGGATTTCTATTCCAATGGGTGTTGCTAATTTTGTACTAGAAGTCCAATGGTTACAATCGTTGGGGACTATAGCTTTTAATTTTCAAGAACCTTTCTTGAATTTTTTTTGGGAAGGAAAGGAAGTTGAATTATGGGGTATCACAGGGAAACCAGGTAGGATAATCAACTCTAGTGTCATGACAAAACTTTTGAAGAAAGAACAACGAGGCACAATTGTAGAATTATGCTCAATACACATTCAAACGTTGAAATCATATATTTCTCCAAATCTCAAAAAAGTCTTGGAAAATCATTCCAAGGTGTTTGAGACTTCTAAAGGCATCCCACCTATTCTTGGTCATGATCATTCTATTCATCAGATTCCAGGAAATGTTTCTCCAAACATTAGGCCTTACATATATCCCTATGTCCAAAAGAGCGAAATTGAACATATGATTGTAGAAATGTTAGAGGTTGGTATAATGAAACTTAGTCAAAGCTCTTTCTCTGCACCAGTAGTATTGATTTACAAGAAGGATGGATCATGGCGCACCTGTTCATATTATAGGGAGCTCAAAAAGCTCATTATTAAATATAAATTAACCATTCATGTCATTTACGAATTATTGGATGAATTACATGAATAAATTTACTTCACCAAGTTGGATCTTCATTCAGGACATCATCAAAATAGAATGAATATTGAATACATTCCAAAAAAAAACATTTATAACTCGCGAGGGTCATTATGAATTTTTGGTCATGCCTTTTGGCCTTACCATTGTAGCTTCTACATTTAAAGGGTTGATGAATTCCATTTTCAAACCCTTCCTTAGAAATTTTGTCCTAGTATTTTTTATGATATACTAATATACAACAAGTTTTGGAAGGATCATGTTCAACATGTTGACGGGGTACTCAAACTATTGGAGGACAAACAATTATATCAAAAAACCTTCAAATGTTTCTTTGGAGTACAAGAGGTGGAATATCTGGTTCATATTGTATCTCATGAGGTTGTTAAGGTAGACCATAACAAAATTAAATCCATTAAGGTAGACCATAACAAAATTAAAACCTCTATCTTGCATATTAGGGTATTTGGTTTTAGTTCATATGTATATGTTCCAAAGGATAAAATAACCAAGTTGAATAGTACATTTGAAAGGTGCATCGTTATTGGGTAAATGGATGGTTTAAAAGGTTACAAGTTTTAGAACCTAGCAACAAGGAAGGTTGTGTACAATCAAGATGCGGTGTTTAGAGAAGTGACATATTTTATTAAAATTGAATTCCTACCAAAGGTAAAGGAAATAGAGAAGGTAGATTTTGAAATGAATGAGGAAGTATCAGACTTTGCAGAAGAACACCAATGAGAAGAGTAGGAATCGTACAATCCAATTTTGAGGAGATATGTTTGAGAGAGAAGATAGCAAGAGAGGCATAGTCCATCTGTTTAATGTTCAAATTTTTATTTATCTCTTACTAATGATGATCCCATAAATGTCATGAAGTCAGTTGATACAGAGGATGGAAAACTCTAGAAAAAGTCCATGGTTGAAGAAATGGCATCCTTGAAAAAAAATGAGGCTTGGGATTTGGTGGACTTTTCGGCGGGAAGGAAACCCATTGGAAACAAATGGGTGTTTAAGAAGAAGATGAATGCAAAAGACAAGGTGGAGAAATATAAATCTCAGTTGGTAGAAAAGGTTATTCCCAGGTGCTAGGAATTGATTTTGGTGATATTTTTTCTGATGTTTCCAAGTTATCTTATATTAGATTACTTTTATATATTGCTACTTCTTTTGATTTTGAGGTAGAAGAGACGGATGTGAAGATATAATTTCGTCATGGGGATTTGGAAAAAGAGATCTACATGAAGCAACTAGATGGATTTGTAGTGAAGGGAAAGAAATAAATAGTATGAAGGTTAAAAAAAGTCTTTGTATGGGTTAAATCAGTCACCAAGGATGTGGTATATAGATATATATATATATATATATATATATATATGGAAACTTTACTTCATAAGGAGCAAAGTGGATCACTATGTGTATTTTAAATCAATTAGTGATCGTGTTATTTTGGTCTTGTATGTGGATGATATGTTGCTGATTGAAAATGACAATGAAATTGTCCAGATTTTGAAGACCCAATTTTCCTCTAAATTAGACATGAAAGATATTGGTGCTTCAAACTATATTTTGGGCATGGAAATTAAACGATATTGGGAAAAAATGAAGTTGTGGTTAAACCAAAGGAAGTATGTAGAGAAAATATTGTAGAGGTATAATATGCATGATAAAAAATCAGTGAAGGTTCCTATTCCTATAGTTATGAATTTATCTGCTAAACAATGCCTCATGGTACAAGAAGAGGAAGAGGACATGTCCCGTGTTCCATATGTGAGGGAAGTTGGTAATTTGATGTATGCAACGATATATATTAGACCAAACATTCCACATGTAATAGGATTATTGAGAAAGTTTATGTCATAACCAAGCGGCCCAGGAACATTGGAAAATAGTGAAGTGAGTTTTCAGGTTATTGCATGAAACTAGTGATTATGGTTTGTGCTACCAAGGAAGACCACGATTGGACAAAGTGTTGTACATATGTGGTTTTGTTGATGCAAACTGGTTTGAAGATCTAGATCAAAGAGTATCTAAAAGTGGGTATGTCTTTAACCTATTTGGAGGAGAAATTAGTTGGATCAGAAAGAGATATTCTATAGTGGTGCTTTCAACTACATAAGTTGAATACATGGAAGCTACTCATGGATGTAATGAATTAGCTTTTGTTACAGAGATTGTGTTTAGGTATGGGTTTGGTAAATCAAGTCATAAGATTAAATGATGACGGTAAAAGTGCAGTTTTATTGACAAGGAACCTTTCTTATCATTTGAATACAAAGCATATTGATGTTCAGTATCACTTTGTAAGGGATATCGTTGAAGAAAAAAAGGTGTTGCTGGTAAAAGTGCACACTTTGAAGAATGTTGTAGATTCATTGAAAAAGTTTGTGAGCACTCAAAAATTTTCTTGGTGTAGAGAAACAATGGGTGTTGCAGCCTTGGACCAATGACTATGTACTATTGTGGCCCCCTTTGTAGAAAGAAAACAAAAATTGGGATAATTTTAGGTACCATGGTTTTGCGCATGGATTTTGTCACGTGATTTCTGGGCATGATCATCTCTACATGTATGCTTCTTGGCTCTCTCCCTGAATGTCTAGTTCTACATCTCTTATTCTTTCCACTACCTCTAGCATGCCTATCAAATCGAGGATACTATCAGACAATGCTCATAACATGTTCCTCCTCTGTGAGTTTTTTCTCTGCAATAGACAACCTCTCATAGATTTCTCCATATCGCTTAATTTCCTCCACATTCATCGTTTTTAATTTACAACCAGTTCTCATAGCTGCCACAATAGGAATGCCTGTAGGGTCATCCTACCGTCTCCCATAAATATATAACTTCTTTATATGTGGTACCATCATAGCCTCATATTCTTTCATAAATTCAATCCCCAACATAACTTCATAATCATCAATTTGTACAACCATGAAGTCGACATTCCCATGCCACTCCCTTATGTGTACCTGCACATTCTCAATTATACCAATAACATGATCTAGAGGAGAATTCACTCCTTTAATCCGAGCCTAGATTGACATGAACTTCAATCTAATCTTCCTCACAACTTCTTTCCTAATGAAGTTGTGAGTTCCCCGAATGTCCTCCATCGTGAATAGTGTGCTCTGGCTAATATTCATATTCACATACTCCATTTTGTTCCTTTCAGGATCGCGCCTACGGATAGCTTCCAAAATTGGTGCAGCTCATAATACCTGCATCATCCAAACCACTAGTTCATATCTCTTCTTCTTCACATCAGATTTTGTCATTAAAGCCACTATCGATATTTAAGGATAATTCTTCACTGTGTGATCTTCTTCGTACCACTAACACTTCAGAGGTTTCTTCAATGTATCTTTGCCACTTGATCTTAAATGATCCTCTTTTGTAGTCTTCTATTTTGGTTTATCAGACTTATTTTTCTTCTCTTCAGTCCCTTCATCATAATGGTCTATCATTCTATCAACCGCAACAATTTATTCTTCCAAAGTCTTGAACTTTTGCCTCTTCACCTCATTGCATTCCTAGGTTTCAACCCAATAATAAAGTTGAAAATATTGTCTTTCTCTGCCATGCAGGAAGTTCCAATATCGTACTTTGGAAATCACATTGATACTATTGAAGACTCCCTGTTTGATTAATTACTTGATCTTAGTTATCACATCCCAAGTATCATCTTGAGGGATAAAATGGATCTACAAATCTTCCTTCATTTCTTCCCATGTAGTGATATCGTTGCCTTCACCATGAGAAATTTGGTCAACCTTCCTTCTCCTCCACACCTTGACATTTTTTGTCAGGATTGAGCAACTACCTTCCCTTTGGCTGCTTCATTAGGAAATTCCAAGCATTAAAAATATTGATCCATATCCCATTATAAGTAACCAAGTGTCTTTTAACTCCTCGTCCCATCATAAGAATCAAGTTCCTTAATTTTCACTTGAGCAGCTCCTCCAAGAGGTCCCTTCCCAATAGCCTTCTTCAATATTGCAATCTTGTTCAAAGCTTCATTCAGAATTTTCTCCAGCGTAGCAATATTTTCCATGTTGTGTTACTTCGCTGATTGAAATTCCTTCACATGTTTCATTGTTTTCCCATACTTCCACTCGGTGTACTCATATCGTACATTGGGTCCTTCGTGAGATACTTCTAGCTTTAAAAACTTATCTCTAAGTTCTTCATTCTCGACTTCTAACACATGCATATTTGAATGCATTTCATCCATATGATCCAATAATTTATCCATGAAAGCTATTTCTATATTAGTGTTAAAATCACATGTCACCTGAGGATCTTCCACATTGTTTGCCATCAGTTTTTCCTTTGATCGTGTTAATAAAATACACTATCTCGTTCAACTTTGACCCTGTAAACCTATCTCTGTCAAAATTTCCCAAGCTTCAGTCCCAACTACAACTCTGCATGCTTCAATCTTCAATACTTCAACAAAGCTCAACTCGCCCTAAATAGAGCTCTGATACCACCTTTCATGAAGTGAAAGGTGTATCGATCTACTTCAATTTTCAAAGCCCCTTTTGCAAAATGGGCTCTGATACCAATAGTCATGGCCCTATCCATTATTATCTTCAAGTATTATTTATCAATGCAGCGGAAATAACATATAAATACTTCAATTAAACATTCATCATCACACAAGTATTCCCATACATACTTGAGAGGGTAACTCTCGTAAATTCTGCCTAATAATATAATAAACAATTTTCAATATTATACCAATACAATTTTATAAGTGGTGCAACAGGAAACTCAGCCTGCACCCTTTCATAACCCGTTGTGCCAACTATCAGTGCCTCTAGGTCACCTCCTGACCATTTCTGCATGCTTCAAAAACCTATGTATTCAGGTTGTGGCCTTCCTGAATGCTCGTGATCTGACCGTGTTATGCTGCACGTCCTTCTGCCCAAATGTCACATTTTCCACACTCTATCGAATCATCTCACGGTGTTAGCCTGCCCACAGGTCTGTCGTAGTAGCCTTGGGTCGCTCAGGTCACCAAACTACGACCTTCACCCGAACCACCGTGTAGCGGGTCTGCGGGTCAGGCAACGGTTGCGTGCTACGCGCTATAGCCTCACCTAACCTACCTGAATCTCTGTGCCATGGGTCTGCATGCACTACGCGTCATGCACCAGAACGCGACTCACCTGAGACTCTCTGCCTACTTGTCTGTTCGCTTGAGAAACCCCAAACTGTTGTTGCGTCTTACATCGACCCTGCATTGGGGTCCGCTAAACCCCAAACTGTTGTTGCGTCTTACATCGACCTTTGCATTGGGGTCCGCCTGTTTCCCATGTCACTCGATTCATATCTGTTTGTTGTTCCAATGGTCAGCTAAAATGTTATATTCGATGGTTGGATGATGCCTTTCAACACTCATCCTTCACTTGTATTATATGGGTTGGGTGGTCACAACTCCACCCAACCGATACGTCCATTTTCCTTCCTCCATGTTCGGCTCACGTTTTTGCACATAGGCTTGCACACTATAATGTGTAAACCGAACGGTATAATGTATATCATATATCGCATGTGTTTCCTATCGTTTATTCGTTCGGGTCGTCTCGTGCCACCCATCCACGCGACTCTGCACGAAGGTCGCCCGTCGATCTCTACATGCCCGTTATGGGAGTGCTCTTGCCTGCTGGTCTCCACATTCCCACTATGGAGGCGCGCTCGTTCAGGTGCTCGACTTGCCCGACTTAGGTCTCGCAACGCGCCCTCACCCAACACTCTCACCATGCACAACTCGCTTGTCCATCGTGCATGCTAGCATGACTCACCCACTCGTCAACAAGACTCGCCCGATCATGGCCAAGTGTGGGTGGCCGCCAATATGGTGCAATATCTATGTGTGTGCCCATCGTCGCACCACTGAATGCCGCTCCAAGTCATGCACTCAACCCAAGTTGGTCAATATGAGTACCCAACACACATGGGCGCGCACAACGGCGAGCCTTATTTCCATTGCCATAGGCCCATAAATGCGCTCATTTCCATTGCCATAGGCCCATAAATGCGCTCAGGCAGAAAATGCTCGCAGTCAGATCAAAACTGTAGATCATCGTGCTGTAAACATTCTTTGCCTGGGCGCATTTATGGGCCTATCGCAGTGGAAATAAAACTCTCCGCGCTCACAACTCCCCCACATAGAGTCTTGACACTCCAGGGTCCAATCTCAACAACTCTAGTTGAACGGAGAGAAAAAGACCTGTCCAGAAGCATTTTGTACTCTGTACTTTGATGTTAATATAATTATTGAACTTTCTATACATATAAGATTTTTATTTAAAAAAAAAAAAATTAATTTAAATTTAATATAGATGAATATAATTTTAATTTTAATTAGTTAATTTTATTATTTTAAATAATTATTATTATCATGATAATTTAATAAAAAAATTGTTATTTAAAGTTTTTAATTTAAAAATGTATTACATAATGAATAAATGGTATAAGGTGTATGAATTTAATGCTTAAGAATATATTATTTATTTTTACGGTTTATAAGTTCAATTTCAAAATGGAGTAGAGTGTGAGCATTTATTATTGAGTTTATAATAAATATATTCCAAAACAATAAATTATAATAATAAGAAAATAATATTTTTATTTTACAACATTAAATTTATGGTAAATATTTAATGTTAAAGATATTAAATATGCAACTACTAATTTAAGTTTGAAAAAAAAAAACCAGTAACCATGTTTAAATTTCTAAATTTCAAAAAAGTAACAAACAAACATAAACAAATCATTTTGAAACATATATAAATACTTGAGCATGTATAGAAATATATAAATACGTGAGCATGTATAGAAAAGTATATTTGTTTGATAGGTTTATAATATGATAAATTTGTAAATATATTTTTATTCATTTTGTTTAAAATATATTAAAAATTCAACATATTACTTAAATAAGTTAAATTGAGTACCAAATATTAATCATTTAAATTATATTGAGTTTATTGAACTTGACGATGAATTTCATTAGTTGGTTAGAAATGTCGACCAAATTTTAACAATGTGATTAGTCGAAAGACATTTATCTAATTTATTGAAATGGTTTATTTTATAGATTAGACAAGTTTGAAATTGTATTAAAGATCGACCTAGATCCATCTTAATTTTGGATCTACCAAACAATGAGAGATTAAATTTATTTTCACTCTAAAATATGTTTGGATCTAGAGAAATTTGATCTTTCTTGGTGCTTAGTAAATCGAGAGTTAAGATGGATCTAAACTAGTTTACATATTAATTATAATTATAATTATGATTATTAATTTTATGTTTTTAATTTTATTTTTACCAAGTCAAAATGTTAAAGGTTACATCTACCATACAGAGATCAAATATTTTTATAGAAGTTTACTTATGAGCTTCAAATATAAATAATTTTTTTAATAAAAAATGAATTGGGTGGGGGAAATATGGATAAAATATAATATTACAATATTTATTACCACCATCACCTAATAAAAAGTGGCTATTATTATATTTTACCTAATATTTCTAGTCATAACTAGCCTAAATATTACGTTTTACTCAATATTTACTTCAACCCTCCTAATTTCATAGTTGAGTTTGTTCACTTTCAAACTTCAAACATAAAGAAAAATTAGAATAAGAAGTGGAAAAATTGAGGAGAAATATTGGGTGAAATGTAATATTATAATATTATATTGTACCTAATATATAACCTAGTAAAAGTGGATGGATGAATGAAAAAATATTACATAAAATATAATAATTGCATTTATCCTAATATTTCCCCTACATATTAACATATCAATAAAAATGTTTTAGCTTTATAGGCTACATGGATTCAACTCCATCATTTTCTACACCTAGTTATGTATCGAAATATAACATCAAACTGAGATGGATCTAGGGTAGTTTCATTTCCCCCTTATATAGGTTATATTCCACATGAATATCATGGGTCAATACCATGGATTCTTATAACCATAGATCAATGCCATGGGTTATTTTATTTTTATTTAATTCTTATAGGGTTATTTTTATTTTATTTTCATCTAGTTAAAAATTTTACATTACCTTATGTTATGTTATTTTTGGCATACTATATGCATTAGATATCTTTTCTTTTTTTTTTAATTACTTTATTTCACTATATTATTTTATTCATTACTGACATTGATTTTTAAAGTAATGTTATTATTTTTTTAAATTATGTTACGCACATGCATATAAATGGGCAATATCTCCCTCATGTACTCAGTTGTTAGATATCCCTTTTTTATATATATAATTTCAATTACTCTATCTCACTATAGTAAGCTCACGTAAATAAAGGTCAAAAGAGAAGTATATAAATGGAAAATATCTCCTTCATGTACTGGGTTGTAGAGCCCCTATCCAAAAATTGAAATATATGTGTTTAAGTTTAAGTTTTTTTTTTTTCCATCTCATTTAAGATAAATTGTATTACCAAAAACAGAAAACTATAGATAAAGGAATATGGCTAAATTATAAGTTATATGAAGCAAAAAAAAAATTCTAATGCTAGAAAACTATAGAAACAAAAAACATGTGCATATTAGCTATTTGTTTGAGCGGATGTTGACATACCATTAGTAAGGACTGGATTGAATGTTTGCATACTACTAGGCATGTGTTCTTTTTATGAGGAAAAATATCTTATTGTCAAAAGCCTTGATTTATAGGTGCATCTCATCTAACTAAAGTAGAATACCCTAATGATCTGAAATGTCTCTATTAGTTTTGCTGTGCTAAGTGTCTTTCGGTTATAAAAACATGTGCATAATTTCCTCTTTAGTTTGCATAAGGCTTAAAGAGTTTTTCCATCATTTGTAGATGCTTTTTAGTCAATTAGAAGCGTAAAATAAGCATAAATAATGCTAAAAAACAATGTAAAACAGAGAAATAAGTCACCACATAAAATTTACACAGTAGGCATGATGAAGCAGTTCACCCCTCCTGGGCTACATCTGCGGGTCCAGCTCCCAATGACTTGTCCATATTTCATTATGCTCAAAATTTTTCTATTACATGTAGTTACAGTGCTCTAATGGTTGTTTTCTCTGCACCAATGGCTCTAGAATGCTCCAATTAGTTGAAAATGACTCTTAATTCACTTAGAATGGTCGAAAATTGAGTTTCCTACTCTTTTGCGCAGTATCTCCTAGGAAAGCTTCACTAAAAGTAGAGAACTCCACTTAAATAGAGTTAAAATTTGGCTACCCATCAATTTAGGCGCACCTCTATCTTCTCTGTTGAAATTTACTGCACATTAAATTTGACGGTTTGGGCAGTAGCCATATGCGCACCCCCAAACTATTACGGAACTGTCGGTTAGGCAAAACCCATGTGGAAACCTCAATTAACGGTTTGAATTGTGGTATGTGCTGTCGGGTTAATGCATAGACCACATGGTTTGGGTTTACATTTAATCATTGCCATGTGATATGTAATGGGGACCGTTGGCAGGTTGGGACCGCCGATGGTTCCCAACCCCCAAATGTAAATGCCATAAAACATAATACAAAGGCAACATCCAATATGGTTAAGAATTAATGTGTAGGGCGGATGGTAAGGTGTGTGTGTGCCCAAAGGGAGGTCAGGGGGTCGAGCCCTACGGACCCTCACAAATTTTAACATGCCATTTCAGGGATACATGGTAGCCTCAGGGCCAGCCATGTGGCATCTTATAGTTGGCTCTTCAACCCATACCTCAAATCGTACATTGACACTTGTCAAACATCGATTGGTCCTGAGAAATGAATATTTCAAGGAATATTCCCTTTTGCTGACTACACATTCACTTTGATGACTATGCATCCCAGTCCAACCTGGTCAAACTGTCGCAATTTACCTGTTTGGCATTTCAATCATAACGCAATATCTTCCTCACATGACATTGGTTTTTCGAACCATTCGTGGCGCAAGAATAAGGAACACAAGATCTATGCAACCATCTTAGTTTCAACCCAATCTTGTAAATTTGAATTTTGATCAAAATTTATGAACTCCTGATCATTCCTCCCCATTGGGAAGCTTTTGGACCCCACAAGACTTGATTACCTGTTTAGCAAATGAGGGTACAACTCTCTCACCTTTACAACCTCCATCCATTTTTCCTTGCTTGGTTTAGTGCCTTTAAGCCCAACTCAAAGGTAGTCAACACTTCCCCTCTTTGATGCTCTTGTCCTCCTGTCAAGAATTGTATCTTCTTTGAGCTCATCCAGAAATTATGGAGAGAAATATTCAATAGAAGGTAGCTAAAAATCACTTCCTTGATCATCGATTAAAGGTGGCTCATACAAGCGTAAGTTTTCAACATTAACAACTGAATATATTTGCATGTAAGAAGGAAAATCAAGTTGGAATGCATTATTACCAACTTCTTTAATGATCCTAAAAGGACCATAGTGAATGGGTTTGAGCTTTTTACCTTCCCCTTGCATCCTTTATTTGTTGATGTGCAACCATACCTCATCTCCCTCTTGAATCTTGTGATCAACTCGGTGTTTGTCATGCCTCTCTTTGTATTTTCTTTGACTTTTCTCAAGTTGTTCTTGAACTTGTTGATGTATAATCTGAATTTTCTCAATGAACTTTTGAGCCTTATCAATATCACTATGGCCATAAATTGCAACATCCTTCCCAAAGATGAATTCTAATGGCGATTTTGGAAAATACCCAAAGCATACTTCAAAAGGTGAGGTTTGTGTTGAAGAGTGATTTTCTTGGTTGTAAGCGTGTTGAATGTAATGAAGTTGTTCATCCCACAACTTAGGATTTTTGCTGGAATATCCTCTCAATACATGCACAATTGTTATGTTCACCACTTCGGTTTGTCCATTTGTTTGTGGATGAAAAGTGGTACTCTTTTTCAACTTCGTGTCCATCATTCTCCATAGATTAGACCAAAAATTCCCAATGAAACTAGAATCCCTGTCACTAACAATAGAAGTGGACAACCCAAAATGAACCTAAATATTTTGAAAATAAAGTTCAGCAGTTTGTTCACCAGTAATGGTTTTCTTACATGGCATAAGTATACACATTTTACTGAATCTATCCACAACTACAAAAAGATAATCATGTTTCTTTCTTGACATAGGTAGACCTCCAACAAAGTCCATGGAGACACTCTCCCATTTCCTTGATGGTACTGGTAGTGGCATGTACAATCCAAGCTTCCTATTACTAGGCTTACCTGTTGCACACATAGAACAACGTCTTATAAAACATGACACTCTATCTATCATGCGAGGAAAATAACAATACCTCTATAGATGCGCCACTATTTTTCTTACCCCAAAGTGTCCAACAATAAGAGAAGAATGAGCTTCTCTCATGACACCTAGCCTCTCTCCTTGTGCAATACATAGCTTGCCAAAATGAAACAACAAATTTTTGTGCATGTGATAATATTTTTCTTCAACTTGATTCCCTTCACTCAAACTAGCATACACATCTTAGAAATCAATGTCATGTGCATATTTTTCTATGTAACTCTCATGTACAACATAATCATTTTGAGAAAAGTAGAAGCACTAATGATTGGTCTTGAAGGCATATCTGCAACTTTATTGAATATACCTTTTTTGTACCTTATAACCAAGTGAAACTGTTGAAGAAATCCCATCCACCTGAAATTTCTTGATTGCTGCAATTTTGTTTGCGACTAAAAGTACTGTAATGGTTGGTGATCGATGTGTACAATAGTCTCTTTAGCCATCAAGTAGTGTTTCCACTTCTTGAAACTTTGTATCAATGCATATAGTTCTTTGTCATATGTAGGATAATTATTCACAGCACCATTAAAAGTTTCTTAATGAAAGGCGGTAGGGTTACCATGTTGCAAAAGGACTGCGCCCATGGCATAATCACTAGCATCTGTTTGTATCTCGAATGGTTGTCTCAAATTTGGTAATGCAAGGACTGGAGCTGAACTGATCTTATCTTTTAAAGATTCAAAAGCTTGCTGTTGTTTTCCTCACCATTGGAAGCCTTTCTTCACACTTGTCACTGTTGCATGCATAGGAGCTTCGATGGAACAAAAGTTAGCAATAAAATTCCTCCAATATTGAGTTGCACCTAAGAAACTAACCTCGGTTACCATTTTGGGTGTGGGAAAATTCACAATGGCCTCCACTTTAGAATAATAAATCCTCAATTCTCCTCCTCCTACAATATGTCCCAAGTAGACCAAATAATTCTTTCCAAACTCACATTTTGACATCTTAAGAAACAATTTCTATTTCTTCAAAATATCAAGCACTCTATTCACATGCAGGACATGATATTCTCTTGTTTTATTTAAAATCAATATGTCATCTAAGTACACAATAACAAATTCATCAAGGAATGGTCGCAAAACATTATCCATAACTCACATGAAATTTCCCGGTGCATTACATAAACCAAAAGGCATAACTAGCCACTCAAAGAGTCCTTGTTTGGTTTTGAATGCAGTTTTCCATATATCACTTTCTGCAATTATTACTTGATGATATCCACTTCGTAAATCTAACTTAGTGAAAAAAAATTCTTCTTTCAGCTGATTAATAAAATCATCTATTCTTGGTAGCGGATAACATTTTTTTACCGTAATCTTGTCCAAAGCTCGAAAATATACACACATGCGCCAAGTCCCATCTTTCTTTGGTATCAAGACTATGGATGAACAGCATGACGAGGTGCTTGGCCTTATGATTCCTTTATCTAACATATCTTTGATTTGCCTCTTTATTTCATCATTCTCCATTATCGACATGTGATACATACCAATGTTTGGAAGAGGACAATATTGTTGCAACTAAACCTCATGTTGAATTTCCCTTTTTGGAGGCAATCCTGTTGGCTCCTGAAACATATCATGATGTCCATTAACCACATCATATAATTCTAATTTCAACTTAGGATCACATCCTTCAAAATATTCATGATTAATATCAGCTTTGGGCTTAATCATAAAAAGAACAAAATTCTTACTTCAATTTACCAGCCTCTTTACTTGTCCAACATTTACCAAAGAAATGCTTATCTTCTTGTGATGTTCTCTAATAATGAACTCCTTGCCATCTTTGAATAAAGTATACTTATTCCCATGGAGATAGAGATCGCTTTCCTGTCATACAAAGTAAGGACTCCCTAATACAATACCAATTATGTCAAGTGGAACCACATCTAATATAATTGTGTCAACAAAGCTTACAGTGATTGCAAACCTCAATATACATTTCTTTGAAACTTGTATATTTGCATCCTTACAAATCCAACCCAATGGATATGGGTTTGGATGTGGTATGGTCTCAAGGGTAAGTTTCTTGACTAAATATTTAGAGATTAAGTTTTCTTGTGACCCACTATCAAACAGTGTGTCAATCTTGGTATGTTTGGATATGACCCTCACATGAAACAGTTCTATTCTTTCTTCTTCATTTGGAGTGTTTATGGGACAGTTTGTTGTACTGGTACTGGGTTTAGTTTCAATTTATTTTCCCTTCATGTTCTTCAATCCCATGGTTGTAATTTTAGTTTCATCACGTGAATCAAATCCTAAATCATGTTGAGCTGTAGCAAAAGTTTTATGTTTCCCTTTGTTATTGGGTTTCTTTGGCCTCAATTCATGATGTAATTTCCAACAATGAGTTTCATCATGGCCTTCTTTTGAAAAATGTTTACAAGTCACTTTTTCTCCCTCTTTCTTAAGAGATGTGTTCTTTTTGTTTTTACCTTTTGAGGTCTTTTCCTTGGCTTTACCCTTAAAACGTTTCTTCCTACCCTCTTCATAAATGTTCTTCCCTCTAGCTTCTATATGTGTGGCCTAAACACAAAATTCATCTAGACTAGTGGGGTTAAACATGAGAATATTATGTTTTAGGTAGCTATGTAAGCCTCCTATGTACTTTAGCAAAGTTTCTTGGCTTTGCAAATCCAACCCTAATAAAAGAGCTCTTCTCCTAAATTCATGGGTGTATCTTGCACATTTTGTCCCTTTAACTGCCTAAAGTTTTGCCAGTTCATGATGGCTTTATGCATATGAGATAATGGATAAAACTGTTGTTTAATAGTAGAAATAAAATATGACCATGATAGAATAATCTTACCATGTTTCTTGATTTCCTCCTTTGACTTGGCTTCCCACCAAACAAGAGTTGCATCTTCCATTCTCAAAGAAGCTAATTGAATTTTTGTATCATCATCTTGAAGGTTTTGTATTCTCAAATAGACCTCCAATTGTCTAATCCAATTATCTAGCTTTTCTTCATTGACTTCACCATTAAACATTGGCAATTATAACTTAAAATCAAGTTGAAAAAAGGGATATTTACTAGTTCTCTTGGACTTGTGTGGCTAATGTACTGAAGAAGAAGTAGAATATGATGATGATAATGAGGGCGAAGATGGTGGTTCTCCATTGCCTCCATTTCCTCCATTTTCCTTCTTTAGCTTGTTTCATCATGTTGACCTTGTGAAGATCCTTGTCCTTGCTTTTTAATTTTAGATCCATCTCCTTCTAGTCTCTCATTCCTTTCTTCATAAAGGATTCTAACCATCTCAGTCATGTCAAGAAATTCATTCCTAAACACTCTTTCTTCCTTGTGAAGAATCATTTCGGTAATAATCACATTCAAATGAACATTGTTGACGTGTTTCGAACCAACCAGTGTGGTTCATCATCAGGACTAGGTGAGAGCTCAGATCCAGACGTTGAGTTAAATAGATGCAGAAAAGGCTAAACTAGCCATTAGGATAACGACTAGTTTGACCTTGAAATTTAATAACGGCTAGTTTTATTTAATGAATATAATTATTTATTTAATTATATAATAAAATCCTAATGGCTAATTCTATTTAATTAATTTAATAGTTTAATTATTTAATAAAAAATATATATAAATCGTTTTATTTTATTTTATTTAGTTAATTAATAATTATTATTTAATTATTTATTACCTATTATATTATATTATATTTATTTATTTATCTATATATAAATTTATATTCCTATTATTCTCTTTTTTGTGAAGACCTAAAACGAAAAAAAAAAAGGAAGGGTGGAAAACAACAGAACATTAAGAATATAGGGCAGGGATCCAACACCTACTTATATTCCAGCTGTAATATCTATTGATATTTACAGGTATTTTTCAATTTCTAGGGCCTCTCTTAACTTACGATGATGGAAATGGTCAATCCTAGCTATGACCTTAGCCTCTTCGATGCAGATATGTTGGTTAGTGTTTTCCACATGCTCAGCTAGGGTGGAGGTGTGGGATCTTCCATGCTTAATGTCATCAACATGTTCACAGATCCTTTGGTTAATAGACCGACTAGTTTCTCCAATTTAAGGTGTCCCACAAGAACAAGGAATAATGTAGACACCTTTTCCATCCCTAGGGTTTACCAGATATTTAACCGATTTAAGGGAGCTACGATTCGTGCTAAGGGGCTTGAAGAAAGAAGAAACCTTATGCTTCTTAAGGATCCTAGCAATCCTATCAGTGGTTCCCTGAATGAAAGGAATCCTTACATTGCAGGACCACTGATTAAGGTCATTAATATTTTTATTTTTAACTAAGGGACCTCTTTCAGCTTTAAGAAAATCCTTAAGGCCTTATGACTTACTATAACCATTTTTACAAAAGACACTAAAGAGACGGTTCTTTTCTTCCTCAAGGTGAGACTCATCAAAGATTCTCAATTCCATGGTGGCTAAGGTGTTGAGGACGCCTAATTTTTTAGTAGGGAAATGATGTGAACTAGCGTGAAGATATTGCTCAGTATGGGTTTTCTTTCGAAAAAATTGATGGGAGAAAGAACCATTGTCCTTTCTAGAGATAAGAACGTCAAGGAAGGGAAGGCTACCATCCACCTCAAAATCCATGGTGAATTTTATGGAGCAAGATTGACTATTAAGATGAACAAAGAAACGATCCAACTCTTATTTACCATGAGGCCAGACGACACAAGTATCATCTACGAACCTTTTCCAAAGCTTTGGCTGGTACAGAGAAGAGGAAAGAGCCTTGGATTTAAATTCCTCCATAAAGAGATTAGCAATAATCAGGGAAAGGGGAGAACCCATGGAAACACCACATGTTTGCTCATAGAACTCACCTTCAAAATGAAAGAAAGTAGATTTTAAGAAAATCCTCACTAAATGGGCCGTATCTGGATCAATGATGCGATTAATGACTTCAATGGCCTCATTAATGGGGATATTGGTGAACAGAGAGGCAACAACAAAAATAACTCTTTATTCCTCCTTAGGGTCAACATATTCATGGATTTATCCTTCCTCATGAGGCATGCTTAATGGAGCTTCTGCATCTTTAGGAGGTGAACTAGGTGGTGGATATTGTGGCAATATTTCTCTCATTTTCTTTGGCTCCTTTTGAGACCCTCCTGCTTACACTAGTTTGCATTCTCCTCTTTTGAGCTTGAGCCTTGTAAGAATCTAAAACTTGCAAATAGTTAAACAATTCTTTGCACTAAACAACACCAAAGAAAAACTCTAGCTCTAATACCAATCTGATCTGAAATGATTGCATTAGTTTTGTTGTGGTAAGTGTCTTCAATTTTAAAAACATGTGCATAATTGCCTCTTTAGTTTGCATAGGGATTAAGGATTTTTTCCATCATTTGTAGATGATTTTTAGTGAATTAGAAACATAAAATAAGCATAAATAACACTGAACAATAGTGTAAAATGGAGAAATAAGTCACCACATGAAATTTACACAACAGGCATGATGAGGAAGTTCACCCCTCCTAGGCTACATCTATTGGTCTAGCTCCCAATGGCTTGTCCATCTTTCATTATGCTCAAAATTTTTCTATTACATCTAGTTACAGTGCTCTAAATGTTATTTTCTCTGCATCAATGGCTCCAGAATGCTCCATTTAGTAAAAAATGACTCTTCATTCACTCATAATGGTCGAAAATTGAGTCTCCTACTATTTTTCCCAGTATCTCATATGAAAGCTCCACTAAAAGTGGAGAACTCCACTTAACTGGAGTTAAAATTGGGCTACCCTCCAATTTAGGCGCACCACTATCTTCTCCGCCGAAATTGACTGCACATTAAATTTTACGGTTTGGGCGATGGCCACATGCGCACCCCCAAACCATTACAGAATTTTAGGTTAGGAATAACCCACGCGAAAGCCTCGGTTAACGGTTTGAACAGTGGTATTTGTTGTCAGGTTAATGCATAGACTGCATGATTTGGGTTGACATTTAATTGTTGCCATGTGATATGTAATGGGGACGGCTAGTGGGTTGGGACCGCCAGCCGTTCCCAACCCCCAAATGTAAATGCTATAAACCATAATACAAATACGACATCCAATATGGTTAAGAACTAATGCGTAGGGTGGATGGTAAGGCATATGCATGCTTGGAGGGAGGTCCGGGGGTCGAGCCCTGTGTACCCTCACAAAATTTTAACATGCCATTACAGGGACACGTTGCAGCCTCAGGGGTAGCCACATGGCACCCTATAATTGTCTCTTCAACCCATACCTCAAACCGTACATTGATACTTGTAAACCATAGATTGGTCCTGAGAAAGGAATATTCCAAGAAATATTCTATTTTGCTGATTGTACATCCACTTTGATGACTTGCATCCTAGTCAAACTTGGTCAAACTGTTGCAATTTACTTGTTTGGTATTTCGATTAGAACGCAATATCTTCCTCATACGACATCGGTTTTTTCAAACTATTCGCGGCACCGAAATCAGGAAGACGAGATCTACGAAAATATCCTAGTTTCAACCAAATCATGTAACTTTGATTTTTGAGAAAAAATTATGAACTTCTGATCACCTAATGAGATTCATCTCTCTCTAGTAACACTATGCCTACAAGGGATTTTGTTTGCGAGTATAAGTACATCATCCTGTAATACTTAGGTTCTGTGATTCTTATGTTACCACTGTGAGGAATCCACAACCTCATATTGGTATTGATATCACATCTAATTATGCTTCCACCTCTGATAACTTGATTTCAGACCTAATATTCGATGGAATTTTCCTTTAGAAAGCCCCTCATATGCATTGTTACCAAGCTAAAGACATAATTACGTTTTTCATCCATGACCTATCTAACCTCTCTGTCCTAAAAAGACTCAAGGCATATTTGCTCTATTATAAAAGGACTGGAAAAGTACATAGGAGTAGACACAAAGAAGGATCCTCTTTGGAAAATACACCCCAAAATTACAAATTTCACTAACTAGGTGTACCATATCCCATTAACTATAGCTTGAGGAGAATTTTTTTAAAGGAGGATATTACTAAGGGAATTCAGGCACTAGTGGAATAAGTCCTCAATTCCAAACCAACAAAAAATAATAAACTATACTAAGACAAATATAGAAGCCATGGGATAATTCTTACCCAAACAATTAACAAATTCAATTCATCACTAGAGGAGCGAATTAAAAAAGACAAAATTTTCATTTCTACTACTTCTTGGACCATTATCCCTAGAGGTTGGTGCTATACCTCCTGAAATGCATCATATCTTTGCAAGTTTCCTTCCAACATAATGCCATCATGGAAAATATCATCTCGAGAAGCACACCCTTCATCATTATGACACACTTGCATCGAGAAAACCATAGATATGTCATCCATCAACTTGATCCTAGAGTTGGATGAGAGCTCTCATAACATGGGATTATGTTGTCACCCCTCATAAGGAATTATTCACTTCCTTTCCACTCCATACAGGAATGATTCACTAAAACTTTACTCTACATATAAATAGACATATAATAAATATGTTATATATATAAATTTTTTAATGGTAACGATAGATATATCATATTGGAAGTTTGTAATTGGAGTTGCATAATACAACAAGATCACAAAATGTCAGAGAGGCCAATCAAAGTGAGTCATTCTTAGCCCTAAAATCGAAGCTTAATATATGACAATGGACTATTACATTGTAACATATCATGTAAATATATATATATGTAAAAATACCCTTCAATGAAAAAAACTTTTAGACCTCCCCTACCCTCTAACTTGACTAAGAAGAATTTTCCTCCATGGAGACCACTTCTGAAATTGCAAATTTAAATTCTTTCTTAGTGGAGGGAGTGAGAATTTTTATCTCTATTGTATTTCATGTCATACTTCCTCAATCTAGCACCTTAGATAAACAATATCGTCTTCCACTCTTTTCAATGGAATTTTATGGTCCACTAATAGCTCCATGTTTGCTAAAAGCTCGTGGATAATTTATTATATTGCAATTGAAGTTGAAAAACATCCCCATTCATTAATTCCAATTCCTTATTTCCCATCTGGTCCAAAGATTCTAGATCTTCCTCCTCCAATTTATAACTAGGGCTATGGTTTTTCTACCAAGAAAGTGGCTTGGTCAATTTATCACCCACCAATGTATAAAATTCAGCCAAATCAAGAAAGCATCCAATCTTTTTTTCAAATTACTAGCTTTCCCTTGAAGTGTCATGCACATCCACTCAAAAAAAGTGATACCCATGATCTTCCTAGAGGAAAAAGGAAAATAAACCGATCCACCAAAGTGGCATTCCCCTACCACTTCGTTGCTAGTGCTAAGAACTAAATTGGAACAAACTTGCATTCCTAATTCATAGCTAAACATACTTAACATCTAATACAAATATGCACAAAAACACAAGAAGATTGAGATCATTAACCACCAAATCCACCTTTGAGTTGGAAACTTAATTCCAACTATCATATTTCCTAACACTTCCAATGATAATTTACTTATTTCCCTATGAAACATTGGGGAGAGACCATCTATCTTGCATAATCTTATTAAGGCTATGCACTCAACAATATGATTTATTGAAGAGATGAGCTCAAACTTCTGCACCCATGGGGGAGCTACAACACCACTACTAACAATATACCACCTTCACTATATAGGAACAAGTATGTCATGTGCCTCCCCATGGGCCTACTAACTCCATCTCTATAAATCATTGCAAGTATTTTAATTCCCCACATGTAGAGTTAGGTTGAAGTACCTTGTAATTGCCCCAATGCTAGTGAGAAGGAAATTACATCCGCTTCACCCATTTTACACTTCGAAGGAAATCTCTTATCCACATCATGCGTGCTTTTTTGTGTCCAATGCACGTGGGTTGTATGCCCCTCATTCCTTTTGCTCTCGACCATTATACTAAGGAATAATTAAGAGGCCCTCTCTCCCATTTACTATGATAACACCCATATCCAAGGTTGCTCCTTTATTAGCAAGGAGATCATTCTCCTTATTGTTAATTTGCAGAATATGATACATTGTAAGAGACTCTAATTTTGAAATAGAGACCAGACTCCTTCAAAGATTAAGCCAAATTTTATGTGTAAGGGGGGTGAACCCATTACTACATGCCAAATAGTGAGACAGAAGTCTCTAATAATTATAATATTACTAAGATTTTGTTTTAAAGCCTAGAGCAGTCTACGACATAAGACATAAGGCATAGGCTTCTGTCTAATTGTAAAAACCCACTCCTAATCTCCATAACTATTTTAAGAGACCACTCCTAATCTCCATAACTATTTTAATTCTACTCGTCCCTTGAGGAAAAAAAAACCTCGACACTTATCACCCCTAAAATTTACATAAAATTATTATTATCATTTTCTTTAGTTTATTTAAATCCATTTTAGCTAAGTACTTAAAAATATATATATATTTTTAAATTAATAAAATTTAACTATATTTTAATTTTAAAAATTATTATTTTCAAAGTTGAATATTATATTTATAAAACAAATCAAAAATTTTGAAACTAAATAAAGTCCATCTATTTTGATTCAAATCGATTAGCGAATAATACGAATATAACATAAATATAAAGCAAGTGAAACGGGAGGTCACACCACGTGTTTAATTTCAGATATTTTAGGGTTAGATTCGGCTTTTAGCAATCGATGTAGGTGTGAGATATTTTAGGGCTAGATATTTTTTTTAGCAATCGGTGTAACGAGCTCACGCTTACTTATATCACCTGCTGGTGGGTTGGTCCACCACCATTCTCTTCTGTGGCATCTTGGCAGATTCCGTTTAGGAGCACACTAAGGTTCACCCTATATGTGAGGGTTAGCATTAAAAATACTAATGGAAGTTTTTGAGAGGTATAAAAATAATATATCTCTTTGTGAATTCTTTTAAAAATTTAATAGATATTGTTTTTTTATAATTATAAAATATACTAAAATTACAATTTCAATTACAAAATTTTATTATTATTATTGTTGTTTTAAAATTAAAAAATTAAATTGAAAATTATAATGATGATATGGTTTATTGTAAAATGGTATTAAAATAAATATGGAAAAAATACAAAATAAATATTGTTGATCTCAAACTTTTATTGTATCTATTTTATTTTCATTATTACTTATTATTATTAGTTTAGATTCATTTTAACTCTCAATCTATCAAGTTAGGATCAAACCACTCAAAGCACACATATCTTTTTTAGTGTATAATATATATATATATATATATATATATATATATATATGTTATATTATATAAGTGTATTGTTGGGAAAATTATGGGTTGTCAAAACTTGTTCAAAAACTCTACTTATATTGTATTTTAATAATTATAAATCATTTCATTTGATTAATTTTTTAATTTTAATTTTAATTTAATGTTTACGACGTAAGTCATACTTATTTGAAAACAACATAGCTAAATGCCACCGTGGACTTGTCTGCACGGTCCGATCAAATGTTAGACGATTAAATCATTCTCTGTCGTCGAGTTGAAACGGTTACAGAAATCGGTTACAGAAATTGAAATGATAAACGACATACGGCATAACTAAATCCCTCCTACATTTGCAGAACCTGGACCTAATAACATTGCTCCGTTCGAATATTTGAAAAGTGAAAATGAGGACAACATGAGCAATGAGATCTCGGAGTCCGGGTGGACGATGTATTTGGATCAGTCTATAAGTTGCTGGAGTGATAAAAACGCAGCCAACCAGTTTGATATTCAGCAACTGCAGCAGAAAAAATTTCAGTATAAAGAGGCTGCTGACAGATACAATGACGGATAGCGGTGAAGCGTAGAGAATGACAGTCGCTACCATTCCTACAGTTCCTACAAGAACCTTCTTATGCTTGTGGTCATGTACACCACAAAATGAAGCTATCACAATACTTCCAAACACCACCGACGCACAGGCGACCATCCCGGCCATTTTCCTCTACATTAAACAATTTATAGAGAGCGAGATAGTAAGCGCAGTCCCTCCATATTGCATTAATTTTACCCAAGCGGCTCTTCAGTTAATATTTAAATTAGAAGAAGTATGGTGAAATTCAAATATTTACCTTGGGTTTAGGTGGAGCGAATATAAGATAGATGCAAACAAAGCAGCACTCGAGAAGGAGGCCAATGGCATTGACAACCATAACTACAATGTTATCCCACCCGTTGCTGATGAGAGGGGACCCATAGAACGTGTAGAGAAGAGAATTGAAGAGCGCTATTGTATATGGTAACCCCGAAAAGCTCTCAGTACTTCTCTTTTCTATCACCCTCTTGAATGTTGTACTGTTCACCAATATCACAAAAAATAAATTAGTCTTATACCCAAAATTTTTCATCATTTCTCTGTTCTCCAACGCCCACCAGAAAAATAAGAAAAACACGGTGCCTGGGGTAGGTGGCACAAGCGTTTTTCTTATAGCATTTGCAGTATGGGCATACAACTATATGAGAGGGTGGGTGTATACTTATACCTGTTTCGCCAGTTACAATTTTACTTTGCTTTCTCTGCACGGATATTCTCTCACATGTTGGACTTGAGAAAAACGGTGGTGCTGCATGAGAAACTAGACTTGAGCACATTAAACAAACAGAAAAGTACAAATTATTCATATGGTTTTGGTTGATCGTACCTCTGCAAATGCATTTCATCCCTAGATTGTCTTCCTGGCAACTGTCAACAACACAATGTTTAATATTGAATTCCTATTCCCACAGACATTCAACAACACATTAATGTTAATTATTGTATTCCTATACCCGCGGTCATTTATTTACTATTTAGTATTGACAAATTGTCACGACCTTTGCTTTTGTTGTTGACCGCATAGGTCACGGTCATATTACTTTCTCCCTATATACTAATGGTTATCAGGGCGTCTCTGTTGGTTGAAACTTGAATCTTTCTCTATTTGCTTTACAGGTATCTTAGGATAATTTTCGTAGGTACCTGAAATTCATTTCTGAGTTAAAAATGCGTCCAGATGCATTATGCTTTTGTCAATAGCGTTGTAAGTAAATAGTATTGTGCAAATTTTTATTCATACGCTTATGTCAATGAAGCGCTCGTCTCCATCGTGAATCTTTCCTCGATTTTTATAAGGAATAACCAGGATTCCTTTCAGTATTAAAATATCTCGGAGGTGCCGACGGTTTACACTTTATTCCAGTACACTTTCTTCCCATCAACTTTTTATTATAAGGTGCATGATTTTATTACACGCTCCATAGTGGACATAATAGGCCACTTTTGCATTTTATATTTCCAAATCGTATTAACATTAGATACATAAAATTTCGTATTAGCCGAAGCAGAGAGGACAGCTCTTTAATCATTTGAAATTTTACTGCTAATTCTTCATGTGATGTAGGAGAAGCAAGTGCTTAGGCTAATTTTTTTTAGAAATCTGAGTTATATTGTGTTAACAGTTGTCAAGCTTCAAGATTTTGGATGCTTTGGTAGTTTTTTATTCTGTGGAATCCATTTCCACCATAAATAAAAAAAAATCAAACACTCCTATCATTAAATTTCTTTAGGAAAAATGTGTCCCCCACTCCCTACACAATCATTGCTATAAAATTCCTTATGAAATAGTTTGATCATTTCCTTCATAGTTGTTTATATACATTTTTTTATTTAATGAATAATATGGTAGATTTATATTTGATAATTATGTGTATGGGTAATCTTTATTTTCTTTTCTCACAAACAAAGAAGTCTTTTACAAAAAATTGACTTTTGGATTCGTAGTGACTTTAAAGTAATCATTCTTATTAACAACGAGGTCTTATACAAAAATTTGACATTTGACATTGGATTGGTAGTGAATTTAGAGTTATTATTATTATTATTATGAATTATGTAATTTTAATAACTAAACTTCGAGTTGAGTGATAAAATACTTGTTTCTGAGTGATATTACTTGCTTCAAATTTAGTGATTGTAGTCCTTCTTTCCATTTTTGTTTTCCCTTATTCCTTCCACTTATATCTTTGTCTCTCTTGTTTAATGTTTTTTTGTGTTTTCAATATTTTCCTTTCATTTCTTGGTTATTTAATTTCTAAGTGACAAATGGAGAGAGATAGAGACTTACATGGAGGGGATCAATAAAGGGAAGATTAGAGAGAAATATACATATTTATACATATATCAACATAGAGAGAGTTTGAGGAGGAGTGAGATTTGGAAGAAGACATAGAAAGATAGAGTTATGGGAAGAGAGAAACAGATTGAAGCAGAGGAAGGGGGAGAGAGATGTAGTTTTCATTCTCATTCTTTTAGGGCCACTTTGCTAAAGATTCAATATATGGTAAGTATGTC
This sequence comes from Pinus albicaulis, assembly GCA_034641835.2. Lineage (NCBI taxonomy): Eukaryota > Viridiplantae > Streptophyta > Pinopsida > Pinales > Pinaceae > Pinus > Pinus albicaulis. The sequence continues at coordinate 689,987,169 of CM076569.1, read as the reverse complement.
ACTTAACAAGTTGTTACAAGGAAAAAGAAAAATATGTGTACATGTGTAGTTTCGAGAAGCCAGATGTAGTTTTCATTCTCATTCTTTTAGGGCCATTCCTCTCCCAAGGATTCAATTTATGGCAAGTATGTCATTTAACAAGTTATTTAACAAGTTGCTACAAGGAAAAAGAAGTTTCACATTTCTAAGAAAATAACTGACAAAATCTTATTGAGGTGTTATTATTTCTAATACATATTTTATTAATGATGAGTAAAACCCTGTCTTGAATGCAAAACACAATTTTATTCTTAATGCAAGTTCCATATTATGTTATCAAATGCAAGTTCCATATTATGTTATCTACTTACGACGTTTCCTTTGCAACATCTGGTGCAATTGCTAGTTATGTAATTTTTCCATGAGGTCTATGATCAAGCGCGTTAATTTGTACATGAGGGCACTCCTAGATGTTAATTCATTGGTTCAATTTCCCACCCTAATAAGGTATTATTCTTAGGCATGACCATGATGTAGTCTCACCATTGTAGAACTTATTATTATTATTATTTTTTAATGTAATTTGACCAATTTAAAATCTTTACATACCATAAAATTACAACATCACTCCTATCCTACGCTGAAAAATACTTCTCCACACAATATTTTTCAATATAAAATTATTTAAATGTAGTCCTTATTTTTAAATTTATAACAATATTAAAAAATATATAATGATGTAGGATATCTATACAAGTAAATGATAGCACATAAGTATTATATGTAATGACAATTGACATAAATAATCAATATACGTATTATATGTGATGAAAAATCACTCTCACACACACATATGTACAACAAAAAGTGATTAATTAGTCATTTTTTTAGTAAATTATTTTACTGTTATTTATGTTCATTATTTCTCATCACCTAAAAACTTATTAATTATTATTATGCATTTAAAATACCTAAAAAATAATAATAATTATCATGCCAACTTATAACCATCACAGGGAATCTATTCTTACAGAGTTACGACAAATTTGGAGCATGGAGCAGGTCATAGGTGTAACTATCTGAGTGCTGACATGATATTTTGGGCCTTTTGGAGATTCATATGAGATATATTAGAGTTGGTGGCATGGACATGTGGATGTTGCAGCGAATGACACTTTGCGATGATATGATGGTGTTGTGAGGGACGACAATTTTTTTAAAGTGGTAGAAGATGTCATGTGACCGAGTTATAGTGGGCACAACCATGTGCGATGGGTGGCCGTATTGACTACCTCGGGTTGAGCGCATGACTTGGAGCATCGTTCGGTGGTGTGAAGATGGGCGCGCACATAGAGGGTGCGCCGTACTTCCGAGCGCCCACCTTTGGCAATGAGCAGGTGAGTCGTGTTCACGAGCAGGCGAGTCATGGTAGCGTGTATGGTGGATATGCAAGTCGTGGTGAATTAGCAGTTGAGTTGTGCATGGTGATCACGCTGGGAAAGGGTGCATTGGCAAATTGAGTGCTTGAGCGAGCGCACCTCCATAGCAACCATGTGGAGACCAGCGGGCGAGTGCACCCCCATAGTGGGCATGTGGAGACCATTGGGCAACCTTAGTGCAGAGTTGTGTGGATTGGTGGCACGAACTGACGCCAGTGACCGAACAATGGGTAGCACATGCGATATTCAATATACATTATACAGTTGGGACGACACATTATAGCATGTAGGCCAACGTGTATAACAGTGAGTCGACCATGGAGGAAGGTGAATGGATGAGTCCATTGGGTGGAGTTGAGACTGTCCAACCCATATAAGTACAAGTGAAGGATGAGCGTTCAAAGGCAATATCCAACCATTGAATATAATATTCGAGCTGACCATTGGAACAATGAACAAAGATGAATCGAGCGAGCTGGGAAATAAGCGGACCGTAGTGCGAAGGCCAAAATTAGACGCAACAAAAATTTGGGGTTTCTCAAGTGAACAGACCAACGATTGGAGAGTCTTGGGTGAGTCGGGTTCTGCTGCATGATGCGTAGTGCGTGCAGACCAACGACACAGAGATTCCGGTAGGTCAGGTTAGGCCATAGCACATAACATTCAGGTGTTGCACTACCCATAGACCCGCTACACAGTAGTTCCGGCGAACGTCATAGTTTGGTGACCCAAGCAACCCGAGGTCGCTACGACGGGGCCTGCGGGTAGGGTAACACCGTGAGGTGGTTTGGCAGAACGACATGCAACATAACATGGTCAGGTCACCAGCATGCAAGAAGTTCATGATTTGAACGCATAAGTTTGGGAAGCATGCAGAAAAGGTCACCAGGTGACTCAGAGGCAGTGATGGTTGGCAGGACCGGTTGTGAATGTGTGCAGCGCGAGTTACTGAATGCACAACTAGTAAAATTGTATTTGTATAATACTGAAAATTGTTTATTATATTTATTGGGAAGACTTTAGGGGAGTTTCCCCTCCCAATTATGTATGGGCGTACTTATGTGATGATGAATGCTTAATTGAAATATTTATATCTTATTTCTATTGCATTGATAAATAACACTTGAAGATAATATTGGCTAAGTGTTGTAGTAGGCGTATTCCATATAATTTAGTATTAGTGAAAAGAAAAAGTATAGTGGTGTTGCACCTACTATAAATGGTTGAAAGAGTACCACAAGTATAGGGTCATGAAATGGAGGATAACATGAGCTATCGATTTCACGCATTATTTTCCAACAACATAGGTGCCATGACATACATACAGTGAACAAAATGGGAAATATAACATAAAGAAACATATTAAGGAGGGGGGTTGGGGGGTATTATAGGGGGAGTTGCAAAATAGCCAACATATTCATGCATATGGAAATCAATATGCTCCACCCTTTCTTCCAAACTGCGAAGGAGGTCGTTAGTGCGCCTTTGCTAGAGACACATATAATCCAATTTATCCATGATTTCATTGTGGCCAAATTGAATGTCATTGACGAAATATATCAGCTCGTTACAATCATCATACATTTGATTCCCGAGTTTTTCCGTGTTCAATTGAATATTCCGAATTTGAGCAGCAATAGACTCCAGCGACACTCGAGCTACCACATGCCCCGAGGAACCATCAGCTCACTCATATGTCACCCAGCTATTCGACGAACTCGACTAGGCATCATTGTACCTTTCTAGTTGAACTACTCACTGTGAATTGCCACCCCCACAGTGTGGTCTCCTACGCTATTGAGGAATCCCTGCATACCCACAACACATGATAGGGCGATGGAAGAAATCACCCTTCTAACCCCTCACAACAATAGAAAATAATATAGCTTCAACTAATTCCCCTCAGGAGAATTGCGGGGCTATCTAGCATTGGTCGTCACGGAAAAACACTTCCCACACTCAGGCAAAGCGGGATAGGAATTCGTCATCACATGGATTCAGAAGTTGTTCGCGGCGTCTCGTTCCCTCTTCTATAATTTCCTCGATGTAATTCCTCAAGCTGGTCTTGCCCTTCCCAGCAATGAAAAATCTCGGGGACCCTGAGAAACCAAGGATTTTCTTATAGTACCTAGCAATCACAAACCATCATTCACTCTAGCAACTTTTCCAATGCTCACGAACTAGAAGAGGATAATTCTATTACACGTGGCCAAGGTCTAACAGCCCTGGTTGTTCTCCTCTCAACTCCGTCTTGGTTAGTGGTCATTTCGGCCTTTGATTTTCACAAGAAGCGATGGAAATTAGAGCTCACGAAGGCTCTCAAGTAGGCGGGCCTCCGTTCTTATTCTGAATTCTATGAATCATGTGGTTCCAGATTCTTGTATTTTCCTTGGCCGCGACCAGGGGGTGGTAGGATTTGTAATTGCATTGGAGTTAGCTTGTTTCCAAAGGAGGATTTGAAGAAACCATATGTGCTTCACGATATCGCAATTCAAGAAAAATCTACAGTTTTTCCTACACTCAAGATGAGATTATTAAACCAAATCTGGAGAATTTTACAGTCTTTATGAGAACAATCTCAGGTCCCTTCTATATAAAGTTCAAAGCCACTCTTCACTTACAGTATCAGATGAGAATCCCCTCTAACATTATCAAATGAGAATCCCCTCCGACATTATTTGGCTCTTTCATGGAGGTAGATAGCTTGAGGATCTGAAATATCTCGGAGAATATGACATAGCCAAGGATGCCTCTAAGAGGTGGAACTCAAGGTTGGGTTCATACTCCTCACCCGAACCCAAATCCTTTAAAGATGTAACATTCACCTCCAAACCCTAAATATATCTTAAGGCTAGCATTCATTTTGGATAGGAAGTGGACATTCTATCTCTTAAATTGGTTGATCTTGCAACTGTGTTTCTACAGATTCTGAAAGACAAGTGATTATTTGTGCTTTTAATGGGATTTTTCTATCAGAATTTTCTCTTTACTAATAGGTGAACCAAAACTGGTCTCAGAATACAATGGTGCATTTTTATTCAAAAGGATTCTTTTTATTTCTCTTTAAAAATTTAGAGGATCAACAAAAGGTTTTTAATGAAGGCCCCTGGGGTTCTCATTTCAACCATGGTTTCCTGATTTTTATCTTTCCATGAAGACTTTATAATATGCCATTCATTTGACTCAACCATAAATCTCATTGGATGTGGGAAACTAAATAGGATGCTTCTTGGGAATAGACATTGAAAGGCTTGAGAAGGAAATTGTGGTGTTTCTTCACATGTGTATACGTAGAGCTCAGTAAAGGGTTTCCAAACAAAGTCCTTCTCAAGAAAAGGGATCGTGTTTATTCACCATCGATGGACTATGAATACACTACCTTCCATAGAAGATCCATAGCTCAGTCATCTTCAGAATGACTGCCCTATCCCCACTCGGATGCTAAGAAAAAAAACAATGGATGACAAGATCTAAAGGGAACAAAATGATCCAAGAAGACTTCAATTCAAAATAAAAACAACATACACTGATAAAAGACAAATTGTTAAATCAAATCCTTTAAACTAAACTCAGCCACATGTATAACCCTCCCATCCCTCAGCAGAAGAGGCTCATTCTTCAACTAAATATGCAAGAGACTCAATGATAGTTTTGGCTCCATCAATGAGTGGACACAAACATGTCCACTAAGTGATAAGGAAACAACAAATATTGAAGAACCACGGGTAATGAAACTAATTCAAGGAAATGTCATCATTGTCTCATCTACATCTCTTCTTAGGAATGCAGGAAATGTATTGTCTAGTATTATGCTTACGAAACGAATTCAAGAAAATGTCATCATTATCTTATCTACATCTCTCCTTAGGAATGTAGGAAATGTATTGTCTTGTTTTATGCTTATCTGTAATAGATGAAATGATGTAATTTGTAATTTTGATGAAATACAAATCAACTATATATGTGTCTTTCAAAATATTTATTTTAAAATTTTAACTTATCAAATTAAAATGTTTTATTATTATTATTAATAAATAAAAGTCTAATATAAATTTAAATTTAATTATGAAAAAAAATCATATAATCATAGTTCAACAATTGTGATTTAAAAAAATTATATATTATATTTTCTTATTAGTTTAACTTCGTAGAATTTTTAAAATTATAAATATTATTTTGAAATTGCATAATTTAAATTTATAGGAGTTTTCATATGGCTAGATGCATCTAGAATTAAAATTAAAATCTAAATAAGAAAAAGTGATAATTTAAGAACAAGTATATAGTTAGATTATAATAATAATTATTTAAAATCTATTATTTAAACTTATCCAATTAAATATATTTTTAATCATAAATTAAAGGAAAAACGACTATTCATTTTCATAAATAAAATGTTTTGATTTAACTTCATCACTTCTCTGCATTTCAAAAGTGGACCATTAATCATTGTCATGGGTCTTTAATGCCAATTAAATTAACTACACCTCGCTCTGCGGTTAATCTCTCGTGTTACCATTTCTCCCGTGCTTTAGTAGACCTAATTCTTATGTAGTGTTAGGTGTCTTATTTTGCGCTACACTTCATATTGTTGTGATGGCCATATTACAATTTTGATTTCCATTTTAGTCTCCACTCTCAACACATGTATTGTAATATTTCGAGTGAAAAACGAACCCACCCATGGACCTTTTGATATGATCCATTGAATTTTTGTTTTATTTAGAAAATCCAATTTCTTTATTAACTTGTATAAAGATGTTGAATTTGTAGAATATGGCCAGTGTTGAGGTAAATCAATGATGTTTTTCATGGTGCCCTGTTATGCCGAGTGTCGATTTCATTTCCATAAATTTCGATTTGATTGATTCATCTGTAATGAGATCTATGAATCCCAACTTCCATTTAAATTTGCATTAATCAAAATATTTACCAAGTATGCGGTAATCTGATGATGGGTTGTTTGTTTGTTCTAGATTCCATTGTGCTAGTTTAATAGATTTCATGCAAAGAATAAGTGAAATCAGAGAAGAAACTATGAAGGTTATCGATATTGTAATGTTATGTATGCATTAAGTGCCCATGCTTCTCTGAAGGTTATCGATATTGTAATTTTATGTATGCATTAAGTGCCCATGGGAGGATGAAGTAGCCCATGCAACCACTATGGCTTAGAGTCATGATAAAGGGGAGAAACATAATTATCTAATGTTTCCAGATCTATGAATCCCAACTTCCATTTAACTTTGCATTAATCAAAATATTTATGAAGTATGCGGTAATCATATGATGGGTTGTTTGTTTGTTCTAGTTGCCATTGTGCTAGTTTAATAGATTTCAAGCAAAGAATAGGTGAAATCATAGAAGAAACTATGAAGGTTATCGAGATTGTAATGTTCTGTATGGATTAAGTGCCCATGGGAGGATGAAGTAGCCCATCCAACCACTAGAGCCTAGAGTCATGATAAAGGGGAGAAACACAATTATTTAATGTTTAAGGAAAAATTGGGAATTTTTTTTGTTTCAGTTAGGGAAAAAAGTCCAAATTGGGGGTCTCACTTGCAACCCCTCACATTAGAGTGAACCCCATGAGAAAATATACAAATATGGGGGAGTTGGAATCATTTTGGATCATCAATTTAGATTGGAATATCTCTTATTTTCTTGAGCCTAAGGTATAATGGTTTTAAGACTCCTTCTTGATTAGTTTCGGTGGAGGTGATCCCACCCTAGCTAATCCCCCCATCTAGTTTTAGTGGAGTTGACCCCACCCTACCTAGATACCTATTATCTTTGTTCTAGCACAACAAATAATATTGAATAAACTGGGTCACATCTTGAAGTATCTCTCCATGGTTACTCATTTGGTTAACACAACTTTATTCAAGGAGCAACGAAAGGTCATCAACTATCTATGGAAAACCTGAACTATTAACTTCGCACAAAAAGCAATTTTTTTGAGAAAATTGAAAGGATTTAGCGAAAAGGTCTGAGGTTATATAACTCATTGTAATGAATACATTGTTAAGCCATGGTTTCCTACAAGTAGATTGCAGGACACAAACGCTCGCAGGGCTACAAGCCATAGTTGTAAGCCACAGTCATAGGTCTGCAAGCCATAGTCATCTCAGAAAAACAAGTCGAGGGTTCCGATAGAATAATTTTATGGTGAGTAGAGAGGAAAACTTGATCACAAAGCTCTGAATCCTATTTGTTGGCAGTAAACTCGAAAAAAATGGGGAAATTATAACTAAAAGAGGACACAACAAAATAATTTCATCAAAGACACATGAAGAACACAATAACCATGATACAAAGCCTTACAAAGACAACAAATGGGAAAAGAAACAATGTTTCTCCCATTCATCACCTTGAAATACACTATTAGGATCAAGAGCTTTTGGGAGTCACCCAATGGATTAAATGTTATGAAACCAGCTCCAAAAATAGAAGAAAAGAGAGATCAACGTTAGAAATCAGCCACTTCGAGGGGGAAACCTCCAATACATTACATAAATGAACAATTCTTGAATGATAAAAATCACCAAACCTCCTTTCTATATATAGGAGTTCATGGGGCCACAATGTAATCCTAGACGACCTAACAATAATAATGTAAGGGCACAATAATAACAATATGGGGGTTACATGGGTATAACAATAACAATAAGGGGATTACACTAACAACAATAAGGGACTATACTAGTTATATATGGACCTAACATGCTCCTCTCCTTCAAAAAAGTGTTGTCCTCAACGCTTGAGTAGCTCTGGGTGCTTTTGTATAAAATTCTCATCCTCCCATGTAGAATCTTCAGTGGGTATGTTCTTCCATTTTGTAGCTGTCGAGTTGTTTTTTCCGTGACTTCTTCAGGTTCCAATATGGTTTTTCCTTCCTCATCAAGTTCTAGCAATATTGTTTAAAATGGAAGTTTGTCCCCTATAACCTTCTTTGAGCATGAAACATGGAAAACTAGATGCACTCATGAAGAAGTAGGAAGCTCCATAGTAACAATATTTTGCAACATGTAAGGACCATAGTACTTTGGCGATAATTTATTATCTTTCTTAGCTTGCTTGAAAGACATTTGTTTGTATGGTTGTAGCCGTAAAAATACCCAGTCTCCTACATCAAAACTTCTCTCGCTGCAATGTTGATCTGCCTGTTGTTTCATTCGATTTTGTGCCAAATTTAGGTTATCCTTTAAGAGATGGAGAACTTCTTTTTGATGCTCGATGTGATATTCCACTACTTGAACCCTAAAATTTTCCCCTAAAGAAGATGTGATGGATGGTGGATGATATCCATAAAGTGTCATAAATGGGGTCATTTTTGCTGCAGTATGGAAGGAAGTGTTATACGACCATTCAACGAGAGGTAACCACTTGACCCATTGTGATTTCTTATCAGATACAAAACAACGAAGATACCCTTCCAAACATTTATTCACTATCTTAGTTTGACCATCGGATTGAATATGATAAGATGAGCTGCGAGCTAGTTGAGTACCCAAACAAGAAAATAATTTCGTCCAAAACTTTCCTGTAAAAATGGGATCTTTGTCACTTTCAATAATCTTTGGGTTTCCATGTAGCTTTTGAGTTGTTTCCATAAATGCAGTAGAAATTGTACTTGCTTTAAATGGATGAGATAGCACAAAATGTGCATACTTGGTAAGTCTATCAACTACCACCATGATGACACTCTTTCCTTTGGAGTAAGGTAAAAATGTGATAAAATCCATTGAAATCTCCTCCTAATGTTGACTTGGAATGGATAAAGGTTGTAGAAGCCCCATTGTCTTACTTGTTTCAACTTTATTTTGCTAGAAAACCAAACATTCCGCCACAAACTTTTCAATATTAGATTTTAGGCCATCCCAAAAAAATTCTTTCTTCACCCTATGGTAAGTTTTTAAAAATCCTGAGTGTCCTCCTAAAGGAGAAGTGTGTAATTCCAAAATAATATTTTGTTTTAGTTGGGAATTCTTCCAAATATATAAGCGATCTTTGTACCATAAGGAATCATTTTTCCAACTAAATTTATCAGATGTACTAGGATCTTGCTACAACTTTTGAATCAGTGTCCACACTTCTTTGTCCTTCTTCCATTCATCCCTTGCTTCGGTTATCCAATCTGGTTGGATAATAGAAAAGACACAAAGCAATGCTCCCACCTCTTCATCATTTCTTTGAGAGTGCATCTGCAACAACAATTATCTTCCCTTTTTTGTATATGATTTCAAAGTCGTAACCCAACATATTTGTGACCCATTTTTGCTGATCTTCTAAAGATAGTCTCTGTTCCAAAAAGTGTTTAATACTATCATGATCGGTTTTTACCTTGAAGTGTCTTCCCATTAGGTAAGGTTGCCATTTCTTTTGTGCATGTAGTATTGCCAACATTTCCTTCTCATAAATATACTTTTTTAAATACTTTCATTTGATTGGACGACTTTCAAAAGAAATGGATCTTCCTTCTTGCGTTAACACGGCACCAATTCCATTTCCTGAGGCATCACATTCCACAATAAAGATTTTTGTGAAGTCTGGTGTAGCTAAAACTGGTGCTAGGCACATTGCATCTTTAATATGTTCAAAGGCCTTAGTTTCTTCAGTACTCCATGAAAATGCATATTTCTTCAATAATGTTGTTAGAGGTGCCGCTATTCTCCCATAATTCTTAACAAACTTGCGATAATACCCTATTAACCCAAGAAATCCGTGCAACTGCTTTATGGTTGTAGGGACTTTCCATTCCTTAATGGCTTTAATTTTGTTAGGGTCTACTTTAACACCCTCGTGAGATACAATATGACCTAGATATTCCACCTCTTATACTCCAAAGAAACATTTGGATGTTTTTGCATATAATTGTTTCTCCTCCAATAGTTTGAGCACCCTGTCAACATGTTGAACATGATCCTTCCAAGACTTGATGTAGATTAGTATATCATCAAAAAATACTAGCACAAATTTTCTAAAGAAGGGTTTGAAAATGGAATTCATCAACCCTTGAAATGTAGAAGGTGCATTGGTAAGGCCAAAAGGCATGACCAAAAATTCATAATGACCCTCATGAGTTCAAAATGTTGTTTTCAAAATATCTTCAGTCTTCATTCTAATTTGATGATATCCTGAACGAAGATCCAACTTAGTAAAATAAATTTCTCCATGTAATTCATCCAATAATTCATCAATCACAGGAATGGGAAATTTATCATTAACAGTGAGCTTATTGAGCTCCCTATAATCCAGACACATGCGCCGTGATCCATCCTTCTTGTGCATCAATACTATTGGAGCAGAGAAAGAACTTTGACTAGGTTGAATTATACCAGCCTCTAACATTTCTTTAATCATATGTTCAATTTCTCTCTTTTGGACATAAAGGATATCTGTAAGGCTTGATGTTTGGAGGAACACTTCCTGGAATCAAATTAATATCATGATCATGATCATGAATAGGTGGAAGTCCTTTGGGAGTTTCAAACACCTTGGAATGATTTTCCAATGCTTTTTGGAGATCTGGAGAAATAGATGATTTTGATGTTGGAACTTCTAGTGAGCATAATTGTGCAATTATGCCTCGTTGTTATTTCTTCAGAAGATTTGTCATGACATTAGAGCTTATTATCTTTCCTGGCTTCCCTGCAATACCCCGTAATTTGATTTCCTCTCCTTCTAAAAAAAATTTCAAGAAAATTTCTTGAAAATTAAAAGCTATCGTCCCCAAAGATTGTAACCATTGTACTCTTAGTACAACATCAACACCTCCCATTGGATTGGAAAGCATTGGACTATTCAATACATATTCTCCCATGGCTAGCTTGATATTATGGCATTTTTTAGAGAAATTTATAGTTCATCCATTTGCAACCATCACTTGACATTCTGTTGCTGGGTATATGAAACAATTCAATTCCTTGGCTACCTTACAATGAATAAAATTATGGGTACTGCTCGAATCAATCAACACTATTACTTTTTTCTTCTTGATATCTCCTTCTATCTTGAGAGTTTGAGGAGTGGTAATTCCTGCCAATTCATTACACGATATGGTCAAACTCATTTATTCTTCTTCTAGGGTTGGTTCATGGTGTATATCTTCTTCTTTTGAAGTTTCTTGTTCATTTTCTTCCTCCTCTTCATAATTTGTGTAAAATAATTTCTTCTCAACACACTTATGACCTTTAGTGAATTTGATATCACAACTGTAGAAAAGCCCTTTTTCTCTTTTTTCTTCCAATTGTTGTGGTGTCAACCTTGTAGGTTGTGGAAATCTAGGAGTAGCAACACTTCCATCTTTATAGATGTGAGTGGTAGGCTTCCTTGTCACCATAATTTTACATTAAAATTTTCTTGCCAACGTGAATTCCTTCTACAATGAATAAGGTTCCCAAACGCGAACTTCATGTTGGATGTTATCCTTTAAAGTCCCTATGAAGACATCAATCTTGTGTTCCTCTAGAATATTATTTACCCTTATATTCAATTTTTGGAAGTCCTCAATGTGCTCGCCCACTAAACCCTTTTGTTTGAGATTTATCAATTGGCTAAAGAAGGTGTTGCTCTTTCTATCCTCATAATGTGCTATCATTTCCTTCGTAAGAATTGACCAAGTGACATTTTTTTTAACGGGAGCAAAGCCATCGATACCATAACAATGTATTTTGTTCTAAATATAAAGTTTCAATGCATACCTTTTGTGTTTTTTGCACATTATTGAGATGAAAATATTGCTTCATTTGTAGTATCCATGTTACGGGATCCTTGCCATCAAACTTCCTCATGTCCATTTTTGGAATATGGTGGTTCTTCCCTCCAACATTAGAGTTTTTGAAATCACGATTAACATTTATTTTGTTCTCGTCATGAGTTTCCTCTACTATATTCTCACCATTAGTAAACATTTCTTGTATCAATTTAGTCAAACCTTCCATGTCTTCTTTTAGATCATTCTTCATGTTTTCCATTTTTTTCATCGATCTTAGCTTCCATGTCATCCATCTTAGATTCCATTTCAACTTCCATGCCATTCTTCAAACCATCCATCTTAGATTCCACGCCTTTATTCAAACCATCCATCTTAGTTTCCACGCCTTTTTTCAAAACTTCCATGTCATTTTTTGTTGCTCTTTGCGAGAGCGAAATTTGTTTCACTTGATCTTGTAATTTTGATATGTTATGTTACTTTCTTCATCTTCATGAGTCATAGTAGAGCCTTCTAAAGGCTTAATGGGTGTTGAGTTCTTTTTAGGGGGGCATTTTAGAACCCAATACTGATATATTCTACAATATTCCCTTGGAATCAATTCAACTTGATTCTTCAAACAAGACTTATGCAATTCAGAAAAACAAATACACACCTTTTTCTTGCTTTTGAGGAGCTCGATATTGAAATTGAATTATCTCTATAATTGTGGATCCTCAATATCTGAAATTTGGCCCTGTAGTAGCCCTTCGACGCTTCTTTCAAATGGCACAAGTCTGACCTAATTTCGATTCTTCAAGACAAATTTATGCCCAATCTCCCACAATGACCTAATTATGGACTGGTTAAGTAGAGTGAACTTGTATGGCATGCCATGTGTCACTTTTTTCTCCTTCGGCTCTGAAATTGATACAAATGAAACTAAAGTCCATGTACTTGTAGCCACTTTTTACAGAATTCCATCTGATGCTCAAAGAGAGATTTATGATGATTTTCCCACAGTCATCTCTTTGAGATGAAATTCAAGAGCCTGAAACAAACCTAAATTCCACAAATCATAGCTTTGAAAATATTGCAAACCAAGATCTGAAATTTCTACAGGAGGTTCCTCAGGATTGTAGCTTCTCTCTGTAAAAATTTCAGCTTCTAAACCTTCATAGATAGAAAATTATAGCAAAAATTCCATGATGACCTGTTTCAGGTGAAATTCAAGAGCCTCACAAATCCCTAACTTCCACAGATCATATCTCTGAAAATGTTGTGAACCAAGATATAAAATTTTTACAGGATGTTCCTCAGGATTTCGGCTTCGTTCTGTGAAAATTTCAGCTTCTGAGCCTTCGTAGAAAAAAAAGTTATAGCGAAAATACATGATGATCTGTTTGGAGCAGCGAAACCCTAGAATCCAAAGCTCTGATACCAAATGTTATGAAATCATCTCCAAAAATAGAACAAAAGATAGTTCAACACCTTAGAAATCAGCCACTTCGAGGGTGAAACCTCCAATACATTACATAAATGAACAATTCTTGAATGATACAGATGACCAAACATCCTTTCTATATATAGGAGTCCATGGGGCCACAATGTAATCCTAGTCGGCCTAACAATAATAATGTAAGGACACAATAATAACAATATGGGGGTTACAGGGGTACAAAAATAAGAATAAGGGGGTTACACTAATAACAATAAGGGAATATACTAGTAATATACATGCCTAAATTTTAATGCCCCCTAAAGGAGATCCATCCTATGATCTTGTACTCGATGAGGGAAATAATAGATTGAAGAAAACTTATAGTGAAATCTATGTTAAATAAACCCATAAAGAGAAAGGTGCATTAGAGGTCAATATGTGGCCACATTCTTCAATTGCACAAGGAAACAGGGGTTCTAATGTTGCTTTAGAGGATTTTCTGAGGGAATTTTCTGAAAATATCCATCCTTTGGAGGAGGATCATGTGAAAATATTGAACATTATCACATGGTTTAAAAGTATTGTTCAAGGTGTGGAAAATCTATAAGATGCTTCTGTGACACCATTTGGATATTTTTTGTCTTACCTCTGCACATGATGATGGGGTGATATATATATTTCCATTGATTTATCTACATCTCAAAAAATTTCAACCTCATCATGTGCAAAGGAGGTGCAGCTAGAAAATTTTCTGAAAGTTCTAAGAAAAGTAGAAAATCCTATTTGATCTAAAATAGGCCCTACTGAGAGGAGGTGCAGCTAAATACATGAAATTTATTCCAAATGAAAGGATTAGTTTTCTCATTTTTTAGGACCATTACTCTCATATTTCCTATTATATCTCGATTAATAATGGTTTAAGCATGTTTAATTCGAAATTTCTCTATTGGATAAGTCAATTAAACATAAGGTTCAAAGATTTGGTTTGCCTGATTAAGTACTCGGTGAAGGAACATAATGTAAATGACCCAAATTCAAGGACATTAAATTCATTTTCCTTGACCTTACTAATTATTTTAACCTTATAAATGCATTCTCTGTTGGTGTCTGGATATGAACACGATTCAATCCTTTTCCCACATAAATTATCAACCCAAGGGTGTTAGTTATTTCAAGACTAATGGGAAAATATATGCATATACAAGCACATGGTCTGTTGTGAATCACAGGTGTAATCTATAACACAAATACCATTGTAACAACAATAAATAAACTACATAAATAAAAAGCATCCACAACAATAAACATAACTGTAACAACAATTAAAGAATCACACAAAACGCAGTTCTGAAAGAAAAGAAAGAAGAACGCAACACCTGATCACAAGAGTGGGCCCAACTCTTGGATCAGGGCTGCGGAAACTCAAGGATTATAGAAGGAACAACGAGCTGTTGTGTATTCGATTAATAATAAGAAGATTAATTACAAGATCTATATATGTGTGAGGATCCCCAAATTTGCACCCCGTAGGCTTCTTTATACCATAGTCTTGAGATCCCCCAATTTCTCCCAACAACTCCATTGTTACGAAAATACATATTGTTACAACGACCACCGGATTGCCCAACAAGAAACCGTAAGAAAGCCAAAGATAACGCTGATAAATCCATGGCTGTTATGTTGTAGTAGCAAATAAGGAAGGTGCTAGAAAATGATGGCTTGTGCCTTGTCTTGCGGTCGTGACGTGCCTGTTGTAGCCAAATCTGGAGAATTATAGGAGTTAATACATAAAAAGGTAAAACCTCCATGAAAATTACATCATTAATCAAAGATCCCATAAAATATAGGAGAAAGGGTTTTACCTTATGCTTTTAAGATGAAAAATGGCACAAAGAGATAGAAAGGTAGGGTAAAAATGAGAGAAGAAAGTATACAAATCCGGTGCCCAACATCTCCCCCAAACTGATCTATCTTCATGTCCTCATGCAGCTCGTCATCTCCTCAGGTCCGGATTGGACTGACTGTGATCAGAATGAAGCTCTTTGAGGTCATATTCTACAGCCATCTCTGTTCCTGGTGGCTTATATCCTTATGTCAAAACAACGTCTTTCCACCAGTGAGGTTCAACATTATAAGCAGTAGTATACTATTCAGCTGCCAGCCATAAAAGGGGAAATCGAAATCTCAATCCCATCCATCTAACCCCATAGGTATGAATACATGCCACATAACGCGGCATTCTTTCCAAGGCACGTGCAAAGTTAGGTGCCCCAAATGGTTCTCTTCCCTTGACGGCTGAAGAAGACAACATCCGTCTTTTTTGATAACTATCCAGGGATTCCTGGAGAAATGTCATAATCTGGCTGACACACAGGTCAACACACCACTTCTTAGTTGTCGTTGCGTGTTCCTTTCATCCCTCAATCTGTAGAAAGGTATAATGCTTATTGTAAATATTCGCGGATTGACCATGCTCTCTTCTTACCATTAATGGTTTTCCGGCTTGATTTTCTTCAAATTTATCCCAAGCCTTTCTTCATTTAATATGATTGATGGTATAGGAGGTGAAAGCCCTTAAATGGATGTCCCCCACGAATGGAACGAGATTAAAGGACTGATCATGCTTTAAATAATACCCCTGCACGTAGAGCTCACACATTAAATGTTGTCCTATAACATCATGAATATTTAAAATATGGAGAAATTGAATGGGGTCTTCAATTTCGTACCAAATCTCCTTATATATACTTTCAAGACAAAAGTAAAGAAATTGCTCATGAAGGAATAAGGCATAGCTATGTGCAGGAGGTCTACAAGCCATTACCTATTGTGCTAGGGAGAACATCTTCTCCTTATCTATCTTTAGCAACTGAACTTGTTCTTCCAACTCTTCTATCCTAGCCTTCTGTTTGGCTTGCTTTAGCCGAGCCTTGTATAATTGATCTATGTACCCTATAATGACTCCAACATCCTTTTCTCAAATCCTAGTTGTTTCTTTCTTGTGGTCGCTCACTGCAGACTGCCATTTTTTAATTTCGGCGACCAATACAAATTCCCAACCTTCAAACAATTCTTCGATTGGGCCGGTCTTGGGAGCCGCAGTGGAGACTTCAACCTTTGGCTTTATTGACCTCCATTTGTAGACCTTTACCTTCATTTTTAGTCGTGAAAATTGCTTCTTCAAACTCTGAATTTCTCTTTTCAGTCTGATGGTTTCACTGAATTGCAGCTGGTACCTCTTTTTAAGAGGTAACCTTCTTTTCTCACACTGTTCAACCCATTCTTGTTTAACAGTAAATTCAGTTTCTGGGACTACAACAGGCTCAAAAGGCGGCAGAATGCCCCCGGCATCTTCTCCCAATCCTTTTGTCAAACCCTCTTGGTCAAACCCCCGACCCACAGGTCCTTCTTCTTGTAAATTTCTTCCGGAAACTTCAGCTGTTTGGTCGGAAATTTCATTGAACTCTCTGTGTTCCGATAATTCTACAGGACCTATTTCTTCCTAGTGAGCCTCCAATTGTTCCAGTTCAGTAGTGTCTAGGCCATCCCTGGCCGAGTCAAAAAATTTTAATACTGCGGGAACAACAAATTCTTCCACTAACCGTTTATGCGAGCAAAATCCCCTTGCCCCTCTGGGCATCATGGACTGGAACGGAGAACAGGGAACGAATCCCTCATCATCATTCCCGGGTTCATCCAGGACTTCATGCATTACTACCTCAACCGGAGTCGATGCTGGTTCTTGTGGAGCAGCATCGATTCCATGGCTCAATTCCCTTCTTTCCTCTTGCCCTTTTCTGATCACTTCTTCTTCATGGGTCGATACTGGTTCATGTGGAACAGTATCGACCACCCAAATCATTCCTTCTTTATCCTCTTTTTCTCTGGGAATCACCATCATTTTCTCAGTTGATACCAACTCTTGAGTTCCAACATCAATTACGCGGGTCAACTCCTCCTGTTCTGACTAAATTGGGGGTGGTTCTTGTGTAGCACCCCCAACTGTATCAACATCCATTTTTATCAGAGCAGGTGATGATGTTTCTTGCGAAACATCATCACTTGCCATTTCTCTGTCCACAATTCCATCTCTTTGTTCTTCATTGGCAAAGGTTGTCGACTGTATCAAAATATCAATTTCTTGCATAATTTCCATAATCCCTTCCTCTTTGAGTTCCTCGAGCGAAGCTAGTTCTTGCATGGCAGGTTCTTCTGTGTTGCTAATCAGCTCTTCCATTCTTATTTCCTTTTCCATGGATTTTTCTAGTGAGGCTGGTTCTTGTGTGAAAACCTCGTCTTCATTGTCGATTGCTTCCTCCATACTCATTTCTTCAGGTTCCTCCTGATCAATTATCATCTTCTCTTCCTCAGGTTCTTCCTGATCAATCTCTATTTCCATTTCCTCAGTTTCCTCTTGATTGATTTCCTCTGAAGGTTCTTCTTCCACCTAACCAGCCAAAGAGGCTGGCTCTTCTTATTTAGCAGCTACCATAACTACTACCTCTTCTTCTGAGGATCCACAGAGTTCCACCCAAGAAACCCGTAGCCTTCCTATTTCATACACGACCAATAATCGCACCACTCCATGGTTAGAGAGCACTGCCATCATTTAGCAGGATCACTGAGCAGCCTATGGCATATGCTACAATTTTTTTAATAGAAAGAATGGCATATTTAGGGCATGCTCTTGATTTTTTGGAAATCGGAGGTGCATTAGAATTTTAAAGTGATAGTCGAATAGAGCTGAGGCATGACCCTCACAGGAAATGTATTTAATTACGAAACCTGCAACTTCATTCCAAGGATACGGTACAGTTCTGCGCTCGTATCCCCTGCCCAATTGAACTCCACTTTCTCCTTCTTACAAAAACAATTCGGGAAACTTCGGGAGAGAAACCTTTCGAGCAAACCATTGCTACCCTTGTTGTCTCAGCCCGCTAACCTCTATAATTAATTCCTCTGTAACAAGAAATTCTAGACCTCTAACCCACGAATGATCCTCCTCTAAATTGTGTGCAAATTCCATTATGATACCTCCATCGAATCCCTGCAATTTTTCAAAGTAGACATCCCAACCTGCGTCGACAAAAAATTTCCAAACCTCTGGATTGCTGTGAACTGAAACTATGTTTTCAGGCTCATGCTGCACATCCATCCCACCCATACTATGCAGACTTGTAGCAGCACTTCCTATAGCAGGAGACCGTTGTGCACAGTGGTGGGTACCGGATTTGGAGGAACATTATAGTGAAAATGGACAGGTGGTAACAGTAAATACGATTGGTAGTTCTCAAAAACCAAGAAAAATCATAAATAAATATGGTATGTGTGGTAGAATAGGAATAATAAGTACTCGTATAGGATAGATGAGACATTTTGTGAATCCCAATAGGATTAAATGATGGTACCACGTATTGATGTGATCTATAAGGTTTACCATGAGTGACTTGTCATTCTTAACTTATGGGGTAATTATTACATTGTACTTGGCATGACGACACCCCCACCCCCCCGACTTAAATTTTTTACGTCCACGACATTAAAATATTCACATGGGATATTTAATTAAATCAGTACAAGTCATGTGGAGGTGTACCTGACGACCTACCTGGATGATGGGATGGTGTAACAGCATCAGTGTAACAACATCGGAGTAATAGCATCAGTGTAATAGCATCGATGTAACAACATGTGGTGTAACAGAATCCGGTGTAACAACATCAGTGTAACAGCGTCAGAGTAACAGCATCGATGTAAGAGCATATGGTGTAACAGCATTGGTGTAACAGCATCAGAGTAACAACATGTAACAGCATCGGTGTAACAACATCAGAGTAATAGCATCGGTGTAACAGTAAGATGAGTAGCAGCATCCGAGTAACATCGTCCGGTGTAGCAGCATCTGAGTAGCAGCAACCAAGTAACAACAACATGAGTAGAAGCAACCGAGCAACAACATCCTAGTGTAGTAGCATCGGAGTAGCAGCAACCAAGTAACAGCAACATAAGTAGTAGAAACCGAGTAACAGCCTCTGGTGTAGCAGCATCGGAGTAGCAGTAGCCAAGTAACAACAACATGAGTAGCAGCAACCGAGTAACATCATCTGGTGTAGCAACATTGGAGTAGTAGCAACCAAGTAACAACAACATGAGTAGCAACAACCGAGTAACAATATCCAGTGTAGAAACATCAGAGTAGTAGCAACCAAGTAGCAGCAACATGAGTATTCCTCGATTTTATTTTTAATCCTTAGTCGTAGCTCTTGCAAAAAGACAAGAAAATAGAACAAAATTATTTATTATTATAATTATATATATATATATATTTACAGCGAGGGTGCAGAGGAAAGATTCTCTACACTGATAACCTTCAAACCAGATTTCTTAGAGAGTTGTTTAATGAAAGCATCCTTAGAGGTCGACCAATGGTATAGTCTCAAGCTATGTCCATTGACTATAAAGGAAGTACGTGTATCGTCAATTGTGACTAACCTGACTGTTCCATTATCAAATACAACATTCACCTCATAAGGTCCCATCCACTGAGTGCAAAGCTTTCCCTTAAAATCCTTAAAACAAGAGTCATAAAGTAGTGCCCAATCTCCACTTTGAAACACCTTGTTTCTAATAAACTTATCGAGCCATTTCGTCCTCTGCTGTTGAATAGCAGTAGTTCACTGGAAAGCCATTGAACGTGTTTCATCAATTTCATTGAGCTGAGCCAATCGGTGTTTCTAGGCATCTGATAGATATAATCCAACTTCCAAAGCCGTTCTGAGCATGCTAATTTCAAATTCAATTGGAAACAATGGGGATTTCCCATAAACCAACTCGAATGGTGGAAACCTAGTTGTATTATTCCATGTTGTTCTGTATGCCTATAAAGCTTCTGGAAGCTTCTGAGCCCAATCATGAGGATGGTATGCCACAGTTTTTGTCAAAATATTCTCTAATATCTTATTTGTGCTTTCCACTTGTCCATTCGCCTGGGGATGTTATGGAGATGTCACTCTGTGCTTGACCCCATATTTTTTCATAAGCTTTGATATCTTGTGTGATGTGAATTATGCTCCTCCATCTGAAACAACCTCTCTTGGAGTACCATACCGAGCAAAAATTTCTTCAAATAGAAAATTTGAGACTACTTGCTTTATTGCTTTCGCGACTGCTTTGGCTTCTACCCACTTAGTAACGTAATCAGTACAAGCCAAGATGTGTACTTTCTATTGGGAGGGTGGGTTAATGCGTCCAACGAAGTCAATATCCCATTTCTCGAAAGGTTCGAGAACTAGCTGTGCCTACAAAGGCATTTCATATTCTTTATTGGGCTGCCCCATATGTTGGCAACTATCACACCTCCTGACATAATTCTGAGCATCACGAAAAATGGAAGGCCAGTAATATCCCATTTGTAGCACCTTATGGCCTGTTCTTTTTTCTGCGAAAGCCCTCCACAAGGGCCATCATGGGTAGCTTTCAATATTTCATAGATATCATCTTCAGACACGTAGCACCGGATCTGCTTATCTGCTCCTGTATGAAAAATGTACCCTGCCATCCAAGAACATCGGGCACTATGATGAATAATATTTCGTTGTTCCCTATATGAAAAATGAGGATGCACTTTCCATGTAGCAAGATAGCTAGCAATATCTGCATACCACGAAGTTTTATTAGAGACTGTAAAAATATGTTCATCGGGGAAATTTTCTTCTATTTGTGTGCATTCATCATTGTTATCCATTCTAGATAGGAAATCAGCTACTACATTATCTTTCCCTGGCTTATCTACTATCGTAATATCAAATTCTTGAAGCAATAGTAACCATCTCGTAACATGGCCAGGAGTAATGGTTTTATTCATCAAATACCTGATTACTGCGTGATCAGTATGGACAATAGTAGAATACCCGGTGATGTAGCATCGGTGTAACAACATCGATGTAACAACATTAGAGTAACAACATTAGTGTAACAAAAATATGAGTAGCAGCATCCGAGTAACAGCGTCTGGCTTAGCAGCATCCGAGTAGCAGCAACCATGTAACAGCAACATGAGTAGCAGCAACTGAGTAACAACATCCTAGTGTAGAAGCATCAGAGTAGCAGAAACCAAGTAACAACAACATGAGTAGAAGCAACTGAGTAACAGCATCTGATGTAGCATCATCGGAGTAGCAGCAACCAAGTAACAACAACATGAGTAGCAGCAACCAACAACATCCAGTGTAGCAGCATCAGAGTAGCAGCAACCAAGTAACAACAACATGAGTAGAAGCAACCGATTAATAGCATCCGGTGTAGCAGCATCAAAGTAGAAGCAACCAAGTAACAACAACATGAGTATTCCTTGATTTTATTTTTACTCCTTAGTCATAGCTCCTGCAAAAAGACAAGAAAATAGAACAAAATTCTTTATTATTATTATTATTTTATTATATATATATATATATATACAGTGAGGGTGCAGAGGAAAGATTCTCTACACTGATAACCTTCAAACCAGATTTCTCAAAGAGTTGTTTAATGAAAGCGATGTCCATTGACTATAAAGGAAGTACGTGTATCGTCAATTGTGACTACCCTGACTGTTCCATTATCAAATACAACATTCACCTCATAAGGTCCCATCCACCGAGTGGAAAGCTTTCCCTTAAAATACTTAAAACAAGAGTCATAAATTAGTGCCCAATATCCAATTTGGAACACCTTGTTTCTAATAAAATTATCGTGCCATTTCGTCCTCTGCTATTGAATAGCAGTAGTTCGCTGGCAAGCCATTGAACGTATTTCATCAAGTTCATTGAGTTGAGCCAATCAGTTTTTCTAGGCATCTGATAGATCTAATACAACTTCCAAAGCTGTTCTGAGCGTGCTAATTTCAAATTCAATTAGAAACAACGGGGATTTCCCATAAACCAACTCAAATGGTGTAAACCCAGTTGTATTCCACCATGTTGTTATGTATGCCTATAAAGCTTCTGGAAGTTTCTGAGCCCAGTCCCAACGATGGTATGCCATAGTTTTTTTCAAAATATTCTCTAATGTATTATTTGTGGTTTCCACTTGTCCATTCGCCTGGGGATGGTATGGAGATGTCACTCTGTGCTTGACGCATATTTTTTCATAAGCTTTGCTATCTTGTGCGATGTGAATTGTGCTTCTCCATCTGAAACAACCTCTCTTCGAGTACCGTACCAAGCAAAAATTTCTTCAAATAGAAAATCTGAGACTACTTGCTTTGTTGCTTTCACAACTGCTTTGGCTTCTACCCACTTAGTAACGTAATTAGTACAAACCAATATGTGGAATTTTTGCTGGGAGGGTGGGTTAAAGGGTCCAAAAAAGTCAATATCCCATTTATCGAAAGGTTCAAGAACTAGTTGTGCCTACAAAGGAATTTCATTTGCTTTACCGGGCTGCCCCATACGTTGGCAACTATCACACCTCCTGACATAATTCTGAGCATCATGAAAAATGGAAGGCTGATAATATCCCATTTGTAGCACCTTATGGCATGTTATTTTGTCCGTGAAATTCCCTCCACAAGAGCCATCATGGGTAGATTTCAATATTTCATAGATATCATCTTCATACATGTAGTGCCAGATCTACTTATCTGCTCCTGTATGAAAAAGGTACCCTGCCATCCAAGAATATTGGGCACTATGATGAATAATCTTTCATTGTTCCCTATATGACAAATGAGGAGGCACTTTCCCTATAGCAAGATAGTTAGCAATATCTGCATACCATGAAGGTTTAGTAGAGACTGCAAAAATATGTTCATCGGGGAAAATGTCTTCTATTGGTGTGCATTCATCATTGTTATCCATTCTAGATAGGAAATGAGCTACTACATTATCTTTTCTTGGCTTATCTACTATTGTAATATCAAATTCTTGAAGCAATAGTAACCATCTCATAACATAGCCAGGAGTAATGGGTTTATTAATCAAATACCTGATTGTTGCATGATCAATATGGAAAATAGTAGAATACTCGGTGATGTAGTGTCGGAACTTATTGATAGCATAAATGACAGCTAAGAATTATTTTTCTGTCACTGTATATTTTAATTCAACAGGAATTAAATTCTTGCTAACGTAGTAAATTGCATACGGTGTTTTGTCTACTTGTAGTCCTAAAACAGCCCCCACTGTTGTCTGAGAAGCATCAATATGTATGTGAAATGGTAATTCCCAATCAGGTCCTCGAAGGATTGGGGCCGCGCACACCAGCCCTTTAATTTTCGTGAAAGTTGTCTTGCAATCTTCGGTCCACAAAAACTCTGCATCTTTTGTTAGCAATTGAAATAATGGATGTGCTATTTTAGAAAAATTTTCTATAAAGCACCTATAATATCCAGCACAACCAAGAAAGCTACGTACCTGTGTGGGTGTTCTAGGTACTGGAAAATGTCATATTACCTCTACTTTTGCTGGATCAACTTGAATTCTAGCGGCTAAGAGAAAATGTCCCAATACTACTCCTTCTTCCCTCATCATACGGCATTTGATTGTACTCAACGATACATGGGTCTGTTCACATCTTTTGAGTACCTTCTCCAAACTTGACAATCCCTCCTCAAATGAATTCCCATATGGAGTAAAATCATCCATATAAATTTCAACACTATCATCGACCAAATCAGAAAAAATTCCCAATTTTTCCCTCTATAAGGTAGCATAAGCATTACATAAGGCAAATGGAAGGACCCTATATGCAAAGGTTCCCCATGGGCATGTGAAAGTTTTCTTATCCTAGTCCTCTGGGGCTATCTGGATCTGGTTATATCCATTGAATCCATCTAGGAAGGAGAATAACTTCTTTCCATCCAAGGTGTCTACACAGATCCGCCATTTACCACTCTTTTTGGGAATGATAACTAGCGGGGATACCCATTGGCTATCTGAGATGGGATAAATGAATCCTACATCCAACAATTTTTGTAATTCTTCTTTAAAAATATTTTTGAGAGCAGAATTCACCCTCCGTTGAGATTTTCTTTGATCTGGATTTATGCGAAAATGCAACAGAATACAGAAATAACAATACACATAGAAATACAGCAGAAATAAGGCTTCATTTGATTAATATAAAATCATAGAAATATTCTTGCAAACATGATGGAAATAAAATAGCTAGGGTGTTGGTAGAAAATCTCTCAGAAGAGATGTGGCGACTACAAACCTCTGAACTGTGTTACAATGAGGATCGAGGGCCCATTTATTATGGAGAAACAATGGAGAACTCTAAACATCCAAAAACCTAACCCTAGGAGATGAAGCACCAAAACTATGGGCCTCGTTTGGGTAAATTAGCATTTCGACTTCCTGGGGACGTAAATTCGGCATACTATCTCCGTTTGGGGCTTCAAAATGGCTCTGGAAGTTCAGGACCCGAGAAACTACTTAAAATAGTAAGTTGTGAAAAAAACTAAAAGAGACAATGGTGGGGCCCCAAGTGGAATAGGCGGGTGGCCACCAATATCCACGTGGATCATTCCTCGCCCCTTAGGAAGCAATGTTCCCCATTGCATTGAGTTCCTCCATAAGATGAGGAAACTTCTGTTGAACTTGGTCCCTAGTGAACCACTTGCCTTGGTGCAGGAGTCGGCCAGCTTTGACAACTCGATATAGTTGGATCTTCTGTCGGTGAGTGTTCTTGATTTGCATGTCCATGATAGAGTCTGTGGTGGCCTATTCCATGCAGTCTGGGTTTAACTCTTTTGTTGTGAGTTCTTCTGCAATTTCAGAGGTGTCCAAAAGAGGTGGGCAGTAGGGATGAAGGCGGTCTACATTGAATACTGGGTGCAGACCAAGGAATGGTGGAATACTGAGCTCAAAGGCATTGTTCCCTAAAGCCTTGGTGATGGTGTACGACCCATATTAGAGCGGGAAAATCTTACTGTGGGGTCCAGTGACGCGCTCCTTCTGCAAATGTAGCCATACTTTTTCGCCCACCTGGAAGTTGTGTGGCACTCGATGTTGATCATGTCGTTGCTTGTACTTAGCATTGGCTCTATCCAATATTTCATGAACCTGTTGGCGGATGTGCTGAATGCACTCGATGAAGTTCTTTGCTTTGTCAGCTTCAGATTGGACATGAGCCGAGTCGGCCTGAGTATCTGAAAATGGCATGGCTACATCAATGGGACATAGTGGGTGGAATCCCAAGCCCACCTGAAAGGGGCTATGGCCGGTTGAGATGTGGAGAGCCCAGTTATAACTATGTTGTACATAGGGAAGGCTCTCATCCCATGTGCATGGATGCTTTGAATTGTACATGCGCAGAATGTGTAAAATCATCCTATCGACGACCTATGTCTGGCCATCAGTTTGGGGATGGAAAGTTGTGGACTTGGTGAGCTTGGTGTCCAAAATTGACCAGAGGCTGGACCAAAATGTGCTGAGGAACCTGCTATCGCGATCTGATATGGTAGACTGTGGGATCCCAAAGTGCACCCATACTCATTCAAAGAATACTTTAGCAGTGGCTTCTACTGTGATATTCTTCTTACAGGTCGCCATAATGGCCATCTTTGAGAATCTGTCAACGACCATGAAAACATAGTCGTTTCCATGCTTAGTAAAAGGAAGGCCTGACATGTAATCCATGGAGATGGATTCCCAAGGTCGACTAGGGGTATGTAGTAGAGTATAGAGCCCTTGATTCTTGATGGTTGGTTTGGCAATAGCACAAGCAGTGCAGGATCTATTGTACTTCGTGACATCCTGTCGAAGGTTTGACCAATAGAAATACTTCTGCAGTACTACCACTATTTTCTCGACCCCAAAATACCCAACGACTTGACTATAGTGCGCTTCCCATATCATCTTGGCACGCTCGCTTGAAGGAACACAAAGGTGTCCCAAGTGACATAATAGTCCATCTTGGAGGTGAAAACTTGGAACTTGCATACCCCCAAAGAGTGCCTTGTATGTGTAGCTGAATTCTGGATCGCTCTTGTAGAGAAGTGTCCAATCAGAAGTCTCATGCCCACAAGAGTTGAGAACGATGGTTATGGCCACAATTGGTGGTCGACTGAGGCAGTCTGCAACATTATTGGTGCTACCCTTCTTGTACTTGATGTTCAAATGAAATTGTTGCAGATATGTGGACCACTTCTGATGGCGATCATTTTGCAACTTCCCTTGTGTCTGTATGAACTGTAGGGGTCGGTGGTCTATGTGGATGATTGTCTCCTTCCCCAAAATGTAATTCTTCCATTGTCGACAAGCCTGCACAATGGAATACATTTATTTGTCATAAGTGGGATAATTTCGAACTGTGTTGGATAATGTATCACTGTGGTATGCCACTGGATGCCCCTGTTGAGTAAGAACTACCCCAATAGCATATTCATAGGCATCTATCTTGATCTCAAATGGTTGTTTCAAGTCTGGTAATGTGAGCACTAGGGCAGAACAGAGGCGATGTTTCAATTCTACGAACTCCTTCTGTTGAGATTCCGACCAACAGATTTTTTTCTTTCGCTCCTCCCTTGGTGACTTGACTCAAGGGCCAAGTGATATGAGAGAATCCCAACACGAACCTGCAGTAGAAATTAGAAAGACCCAGAAAGCTGTGAAGCTCTGTTAGGGTGGTTAGGGCTGGCCAATCCTGAATGACTTGGATCTTGGCTAGATCCACATGCATCCCCCTTTCATCAATAATGTATCCCAGATATTGAACCTGGGTCATGCCAAAAGTGCACTTCTCCAAATTGGCACACAACTTGTGTTTTTGCAGTGTTTGGAGGACTTCTCAGATGTGGTGGAGGTGCTCTTCTCAAGTCTGGCTGAAGATCAGAATGTCATCCAAGTATACCAGTACAAATGAGTTGGTGAATGAATGTAATATATGATCCATCAACCTCATGAAGGTTGCGGGAGCATTTGTCAATCCGAAAGGCATGATGAGCCATTGGAAAAGGCCCTCCTTGGATTTGAAGGCTGTATTCCACACATCAAAGGGTTCAATTGGTACCTAGTGCTACCTAGAATTCAAGTTGATATTGCTGAAATATTTTTCCCCTTTGAGTTGGTCTAGAAGGTCATCAATCCATGGGATCGGGTACCTATCCCGAACAGTGATCATGTTCAGCACCTGATAATCAATACAGAGTCTCCAAGTCCCATCATTCTTCTATACCAACACGATCAAACTCCCACAGGGCGATGAACTTGGCCGGATGTGACCTTTCTGCAGTAGCTCCTGAATCTGCCTCTTGATTTCATCATTCTCCATAATAGAGTGCCTATAGATCGGTCCATTGGGTAGCGGTGCACTTGGGGTCAGGTCAATGGGGTGCTTGACCTAACAGTGTAGAGGCACCCCTGTGGGTGAGGTGAAGATGTCCCCATACTCCTCCACAACCTTGTCCATTTGTTGTTGTCGTGTAGAGGAGCCATGTGTGGAGGTTGTGGCCATAGTCTTCTTCTTGCCCTGGGGGCGGATAATCAAGAAAAAAAATTTCTTGGTTTTGGAAATGAGCTTACTGCATTGTTTTTCAATAACCAAAGAGATAGTGGGAGGCGGTGGTACCTCTGGTATCTTGTACAATTTATTTCCCAAAGTAACAATAACAGTGCAAGGCCGGGACTCATACATAGCATGTCGCTTCCACAAGTATGGTTGGCCTAATAATACATCAGAAACATCAATAGGAGCAATGTCACATAATACCTCATCCGTGAAGGGCTTGATGGTATAGGGAAGGCGGCACTGTTGGCTGACGCGGAGATCCCATCCTTGGTGAAGCCACCCAATGGTGTATGACTGTGGGTGCGTTGTGGTCGGCAAGCCCAACCGCTTCATGACATCTGCTGAAATGAGGTTCTTTTGGCTCCCATTGTTGAAAATGAACTGTAGCGAGGAACCCTTTACCGACATCTGTGAGTGGAAGAGACACTCTGCCTCCTCTGGATCTTCTGGTTCCTCCTTCTGGATCTTCATAGTGGCAACAATGGCATTGGGCTCTGCATCAATAATCTGCTTCCCTTTGTCAGTCACCTTATGAGGTTCTAATTCAGAGTCGGAGCATGCATCTGATTCAGAATCCCTCATCTTGGCCACCAGCGATTGCTTGGCCTGACACTCACTTGTGTTGTGAGTGGAGCTCTTATGGAACTCACACCACTTTCTTGTGTCCTTCTTTGGCTTCACGATGTTGTTATTTTCTTGTGTCTTTGGCAGGTTGTCTTGGGCCGCCATGCCTTGGCTTTGTCCTTTGTTCTGCGGTTTGGGGGCACCTTTCCCTTGCTTTTGATTCGCAAATCCAAAGTCTCGCTTCTTCTGTTTGAATTTCTGCTCAATCTTGGCAACATACCGGTATGCCGTACCAAGCGAGGAGATGTCAAGGAACTCCATTTCTTCCTAAATGTATCTATGCAGAAAACCACGATACTTTAGTACCAAATGTTTCTCTGAATCTTTGATACCCAACTTTGTGCACAAGGTATGGAATAGATTCATTATCTCATGCACATCTTGATCCCTTTGTTGCCGCAGTGTGGTCCATTGTATGTACTTGTCCTCATAGCTCCCCATGGGATAGTATTATTCCTTGATTGCATCTCGGAAAGAATTCCAAATGGGTACAACTGAGAAGAGAGGTGGTTCTGTCTCATCCTTTTTCACACAGTAGGTTTCCCACCAGTCCTTGACATGGGAGGTAGCTTTGAGGAGTGCAAAAATAATCTTCTCCCGGTCAGAAAAGTCATGAACCAAGAAATATCCTTCTAATAGATTCAACCATCTATCTACAACATCTGCATCTATTTGACCCTCAAATATGGGAATGCCAAAGTTTACTTGTACCTTAAAGGGAGTCGTGCCTCCAGAGTGGCTGCTGGATGCAGATGCATCGCCAGTGGTCAGTCGTTGAAGGATCTGGGAAAATTTATTCATCATCGCGTTCCTTTGTTTTTCGAGGGCCTCATAGAGCAATATTTTGAGAGGATCTCTTGCTCCCTCATCTTTCTTTTCATCCCCCATGGGCGTCCGTCGGGGTTTGCAAGGTTGATCTTGCAAATGTTCCACTAGATCGAGCCCTAACTCCTTATACCTTGACCTCGTTGGGGACATGCAAAGAAGGATCGAGAAAAAGAAGACCGCTCTGATACCACTGATATAGATTTATGAAGAAATTCAATAGAATACAGAAATATCCATACACATATAAATACAACAGAAATAAGGCTTCATTTCATTAATATTAAATCACAGAAATATGCTTACAAACATGATGGAAATAAAATAGCTAGGGTGTTGGTAGTGAATCTCTAAGAAGAGATGTGGTGACTAAATACCTCTGAACTTTGTTACAATGAGGTTCGAGGGCCTATTTATTATGGATAAAAAATGGAGAACTCTAAACGTCCAAAAACGTAACCCTAGGAGATGAAGTGCCAAAACTATGGGCCCCGTTTGGGTAAATTTGTGTTTCAACTTTCCAGGGACATCACTTTGGCATACTATCTCTGTTTGGGACTTCAAAATGGCTCTAGAAGTTCAGGACCCAAAAAACCTCTAAAAATAGTAAGTTGTGAAAAAAACTGAAAGAGACAATGGTGGGGCCCCAAGTGGAATAGGCGGGTGGCAACAAATATCCACCTGGATCAGTCTTACAGGGCAGAAATCTTCCTTAATGTAAATATGATGAGTGCATACGCTAGTAGGGATACCCTTCATGTCGGTATAATCCCAGGCAAAAGCTTCTTGATGTTCTTGAAGGACTTTCAAACGTTTTTTGGTTTGGGATTTAGACGGGTTCAGATTGATATTAAGTGTTTTTCCTAGTTTAATTTTGATTGGAGCACTATCATGGAATGGGGTCATATGAATGTATTCTATTTCATCTTCTGGTTCCATGTTTTCTTGTGCCTCACAGCTCATAGAAGATTCTAGAATATATTGATTTCGATCGGGAACAGAACTAGAATCATTAATGAAGGCATTAATGGCATCATCTTTAGTCTCTGTTTTAAATCGAAGGGCCTGGCCAATAGTGAGAATTTGTCTAACATCTTCCTTTTTAGGTTCAGGCTCTTCTATAGGTAGAGGTTTTTGACTGGTTGATGATTTTTCATATGGGCTTGGCTTCGCAGGAGAATAAAACTTAAGGTCCTCCGTAACTGTGCCATTGGATATAATCATATGTCCAGACCAACATCCTATATAGGCATCTGCAGTTGCCAACCAGGGTCTTCCTAGAATCAATGGTTGACCACCCACTGAAGATCAAGTCTACAATATAAGGAGGTCCACAGGGTAATGCCATGAGTCTACTGAAATGATCACATCCTCTAACTTCCCTACTGGTTTAATTGTGGATCTATCTGCAAGTTCCAGGATAGTAGGGGTTGATTTAATGTTTCCAAGTCCTAGTGTGTTCATTGTTTTAGCAGTGATAATGTTAATGGCTGCTCCCAAATCCACCAATACATTTGGGATTTCAATCCCATTAATTTGTACTATTAGAATCGGGTTCCCAGGATCTCCGTATTTTACAGGCATGATTTTTCCTAGCATGATATCGGATAGTCTGCCCATTACATGAAAATTTAATGGATCCTTAGGTTTTCTACCTAGTTTCCTTGAGCATTACTCTTTCAAATTCTTTGCATAAATAGGTACATCCCTCATAGTTTGTACAAGAGGTATTTTAACAAAAAGATTCTGGAGTTCCCCTAGAAAATCAAATTCTGCTTGAGGGTTTGGTTTGATCAAGGTCAATCTTTCAGGATATGGGGGAAATGTTAAATGAACTTGATTAGGAACAAATTGGGAGGTGTCTGGTTTATTATGTTTTAATCTACATTCTCCCTCACTATTCTTTGTTCTGGTTCTGTATTTTCACCATCAAGTTGTTCTATGATAATGGGTGAAGTAGGTGCATCTACTACCCGGCCAAATCGTAGATTTATCTCATTGAGCCTTGTAGTAGAAATGCTGTAGGATGGAAGGTTCAGCGTATCTATTTTTTGAACCCCTTCATTATTTGGATTTGGGTTGGGATGGAGAGGAAGATGAGGTCTAATGATTGTATTTCTTGGGGGTACATTGGAAGGCAACTGAAGTTGTTGTTGAGACATAGGCTGAGGAAACTGTCCAGTGGGAGGAGATCCATGCCAAGTCTGATTCCATGAAGGATTTAGACTGGCTTGAGGAACCCATTGCTACCAAGGGGGATACTGGTATTGAGGCCACATGGCTGAAAAGGGTGCAGATTGGGGACCCATACTAAAATTATGAAAATACTGGGATGGGTCCTGAAACATACCTAGACTCACCATCGGTGGTCGAGGTTGCCATGGTTTGTTCTGCCCCCATGAAATATAGCTAGTCCATCGGGATTTCCTTGCTTTCTCCCTGGAAAACCACTTTTAGCCCAGGCAAGGAGGGACATGCACTAGTCATGTGAGTTTGTTCACAGATTGTGTAGGCTTCCACCGTGTTCAGCGGGCATTCCTTCAAATTTTGTTTCTTTCTACACTGAGGGCAGAATATAGCCATGGTTTTCTCCAGCTCCATATACTTCTGTTCTACCTGTAGAGTGTCCATTTGGGCTAATAGCGTACTTATGATATCGGTCCTCAGATTATCTAGTAAATTTCCAATCTCTGCTTTTGTGACCCCTCCATCGGAGGTCTTTAATGACCGAATACTCTGTCCACTTCTTGCAGCCCCCCTTGAACATTTGATACAATAATCACAGATAGTTTCGAAGTTTTCTTTTGAAATATCTCCTTTACCCACTATATTCAGGAGTTGCAGAGAGTCCTCTTTGAGTGCTCTAAGAAGGATGATATTTAAAATGTCCTTATCGAAGTCACTATGTCCGGACCTCTGCAGTATGTATTTAAATCGTTCTACACAGTCCTCCATTTTTTCATCTTCCTTCTGTGAAAATTTAAATATTTCCTCCTTGATGTCATGAGAATTACAATAATCTTAATATTTTTCCAGGAAATATATCTTCATTTCATCCCCTGAAGTAATCGTGCTTCCCCCTAAACCCATAAACCATCTTAGGGCTGTCCCTTTTAGGGTGGCAAGGAATATTTTCAATTTCTGAACATCAGTCATATAGTCGTATCCTCGACAAACAATATCAAATTCAAAAAGGAATGTGTCAGGGTCCTCCGAAGAGAGCCCATGAAAACTAGGCAAGGCTGTCAAAGGTATGGGTCTCATTGGTGCATCCCCTTTAACATTTCCTATAGGAAAATCAATGGATGAACTTACAGGTGCCATAAATATCTTCCAATGCTCACTTGGAATTTCGGTTGGTTTCGCAGCCGGTATCTGGAGTGATTCAACCAAAGGTGGTCGCACCACACTCCCCTGGTCCCTTGGTTACTCACAGTCCTTCAAAAATTCATTTACCAGATCAGAGTCTCCTAACTCAGCACCAAGAAATTTCACAGCGCTACCTTGGTCTCTTGGGGATGAAAACCCTTTTTGAGGTTATTCTTCCCAGTTAGAGTTGTTCAATTATTCTGATCCCTTACTTGCCACTTCTTCCCCTTCTGCTGTTGATAAGGATTTTTCTTCCATTGTGTTGACGGGAAAATCTGTCCGGCCAACAGTAGGGGATCTCCCCGGTAAAAGGTCCCAATTAGACCTTGAACCGTTTGGAATAGGGATCCTGTCCAGGGTGTGGGTCCGGCTACCACTGATTTCTCCTTTGCTTTAGGTCTCACTTAAACTCTATAAAATAGTGGGTACACACCTAACCAATTGATACAAGACATATGTTTGATGCATTAAATGTACATGCAGCACTATGAGTAGCGAGAGAAAATAATAAATCATGAAGACCGAAGGAAGTGTTGTTAGCAACACTTCATTAGGGTCATGATTGTAGACTGTTCTGACCGCAAAGGAAACAATTCCTCACAGCGAGAACACTCTTCACTTCCTAAAAGTTTAAATGATAACACAAACGCGGATAAACAAAGTCATCAACATTAGCTAAGAAAGTGAAATAAACTCAACCACCATTAACATACTCAGAAAACTGTTATGCAACTGTGGTATGAATTGAAGATGCAGTTCCATTAATCTAAAGATATTCGAAAACTAAAGATATAATACTCAACAGTGCTCGTACATAAAACAACACCAGATCCACAAAAGGGGTTTCACAAAATGCTTGTATTCATCATTAAATGTATATCTACTAGTAATAAAATGCACTTAGCTTGAGTCCCAAACCAAAGATCTTTTTACAAGCTCCTGAAGGATTATTTATAATACACAACTTGCCCTTTGGGCTTCCTTCACTTTTCATCTTCTTGACCGTTGGGCTACCTTGCGGCCCAGTCTTTTCTGCGACCTACGACCTGAGCTGTTGTCGCGACCTGCGACCTGACTGGGTCGTGGGGTCGCAAGTTGTAAGAAAATGAGAGATTGCGACCTCGCGACTTTGCGAGTAGGTTGCTGGGTTGCGGGGTCGCAAAAAGGAGAAAAACTGAAGAAATGCGACCTTGCGACTAGGTCGCTGGGTCGCGGGGTCGAAAAAAGGAGAAAAACCGAAGAAATGCGACCTTGCGACCTTGCGACTAGGTCGCTGGGTCGCGGGGTGACAAAAGGAGAAAAACCGAAGAAATGCAACCTTGCGACCTTGCGACTAGGTCGCTGGGTCGCAAGGTCGCAAAAGGCGGAAAACCGAAGATATGCGACCTTGTGACCTTGCGACTAGGTCGCTGGGTCGCAAAAGGCGGAAAACTGAAGATATGCGACCTTGCGATCTGCAGATGTGCGACCTGCGACCTTGGTAGATCTGCGACTTGTAGCCTTCTTTCGGTGGACGTGGCTAGGCATTCTCAAACTTAAAGTGCTTTCTACGGAGATTCATGAGGATGTACTTGTTTTGAAAAGGTCTCGCTGTTTTATGGGGAAAACCTTTGTTCTTTGCGCAAACCCAAAGGTTCTTCCTGCAGATAAAATAACATAGGTCACAGATTGAATGATAATAATGCTAAGGGCATTTTAATTAATTTGAAAAAGAGAAAACAATGAATTTAGACCCCTGTGTGGTCAAGAATTTGTCATCAGAGATAATGGCATGTGTAGGCTTTCTCTATGCCCTTTCTCTATCAGGATCATCATCTTCCCCACGCACAAGGTTCTCTTCAAGTCTTGGATTAAATTACTTGATAGACACGAGCTTCTTCATTCACGTTCTCAGTGTTCGCTGCAGGTATTCATGCTCATCGATTTTCCCATTCATTAGAGGAGCAATACTTGTCATCTTCAATCGGAGAATCTCAGGTATCTTAACTGAGGGAAACTGCGACCTCACTTACGATCCTACGCCAGTCATGCTCAAAGATTTTGCACTTGCGTTGCATTTGCCTAAAGGAGGTGAAACAACGCAGTGATTCATTTAATGGCTGGAATGGTCTTCATGTAAGGACATGTCCCTCTATCATACGATCTGGTCACAGTTGGAGGAAGGAGCAAATTTTGACAGATCACCGGCAGGGCCGAATGGGCATCTCCATGAAACTCTGCCCCTCCTGGTTGCAGCAACGCTGTTTATTGTGGCAATAAGGAATGCAGTATGTTTAACGATGTAATTGATAAGCCTCTGCGATTTTTTGTTTTCAACCTCTTGCTCTTCTAACGCTGATCCATCGACAGATTAGTGATAACCATACATTTCAAAAGGGCCGCCATCTTGTGAAAATCATGTTCCATAGTTGATATTGTGCTCGTTCAAATGAGCGTTTTGCTTTGCCTCCGCAAATCAATATTCTATGATAATGACAAAGCCAATGCAGCTGACTCCGTGTGCGATCCAACCTGCATTACCATGAGAGCATGAAGTCTTCGAATACCATTTTTGGGTCAGGCACTTCGATCCCACCTCCAGAAATCAGATCTGTTGTTGTGCAAGGCTAATTATATGCGGTTTCTTCTCCTTTGAGTCGAAAAGTCTCCTACACATATGTATGCATGTAGCGAAATTTTTTAGGGTTCTATTTGCATGCATGCTGATGCTGCGTGCGACCTCACTGTCTCGGAGGTTGTCTCACAGAGATAACTTGCAGGTCGAATTTTCTTACCACGTATGCGGACAATTCTTCATTATTTCGGTGGATTTAGAATAAAACGAAAGATTTGTCTGACTCGGAAAGGTGAGGGTTATTGGATCAATATCATGCTGACATGTGTGTTGTTACTGATTTCTCTGCGAATGGATTATAGACAATTCCACTTCCGTGGTACGCAACGCACTGCATGCAATCTACGTGGGACGTTGATCCGATTTTCCAGTGCATTTGGACAGAATAAAAGCGAACGCTTAGTAACGATAACGCCTTTCTAAATGTGACCAGCACAAAGGAGTGATTCTCTCCTGGAATATCGCCGTCGGGGCTACAAAAGTCGGCATAAATCATTCGGATTCTATTTCAGCGCGATATCCTTGTACACTTACCAGAAACGCATGGTCCTTTTACAACGGTTACCATGCAAACTTGGAGATAGATACGTTGGAAATTTCATCCATGCATCTTTGACTAATCAACTTATTATAATAGCCTGCTGCCACGTAGAAACACGACTTTTGGACCATAAAATATATCTGCTCAAAACCCTTTAGCGTGGGTCGAAAACTTGCCATCACAACCTTGGCTCCATGTCATGTGTCCACGTGGTTTCGTTCAACCATTTCATGAGTTCTTGCACCGCTAAAACATGGTTTGACACGTATGCTTTATCCCCTTCGCGCTTTGGTTGTAACGCACCACAGCTATCATGACATATCACCATGGTTTGTCATATACTCTGCCCGACGTTGATTGCCATGTATATGTATAAAATTCACACTGGCTCCATGCAATGTAAAAACTGAACGTTGGGCTCCACGTAACGTAACACGACTTTGGACTATTGAACGTTCAAAGATAGTGATTGCACAGCACCATGTGTAAACACGATTTTGCACCGCTGAATATGTATTTATATATCTGCTCCCAAATATTTACCATAGGTAGAAAACCCGTCTTCGAC
Source organism: Pinus albicaulis (assembly GCA_034641835.2). Classification (NCBI taxonomy): domain Eukaryota; kingdom Viridiplantae; phylum Streptophyta; class Pinopsida; order Pinales; family Pinaceae; genus Pinus; species Pinus albicaulis. Next base: position 689,950,586 of record CM076569.1, on the reverse strand, counting down.
CTTTTCGGCCTATTTGTAACGTACCATACGCTCCTAAAGGTTTGTCATGATATCTCGTCCCATGTTTTAACATATACTTCGGCCATTATATGTATGCTTTCGCTTGACGGTCTCATATGGCTCTTTTGAATATGCTCCAAAAATCCACTATTGAACCTTTGTTTTAAACATAAGTTTTGATTAATTTGTCTGCTCAACATGTTTGACCATAGTTCATCACTCCACCACAAAAATATTTGAGCTCAATTAATGCATTTGATGTAGTTATGATCCGTGTTCTTATATGGCTCTAAGACCATATGTTGGCGCCTTGTGTTGGATATGTGGATGTGCGCCCACTTATAAAACCTCCACATAGTTTTGCTTCACCATCACATATGATTTTGGTGCCTTGGTTTAATTGTAGAATGTCTAGAATCATTTGCTTTGGCTAACCCCACGACTTCTTGCTCGGTCAATTGCATTAATCTCATCAATAAAGATAACATATGATTTAGGCTGCCTGGCTCCAGGAGACATGCTTCTAACCCTTGAAATCCCAACATCAACGAACATCTTCATGAAATCCGAGCCACACATTGAATGAAAAGGGGGACTCTTACTTCCCCTGTTGTAGCTTTTGCCAAGAGAGTTTTCCCTGTGCCAGGAGGACTCATTAAAGAGCACCTTTTGGAATTTTAGCTCCTAGCTCTTGGTGCTTTTAGGATGTTAAGAAAATGCACAAAATCCATGATCTCTGCTTTGCTTCGTCACAACCAGCTACATTCTTAGATAATACCTTGTCCTTTGAATTTTATCCAGCTTCGTCACATTAGCTTTGCCGATGTTAAAGAGTCCACGACCACCTTTGTCTCCAGGTCCACCTATACCCAAACCACTTTGCATTCTTCGCCCAAAGTAAATAAGAGACCCCAACATCAATAATATAGGAGCCATTCTCAACAACTCTTGGTACCAGACCTTTCTGAAACATAAATTACAGGAAAATAATCATGAGGAACACTACCCAATGCTTCCTGTGCATCCTCCGACTTCTTCTCAAAGGATTAAGCACTGCCAGTATTAAAAGAGTACTTATGTTGGCGGAAGAGGTTTGTCTGACATGTATCTCTATATCACTACTTTCACTCTGGGTAGAATTATTCAGTGAATTTCGAACATAAACTTTAGCTATAGATTTGTTTGCAATCACAATATGGTCGACAAGCCCAGGTTCCAGAAGTGTATTTTTTGAATTCCTGAAAACTAATCTTTTCAGATGTAGGAGGCTTAATCCTGTTTCCCTTGGTGCCATGACAATCATGATGAGTTTATAAGTCGTGGGATTGACCTGTATAAGCAACATAGCATTAATTAGTTCACATTTATTCTTTGCGAATGGTGCCCCTAGATAAAATATATGGGACCAATGAACATAAGAGAAGTATTCAAACAACGCGCTTAATGACCTACGACGAAAGGGCCTTTAATCGTCAATACACAAAAAGGTTTCCATTCAAATGTATGCATGGCGCGACTGGGGTAAGAGTGTTCGGGCGTATGCTGGGCGATCCCTCCCACATATGGCGTGATTGCAACAACGACATCCGATCATGATGGTGAGACAACTCACGAGGGGTTGGGGATAGGTCGCTGGGATGTAGTTGATTGCAGGTCAGGTGAAAGACTTTAACGCCTAGGCGAGCAAAGGGGGAACCCGAAATTTTAAATATACCCAAAATTTTGGGTGGTGTTGTAGCGGTTACAACAAATGGAGAACCATTGGTAGAATCCAGCATCTCTGTCAGTATCCCAACAAAATTTTGAGTCTTGATAGTAATGCAAGGGAATATTGAACAAGTTCCATGGGTCCCCTTTGTGTTACTTTGGCCCCTTTACAGGTATGCCTAATCCTTGTGCCTCAACTAAGTCCCGTTAATCAGAAACACATCAAAGAGAAAGATCACAAACGCCAGTAGCTTGTTGATGATGTGAAGGGCAAGGCAGTGGGTTTATTATTTTCAGGATTTTTTAAAGTAAGTTTGTGGTGTTGCTCCGCTACCAGTAGGCCTCGACAGTACCCCGGCGGAGTCACTTCAAGAAATCACAAACGTTGCTCCGCTGCCAGTGAGCCTGGTCAGTACCCCGGCGGAGTCGTTGCATTACCCGTCTGCGCAGGAAGCCTTTCTCGATACTTTACCCTTATTTGTTTCATGTGCTTGTAGCACTTATTTTCATGTGCTCGTGGCACTTATTTTTCATGGGCGGATGAGGGATCCCGACTTATTTTACGAGCAAGAGAGGTTGTTTCTTGTTTTGCAGAAACTGAAAGATATCCTGATTTGGGTTTACCCTTGTGCCAAAATTTCACATCCCATCCACCAAAATAGGCGAAGCATGCAAAACAGATCATTAAGATGTCCAGGACTACGCTGGGCACAAGGCTTTGGCTTACGGGTATGGGCCATTTCAACTCATCAGGTTCCCACAGACAACCAGATCGTATCTCCCCAGATAATAAGTTTAGACTCATAGGCATCTTGTTGAGAATGTGACTTCGATGACTGGTCCTAAGAGAAAGCTGCCTCTTGAGATAGCCATCGCAACCTCACGCAAAACAATGGGGTTACTGTTTCAGCAATCGAGGCAAAACAAGACTACAGGGTGACAGGGTTGCAATGAGGGCTCATGAAGTGGTAGGCGATATGAAAAAATGATGTGAGGGAGAGAGCATACGACCCAATGTAATAGGTGAGGCTCAAGATGCAATGCAACGCCATGTGCGAGAGCGATCAACCAGTTGTCGGTGCAAATACAAGCAGTGATTATTTATGTAGCAACAAGCAACTGAGAAGGAAATGAAAGAAAAATACTTGTAACATGATGATGCCTAGGATATTAATCGTAAACAAGAATAGTAAACACACTTATAACTATGAAGTAAAAAATTTGGCAAGTAAACCTAATTAACTTTGAACTAAAAATTTTATTGCAGGTCCTAGCTAGCCTACACCTAAACCCTAGTTTAACCGATGATGCGGTGGGTTATGTAAAATCAGCTTTCCAGTGCAGCCACCGCATTAGTTCCTGACCTGCAAGAACGAAAATGATCAGGATCAGAGCTAGTATCCAAAAAAGTGCAGTGACAACAAAACTTACCTGAGGAGCAGGTGCAACGGCAAGACAATCATAGATACTTACCAAAGAGCATGCCAAAATAGATTGTGCAAGATGAATCCCGCTCTCATCTTAATACACAGCCATATGTTCTTGAAACTCAGCATTTATAAATGACACACATTCATTCATGCACAATCCTGGGTCTGATGGGCGCTGGGTAAGCCATCGCCTATTTGTAGGCACATCCACCGAATAGGTTTGGTTGAGTTGACCGACAATCTCATCATGGTGTTGAGGACCATCAGTTCTATGGAATGGAAACAATAAGCAAGTGCCAGGCGAATTATAGATGCATGCGCATCCAAGCGTAGAAACCCTAGCTTTGAAAACTCTAGCTCGGGGTTGCTCTTGGGTTTGGTCAAGGGTATGAGGATCCGAATCCACTTTTAGTGGAGGCTGCAATTCCTTACCGTTTTGAACAAAATCCAGACCTTCGAGCGGGGGGTTTCCCAACGTTGATTTCTTGTCGAGATTAATAGGCGAATGGGCGTGATCATCAATTGTAGTGATTGGAAAGATATCAGTGGGCTCTATATTAGTTCGGCCAAATGTTTGCGCGCTGACAGATTGATAATCCAATGTATCAGATTCTTTAGATTCGCCAGGGTAGGGTGGATTTACCGCGGTTATGCTGGGAGGAGCGTGGTATTTGGGGATCGTCATCTCAGAAATAGTTGGCAGAAGCTGAAGTGCTTCGACTTTCTGATGGGTACTTGAATCTTCCCAAAGCGAATCATCGAATTCTGGTGTCTCCATATGGTCGGCAAAGGGATGCGAGTGAAAATCCTCAGCGGTATGATTGAATATGATTTCAGATAAGCAGGGATCATCGTGACTGTTGATTTGATTAAGTTGGGTACCAGGCATGTTGGGCTCCCCAGGAGTCATTGACTGGGATGGGTCAATAGAGAGGATATCTTGAGGTTGCCCAGACAGGGAATCGCTCCTATGGCTGTCTAAAGATTTCGAGTGAGAAAGATCAGATCTAAAAGATTCATCGATTTTGGACTGTGATTGTGAAACACCATTTGCATGCTTATGATTGTCGCCAATACCAGTATAAGGAAATTTTGAATGTCTCGAAGAAATTACTGGTGTGGCAGGATCGGGAAACCAACCAGGGAATAATGAACGAAAATATTGAGTCGCAGGGGTGTTAACCATACGAGGCTTTTCAACACGCGCATCCGTGTTATTCAGAGAAAACGATGATCTGGTAGGCCTGGTATGGGAATCAACTTCATCCGGGGTAGGAGTCGATTCATAATCAGTATGCGAATAATATTTAGGTTTGTGTCTAGGGAGACACCGAGTGGTCTTGAGGTAGGTTTCGTGAACCGAGAGAGACAATGAGCCACTGGGGCTTCCAAACTCTGATTCAACATGGTGCGTGAAATATTCAAAGGTAGTACCATAGGCTTTATCCCCATGCACCCATCCATCATTGCTCAGAACTTTCGAGGTCGTACCTCGACTATCCGACAACTCAGGAGGAGGAGCGAGACTGTCACAAATAGAAATACTCTCCTGGGAGGCCTGAATGTTGTCTGGACTCGGGGGGATGGACAATGAAACATTAGGGACAAAATCTGAACAACCGGTAACTTGCGGGTCATCATAGGGAACACTAGGATCTAACTGAAATTGTTCAAGGGAAACGAGAATCACATACTTGAAATGTTCACTTAAACATTTCCAATCGACATCCCTCTCAGGGAACTCAAAAAAATAATGGAAGAATCTGATAGAGAACTCATCTAAAGATTCATGAGGTTCCATTATGATGTCTTTAATTTTATTACAACGTTATGAAGATCGTACCTGTGAAAAGCTTGTCGCAATTCACTGGCGAGTTGTTCAAATGAATGGATGGAAGCTTCCGGCAATGTGCAGCACCATTGCTTAGCACGAACTTCAAGAGTGAGGAAGAAAAGAAAACAAATCAAACCTTCATCGTCAATTTCATAGTACTCACCAAAGTCACAAGAATCTAAAGAGTGTTGGGTTATGGACACCCCATGTTCACCATCAAATTTTAGCTGGGACAAGTGATATATAAGTTCATCGGGGATGAAGTATCGAGGCTCATAAAACTTCGACAAAAATCTCGGGAGAATGATTTGGGAACGAGCCATTACAGATATGAGATTAACTGCAGGCTCTAAGGGCTCATCTTGTCATCTGGCCCTCCTTCTAGCGCCAATTCTGTTGATGGGAAAATATGTCTGGCCAACAGCAGGGGATCTCCCTGGTAAAAGGTCCCAATTAGACCTTGAACCGTTTGGAATAGGGATCCCGTCCGGGGTGTGGGTCCGGCTACCACTGATTTCTCCTTTGCTTTGGGTCTCGCTTAAACTCTATAAAACAGTGTGTACACACTTAACCAACTGATACAAGACATATGTTTGATGCATTAAATGTACATGCAGCACTATGAGTAGCGAGAGAAAATAATAAAGCATGAAGACCGAAGGAAGTGTTGTTAGCAACACTTCATTAGGGTCATGCTCGTAGACTGTTCTGACCGCAAAGGAAACAATTACTCACAGCGAGAACACTCTTCACTTCCTAGAAGTTTTAATGATAACACAAACGCAGATAAACAAAGTCATCAACATTAGCTAAGAAAGTGAAATAAACTCAACCACCATTAACATACTCAGAAAACTGTTATGCAACTGTGATATGAATTGAAGATGCAGTTCCATTAATCTAAAGATATTCAGAAACTAAAGATATAATACTCAACAATGCTCGTACATAAAACAACACCAGATCCACAAAAGGGGTTTTACAAAATGCTTGTATTCATCATTAAATGTATATCTACTGGTAATACAATGCACTCAGCTTGAGTCTCAAACCAAAGATCTTTTTACAATCTCCTGAAGGAGTATTTATAATACACAACCTGCCCTTTGGGCTTCCTTGACTTTTCATCTTCTTGACCGTTGGGCTGCCTTGCGACCCAGTATTTTTTCTGCGACCCGCGACCTGAGCTGTTGTTGCGACCTGCGACCTGACTGGGTCGCGGGGTCGCAAGTTGTACGAAAATGAGAGATTGCGACCTCGCGACTTTGCGAGGAGGTCGCTGGGTCGCGGGGTTGCAAAAAGGAGAAAAAATGAAGAAATGCGACCTTGCGACCTTGTGACTAGGTCGCTGGTTCGCGGGGTCGCAAAAAGGAGAAAAACTGAAGAAATGCAACCTTACGACCTTGCGACTAGGTCGCGGGGTCGCAAAAGGAGAAAAACCGAAGAAATGCGACCTTGCGACCTTGTGACTAGGTCGCGAGGTCGCAAAAGGTGGAAAACCGAAGATATGCGACCTTGCGACCTTATGACTAGGTCGCTAGGTCGCTGGGTCGCAAAAGGCGGAAAATTGAAGATATGCGACCTTGCGACCTGCAGATGTGCGACCTGTGACCTTGGCAGATCTACGACTTATAGCCTTCTTTCGGTGGACGTGGCCAGGCGCTCTCGAGCTTAAAGTGCTTTCTTCAGAGATTCATGAGGATGTACTTGTTTTGAAAAGGTCCCGCTGTTTGCTGGGGAAAACCTTTGTTCTTTGCGCAAACCTAAAGGTTCTTCCTGCAGATAAAATAACATAGGTCACAAATTGAATGATAATAATGCTAAGGGAATTTTAATTAATTTGCAAAAGAGAAAACAATGAATTTAAACCCCTATGTGGTCAAGACTTTGTCATCAGAGATAATGGCATGTGTCAGGATCATCATCTTCCCCACGCACAAGGTTCTCTTCAAGTCTTGGATTAAATTACTTGATAGACACGAGCTTCTTCATTCACGTTCTCAGTTTTCATTGTAGGTCTTCATGCTCATCGATTTTCCCATTCATTAGAGGAGCAATACTTTTCATCTTCAATCGGAGAGTCTCAGGTATCTTAACTGAGGGAAACTGCAACCTCACTTACGATCCTATGCCGGTCATGCTCAAAGATTTTTCACTTGCGTTGCATTTGCCTAAAGGAGGTGAAACAGCGCAGTGATTCATTTAATGGCTGGCGTGGTCTTCATGTAAGGACATGTCCCTCTATCATACGATCTGGTCGCAGTTGGAGGAAGGAGCGAATTTTGACAGATCACCGGCAGGGCCGAATGGGCATCTCCATGAAACTTTGCCCCTCCTGGTTGCAGCAACGCTGTTTATTATGGCAATAAGGAACGAAGGATGCTTAACGATGTAATTGATAAGCCTCTACGATTTCTGGTTTTCAACCCCTTTCTCTTCTAACGCTGATCCATCGACGGATTAGTGATAACCATACATTTCAAAAGGGCCGCCATCCTGTGAAAATCATGTTCCATAGTTGATATTGTGCTCGTTCAAATGAGCGTTTTGCTTTGCCTCCACAAATCAATATTCTATGATAATGACAAAGCCGATGCAGTTGACTCCATGTGCGATCCAACCTGCATTACAACGAGAGCATGAAGTCTTCGAATACCATTTTTGGGTCAAGCACTTCGATCCCACCTCCAGAAATCAGATCTGTCGTTGTGCAAGGCTAATTATATGCGGTTTCTTCTCCTCTAAGTCGAAAAGTCTCCTACACATATGTATGCCTACAACGAAATTGTTTAGGGTTATATTTGCATGCATGCTGATGCTGCGCGCGACCTCACTGTCTCGGAGGTTGTCTCATAGAGATAACTTGCAGGTTGAATTTTCTTACCACGTATGTAGAGAATTCTTCATTATTTCAGTGGATTTAGAATAAAACGAAAGATTTATCTGACTCAGAAAGGTGAGGGTTATTGGATCAATATCATGCTGACATGTGTGTTGTTACTGCTTTCTCTGCGAATGGATTATAGACAATTCCGCTTCCGTGGTAAGCAACGCACTGCATGCAATCTACGTGGGACGTTGATCCGGTTTTCCAGTTCCTTTGGACAGAATAAAAGCGAACGCTTAGTAATGATAACGCCTTTCTAAATGTGACTAGTGCAGAGGAGCGATTCTCTCCTGGAATATCGCAGTTGGGGCTACAGAAGTCGGCATAAATCATTCGGATTCTATTTCAGCGTGATATCCTTGTACACTTACCAGAAACACATGGTCCTTTTACAACGGTTGCCATGCAGAATTGGAGATAGATATGTTGGAAATTTCATCCATGCAGCTTTGACTAATCAACTTATTATAATAGCCTGCTGCCACGTAGAAACACGACTTTTGGACCATAAAATATATCTGCTCTAAACCCTTTAGCGTAGGTCGAAAACTTGCCATCGCAACCTTGGCTCCATGTCACGTGTCCACGTGGTTTCGTTCAACCATTTCATGAGTTCTTGCACCGCTAAAACATGGTTTGACACGTATGATTTATCCCCTTCGTGCTTTGATTGTAACGCACCACAGTTATCATGACATATCACCATGGTTTGTCATATACTCTGCCCGATGTTGATTGCCATGTATATGTATAAAATTCACGTTGGCTCCATGCAATGTAAAAACTGAACGTTGGGCTGCACGTAACGTAACATGACTTTGGACTATTGAACGTTCAAAGATAGTGATTGCACGGCGCCATGTGTAAACACGATTTTGCACCACTGAATATGTATTTATATATCTGCTCCCAAATATTTACCATAGGCAGAAAACCCGTCTTCGACCTTTTCTGCCTATTTGTAACGCACCATACGCTCCTAAAGGTTTGTCATGATATCCTGTCCCATGTTTTAACATATACTTCGGCCATTATATGTATGCTTTCGCTCAGCGGTCTCATATGGCTCTTTTGACTATGCTCCAAACATCCACTATCAAACCTTTGTTTTAAACATAAGTTTTGATTAATTTGTTCGCTCAACATGTTTGACCATAGGTCATCACTCCACCACAAAAATATTTGAGCTCAATTAATGCATTTGATGTAGTTCTGATCCATGTTCTTATATGGCTCTAATACCATATGTTGGCGCCTTGTCTTGGATATGTGGATGTGCGCCCACTTATAAAACCTCCACATAGTTTTTCTTCACCATCACATATGATTTTGGTGCCTTGGTTTAATTGTACAATGTCTAGAATCATTTGCTTTGGCTAACCCCACGACTTCTTGCTCGGTCGATTGCATTAATCTCATCAATAAAGATAACATATGATGTAGGTTGCCTGGCTCCAGGAGACATGCTTCTAACCCTTGAAATCCCAACATCAACGAACATCTTCATGAAATCCGAGCCACACATTGAAAGAAAAGGGGGACTCTTACTTCCCCTGTTGTAGCTTTTTCCAAGAGAGTTTTCCCTGTGCCAGGAGGACTCATTAAAGGGCACCTTTTGGACTTTTAGCTCCTAGCTCTTGGTGCTTTTAGGATGTTAAGAAAATGCACAAAATCCATGATCTCTTCTTTTCTTCGTCACAACCAGCTACATTCTTAGATAATACCTTGTCCTTTGAATTTTATCCAGCTTCGTCACATTAGCTTTGCTGATGTTAAAGAGTCCACGACCACCTTTGCCTCCAGGTCCACCTATACCCAAACCACTTTGCATTCTTCGCCCAAAGTAAATAAGAGACCCCAGCATCAATAATATAGGAGCCAATCTCAACAACTCTTGGTACCAGACCTTTCTGAAACATAAATTACAGGAACATAATCATGAGTAACACTACCCAACGCTTCCTGTGCATCCTCGACTTCTTCTCAAAGGATTAAACACTGCCAGTATTAAAAGAGTACTTATGTTGGCTGCCACCCTCAGAAGAGGTCTGTCTGACATGTATCTCTACATCACTGCTTTCACTCTGGGTAGAATTATTCGGTGAGTTTCGAACATAAAATTTAGATATAGATTTGTTTGCAATCACAATATGGTCGACAAGCCCTGGTTCCAGAAGTGTATTTTTTGAATTCCTGAAAACTAATCTCTTTAGATGTAGGAGGCTTAATCCTATTTCCCTTGGTGCCATGACAATCATGATGAGTTTATAAGTCGTGGGATTGACCTGTATAAGCAACATAGCATTAATTAGTTCACAATTATTCTTTGCGAATGGTGCCCCTAGATAAAATATATGGGATGAATGAACATAAGAGAAGTATTCAAACAACGCGCTTAATGACCTACGGCGAGAGGGACTTTTATCGTTAATACACAAAAAGGTTTCCATTCAAATGTACGCATGGCGTGACTGGGGTAAGAGTGTTCGGGCATATGCTGGACGATCCCTCCCACGTATGGCGTGATTGCAACAACGACATCCGATCATGATGGCGAGACAACTCATGAGGGGTTTTGGATAGGTCACTGGGATGTAGTTGATTGCAGGTCAGGTGAAAGACTTTAACGCCTAGGCGAGCAGAGGGGGAACCCGAAATTTTAAATATACCCAAAATTTTGGGTGGTGCTGTAGCGGCTACAACACATTGGTACCCTATTTATTAAATCTTCTGCTGTAGAGCGAACATCTTATGGTACCGTGGATGGCACTGTTTGTTCCACAGACTACCCTTCGGACTTCGTCTGAACCCTAACCCAAATAGCAACACAGGATGATTCCTCAAATCTAGATTTTTCAATAATTTCCTAAATATACGTCTTCCTCCCCAAATTCTACGCTTTCTTTGGGGGTCTTCCTCTAACCCTCTTGTTCGGATCTTGTTCATACAAATTATGGAAAAGGTTCATTAAAAAAATCAATCAATAGCTCAGGACCCGAAGTAGGAAAGACAACTTCCTCCCCGGGACGAGAGAAGAGATTCATAAGAAATAAAAAAAAATAAAAAAATAAAAGAAATTAGAGTTTAGGACCTGGAGTAGAGTAATAAAATACCCTCCCCAGGACGAGAAATTTTCCCCTAAAAAGAAAAACAGGAAAAATAAAAACAACAGGAAAGAAAAACTGAACTACGCCCAGGACTTAGGGCAAGGTTTTATAAAACACCTTCCCCAAGACGAGGGTTTAAATTTTCTTTTTACAGAAAGAAAAATGATACAAGAAACAGGAAAGAAGGAAATAAAAAAGAAAATACAAAGCACTTACGCTCAGGACTTGAAGCTGGGCAATAGATTCCCACCTCAAGACGAGAGATCGGCTCTGAGATCTACTGCAGATCCTGTTCTTTCACCTGTTAGCATTCCTCGGCAATAGCACCAAAATGTTGGTGTCTGGATATGAAAAAGATTCAATCCTTTTCCCACATAAATTATCAACCCAAGGGCGTTAGTTATTTCAAGACTAACGACAAAATATATGCAAATACAAGCACATGGTCTACTGTGAATCACAGGTTTAATCTATCACAAAAATACCATTGTAACATCAATAAATAAACTGTAGAAATTAAAAGCATCCACAACAATAAACCTAACTGTAACAACAATTAAAGAATCACACAAAACACAGTTCTGAAAGAAAAGAAAGAAGAACGCAGCACCTGATCACAAGAGTGGGCCCAAATCTTGGATCAGGGCTGCGGAAACTCAAGGATTACAGAAGGAACAATGAGCTGTTATGTATTCGATTAATAATAAGAATATTAATTACAAGATCTGTATATGTGTAAGGATCCCTCGCTTTTCAGCCCATAGGCTTCTTTATACCATAGTCCTGAGATCCCCCAATTTTTCCCAACAACTCCATTGTTACAAAAATACATATTGTTACAACGGCCACCGAATTTCCCAACAAGAAACCGTAATAAAGATGAAGATAACGCTGATACATCCATGGCTGTTACGCTGTAGCAGCAAATAAGGAAGATGCTGGAAAATGATGGGTTGTGCCTTGTCTTGCGGCCGTGACGCACCTGTTGTAGCCAAATGTGGATAATTATAGGATTTAATACATAAAAAGGTAAAACCTCCATGACAAGTACATCATTAATCAAATATCTCATAAAATATAGGAGAAATGGTTTTACCTCATGCTTTTAAGATGAAAAATGGCACAAAGAGACAGAAAGGTAGGGTAAAAATGAGAGAAGAAAGTATACAAATCCGGTGCCCAACAGTCTCCTCCATTTCTCTACCATTTCAGGGATATATACAATGGATTTGTTACTCATGAACTAGAAAATGAATGAAACAAATATGAAATAAAGATTGAGCAGTAGTGAAAACTAAATGTTGAGAAATTTAAACATCAAGGATTTGGAATAGATAATAAGAGCATTATTTATGAACTCTTCCTTTTGTTATTTGCATAGTACACAAAAGTTGCAGCTTTATGTTCACAGGGACGGAAAGTATGCAAATTCACTAGAAAATGGGGAAAGCATTCAGTAATGATTCTTAGATCAACAAAAACTACAAAATGATAATTAAGGATCCTTTCGACCATGTCAAAAATTGTGCAAGACCTATGATTGAGTCAACTTAAGGAAAATATGTGATGCATTCTTGAATACTGAGAAATGTCTTCATAGGTTTGTAATGCCTTTAAAGATGAATTATTTAATCTGAGGCTTATTGGTATTTTCTCAGGGAGGGCCTGAAACAATATTTATATGTACCAATGTAAATTCAGATAATTCATTAGAAAAAATTGATACAGACAATCCAAACAACAAGTTTTCTTACAAGTTAACGAGAAGGAATTTTATAATAAATTAGTTGAGAGAAGACTAAGTGTTGTAAGTTCTCCCGTAATTTAAAAAAATTTACCCTCTCAAGTAATTTCAACAAATACCTCTAGAAAACTTGGTGAAAGAAGGATAAAGATTGATGACAAGAGCCACATAGAAAATCAGATTGCAAAATTAGATTTTCCTGAAGTTTATGATAGTACTAAAAATGAAGGAAATACAAGGCATAATGGTTATAATAAACATCTTAAAATAGTGTGAGAGACCGAAAATAGTTCAAAATACAGGTAGTACCTTGTATATTTTTCTCTTCGAAATAGATGCATGTATCTACAAACAATTTCAATTATGACAATAAAATTGGTAAAAATGGCTTTGGTAGTGTCTACTGGGGTCAACTTTGTGATATCTCACAAATGGATGTCAAAATATTTAAGGTATGGAATACCAAATTTGAAATGGAATTCACAACATAAGTATAGATTCTTAGTCAAAATAGGCATAAAAAATTATTATGCTTGTGTAGATATTATTATGAAAATTTCCTTGTTGATTAGTCTAGGCAAGTGAACATTGCAAGTGGTTCTACAGAAGTTTATGCTTAACTTAACTATCATGCAATGCCCCATATAATTCATAGTGTTATGCAACTAGTTCAAAAAATATAAGAAAACATAGATAAACGACTTAAAAATTATCCTCTTCGAGGGGGAAACCTCCTTTACATTACATAAATTAACAATTCTTAGATGATTCAAATGATAAAACCTCCTTTATATATATAGGAGCCTAAGAGGCCACAATATAATCATAGTTTACATAACTATAATAATGTATGGGCACAAAAATAACAATAGTGGGACTACATGGTACGAAAATAACAATAAGGGGGCTACACTAATAGTAACAATAAGGGGACACACTAGACCTAACATGCCCCTCTCCTTCAAACACGTGTTGTCGTCAATGCTTGAGTATTTCTAGATGCTTCTATATAAAATTATCATCCCCCCATATTGAATCTTCAACGGGTAAGTTCCTCCAGTTGATGAGACACTCTGAAATTGATCGATTTCATTGCTGTCGAGTTCTTGTTTTCGTGATTGCTTCTGTTTCCAATACGATTTTTCTTTCCTCATCAATTTTTGGAAATATTGTTTGAACTATGAGCTTGTCACCTACAACCTTATTAAGAATGAAACATGGAAAACTAGGTGCACTCGGGAAGATGCAGGAAGATCCAATTTGTATGACATAGTACCAATATTTTGCAACACCTAGTGAGGACCAAAATACTTTGGTGATAGTTTATTATCCTTCCTAGCTTTCTTGAGGGACATATGTTTGTATGGTTTTAACCATAAAAATACCTAGTCGCCTACATCAAAATTTCTTTAAATGTGATGTTGATCTCCCTGTTGTTTCATTCGAATTTCCACCAGAGTGATGTTATACTTCTAGAGTTGGAGAAATTATTGTTGATGCTCGATGTGATATTCCACTACTTGAACCTTAGAATTTTCTATTAAAGATGATGTGATGGGTGGTGGATGATATCTATAAAGTTCCATAAATGGGATCATTTTTGGTGTAGTATGGAAGAAAGTATTTTACCACCATTCAGCTAGAGGTAACCACTTGACCGATTGTGTATGTTTATCAGATAAAAAGCAGTGAATATACCCTTCCAAACATTTTTTCCCTATCTTAGGTTTCCCATCATATTCAGGATGATAAGATGAGCTATGAGCTAATTGAGTACCTAGACAAGAAAATAATTCCTTCCAAAAATTTCTAGTGAAAATGGGATCTCTGTCACTTACAATAAACTTTGGGTTTCCATGTAGATTTTGAATTGTTTCCATAAATGCAGTAGCAACTATACTGGATTTAAATGGATGCGATAATACACAAAAGTGTGCATAGGTGGTAAGTCTATCCACTAGCACCATGATGACACTCTTTCCTTCGGACTTGGGTAAGCCTCTGATAAAATCCATTGAAACCTCCTCCCAACGTTGAATTGGAATGGATAAAGGTTGTAATAGAACCGGGGGTTTTAACTTTCTCAACTTTATTTTTTTTTAAAACCAAACGTTCTGCCACAAAATTTTGAATATCATATTTAAGGCCATCCCAAAAAAATTCCTTCTTAACCCTATGGTAATTTTTTAAAAATCTCGAGTTCCCTCGTAAGGGAGAGGTTTGCAATTCCAAAAGAATATTTTGTTTAAGTTGGGAATTATTACAAAGATATAAGCGATCTTTGTACCATAATGAATCATTTTTCTAGCTAAATGTATCAGATGTACTGGGATCTTTCTCCAAATTTTGAACGAGTATCCACACTTCTTTGTCATTCTTCCATTCATCCCTTGTTTCAATTATCCACTCTGGTTGGATAATAGAAATGACACAAAGAAATTCTTCCACATCCTCATCCTTTCTTTAGAGTGCATCTGCAACAACATTTTTCTTTCCTTTTTTGAATATGATTTCAAAGTCATAACCCAACATCTTTTTGATCCAATTTTTTTGTTCTCATAAAGATAATATTTTTTATAAAAAATATTTAATACTATCATGATACTTTTTTACCTTGAAGTGTCTTCCCATTAAGTAAGGTCGCCATTGCTTAAGTGCATGTAGTATTTCCAATATTTCCTTCTCATAAATAGGTTTTTTAAATACCTTCCATTTATTGGGTGGATTTCAAAAGAAATGGGTCTTCCTTCTTGCATTAAAACAACACCAATTCCACTTCCTAAGGCATCACATTCCACAGGAAAGTTTTTTGTGAAGTATGGTGTAGCTAAGACCATTGCTTGACACATTTCCTCTTTAAGATGTTCAAAGGCCTTAGTTTCTTCTAGATTCCAATAAAATGCATGTTTCTTCATTAATGTTGTTAGAGGTGTTGATATTCTCCCATAAGTATTAACAAACTTGTGGTATTACCCTGTCAACCCAAGAAATCCTCACAGATGCTTTATGGTTGTGGGGATTTTCCATTCCTTAACGGCTTTAATTTTTTTAGGGTCTACATTAACACCGTCATGAGATATAATATGAACTAGATATTCCACCTCCTGTACTACAAAGAAACATTTGGAGGTTTTTGCATATAATTGTTTCTTCTCCAATAGTTTGAGCACCCCGTCAACATGTTGAACATGATCCTTCCAAGTCTTGCTATAGATTAGTATATCATCAAAAAATACTAACATAAATTTTGTAAATAAGGGTTTGAAAATAGAATTCATCAAACCTTGAAATGTAGAAGGTTCATTGGTAAGGCCAAAAGACATGACCAAAAATTCATAATGACCCTCATGAGCTCTAAATGTTTTTTTTCATAATTTCTTCAGTCTTCATTCTTATTTGATGATATCCTGAATGAAAATCCAACTTAGTGAAGTAAATTTCTCCATGTAATTCATCCAATAATTCATCAATAACAAGAATGGGAAATTTATATTTAATAGTGAGCTTGTTAACCTCCCTATAATATGGACACATGTGCTATGATCCATCCTTCTTGTTCACCAATACTACTAGATCATAGAAATAACTTTGACTAGGTTGAATTGTATTGGCCTATAGAATTTCTACCACCATATGTTCAATATCACTCTTTTGGGCATAAGGATATTTGTAAGGCCTGATGTTTGGAGGAACACTTCCTGGAATCAAATGAATAGCATGATCATGATCATGAATAGGTGGGAAGCCTTTGGGAGTTTCAAAAACCTTGGAGTTTCAAATACTTTTTGGAGATATGGATAAATAGATGATTTCAATGCTTGAACCTCTAGTGAGCATAATTGTGAAATTATGCCTCATTTTTCTTCCTTCAAAATATTTTTCATGACATTAGAGCTGATTATATTATTGGTTTCCCTACGATACCCCATAATTAAACTTCCTTTCCTTCCCAAAAAAATTTCAGGAAAATTTCCTGAAAATTAAAAACTATAGTCCGGAAAGGTTGTAACCATTGGAATCTTAGTACAACATCATAAAAACCCATTGGAATAGAAATAATTGTACTATTCAATACATATTCCCATGTGGTCAGCTTGATATTATGGCACTCTCCACAGAAATTTATAGTTCCTCCATTTGCAACCATCACTTAACACTTTAGCGCTAGATATAGGAAGCAACTCAATTCCTTGGCTATCTTACAATGAATAAAATTATGGGTACTATTTGAATCAATCAACATTGTTAGCTTATTTTTTATATATACTTCTATCTTGAGATTTTGAGAAGTGGTAATCCCTCCCAATGAATTACAAGAAATGGTCAAATTCATTTCTTCCTTCTTTGGGTTTGGTTCTTCGTTTATATTATATCATTTTGAAGTTTCTTGTTCCTTTTCTTCCTCCTTTTCATAATCTATGTAAAATAATTTCTTATCACACTTATGACCTCTAGTGTATTTTCTATCACAATTGTAACAAAGCCCTTTTGCTCTTTTTTCTTCCTGTTGTTGTCGTGTCAACCTTGTAGGTTGTGGAATTGTAGGAGCAACAACACTTCCATATTTATAGTTGTGAGTGGTAGGATTCCTTATTGCCATAATTTTTCTTTCAATTTTATTTTTATTTTTCTTAATATTTTTTTATATGTTTTAATATATATTGTTATTATTTTTATAAATTTTCTGTGTTTTTTTTTTTTTTTTTTTGTAAATTTTTCTTTTTATGTTTTAATATATATATATATATATATATATATATATATATATATATATATATATATATATATATATATGTTTCTTTTTTTCTTTTCTTTTCTTTTTTTCCAAGGAAAAAATTCGTAATTTTTCATTATGTGTAAGAAAAATTACATGTTGTGTCATCAGCATAATCATCTATGCATAGATCATGTAAGTACAAAATCTTGATAGAGTCATATATCAGACATAGTAATATCATAAATGTCTTGTAAAAACAGGAAAAACAAGTAAAATTAATTACATAAATATTTACAATATAACGGTATGTAGCAGTAATCCCGCAAAAAACCAAAAATGTGCAGTCTATCTAGACTTCCCCTGGTTCCTCCATGTCCTCAATGAAGGGTGTATGGTAGTATTGATACTCTAGCTGTCCATCCTATTCAAAATGTGCCATCTTCCCCATGCTAGCTGCGATGCTTCTTTGGATAATAGGTCAGCCAAATGGTTCCTCTGCCTGTACATGCTAGTAATATATATAAAGTCAAAATAAACCTTAAGAGTCAATAATTCATCCAAAAATGATCTAAGAGTGTGAGAATGATAGCGTGCCACATTTTTAAATCAATTGATAATGATTTTTGAATCCACGAAGATCTAAATCCTGCTGCAACATTTCTCTCTGGAAAACATGAGGAGGAGTCTGAGGCTGTTGAGTTTAGCATAGTTGTTAGAACCAGGTCTAAGAACCATCTTGAGATGATAGCAATGTGTATCAGAGATGTGAAGGATAACACCTCCACCACATCCCGTCGTGTTAGATGAACCATCAAAGTAGGCCCACGGGATGGATTTATCAATATTTTCAGGTTGTATAATTCTTTGTTGAGTTGTTGGAGCATCATTTGGGATGAGATGATTGATGGAGATTATGTTTCCATTGACGTTGTTCTTGTTTTCGATCTTACCCAGAAAAATCTCCTAGTTTCAGGCCAGCCAAGTCTCCCATGCTATAAGAAGGGGGATGTTGCGATCTTTTGGCCTGTTAGCTGCGTACCACCAATTATTCAAAGCCACTGAAACTGAGGTGCCATGCTAATTCTGGGTGATGCCTAAGGACAGAGTCATGATTTTTTAGATGTGTTTACTTGCAGGGAAATTTAGAAATAGGTGATTCACATCCTCGGCCTAGAGGTGACATAAGCTACATCTGGATGGCCCATGAATATCCTGATTGGTGACATTATCCTCCGTGGGGGTGCAATTGGAGAGGATGCACCACATGAAGAGTCTAGCTTTGGGGGAGCTTTTAGTTTCCAAAGGTGTTTCCACCATCACTATTTCAACTGTGGTTCCTGTAATTCACTTAGTGACGAATACCCTTCCTTTTGTGTATATCGGCCTCTAGGGGAGATGGCCCATAATATTTCGTCCTATCGTTCAGTCAACCGGATATTAGTGGTCCGAAGAGCTCTGAGGTATCGATTCCAGGTCCGCTGCCAATTTTCAGGGATGGAAATCTCTTATGAAATTCTCCATGCCTGAGATGCCCAAGTGGAATTGTGTGGCTCTGCAATATGTGAGATGTAGTAAAAACCAGAAAGGGCCATATGTTGTCTGGTTCCCAATGGAAATTGGTACGCTTGTCCACTTTCCAACCATGCATCCACACTAATCTTAACCTGATCTCGAGATCCAATTCTCCATGCCAATCCTTTTTTAATAATGTGAATGGATCTAGTTATGGCCTTCCATATGATGGATGTGTTAGAAGAGTGTTGAATGTGGCCTTTGATCCAATCCATGGTAGGCTTAGGTGAAATTTATTTGTAATATGTAACTTCTTGCCACAGACTCTTAGTGCTGATCAAATTCCATCACATTTTAGCTTCCAGAGCTGAAGCAAAGAGGTCAAGATCTTTTAGTCCCCAACCCCCCAACCTTTAGGCTTTGCAATCCTCTTCCATGCAATCCAAGCGTATGTGTGACCATATTGTTTGCCTCTCCAAAGGAATCTCCTGCAGATTTTGTTGGATCCTAGTAGTGACACCTTTGGGGATCTAGGCTAGTGCCATCTAGTAAAATGGTATGGCTTCAAGGATAGATTTAATGAGCAGTAGCATACCCGCTTTAGAGAGACATCTTTGTTTCTAGATGTTGACTCCGCATTTCACTTCGAAAATTACCCAGTTCCAATCATTAATATGATAGTCATTTGGTTTCAGGTGAAAACCAAGGTATTTGATACCATCATCCAATTCCTTGCGCTCAAAATGAAAGAGGCCAAGGGCATGTCTGCATTCAATGGCTAAGCAGCGAACCATCATAATGGTGGATTTACTATGATTGGGTTCCATACCAGTAGCTTTGAAAAATATGTTGAGAAGATTCAGGAGAATGTTATTGTCATGAAAATTTCCATCAAGAAAGATGAGGACATCATCCACATACAACATGTGGTTCATTTGTATGAGGTTTTATAATTTGACTCCATGAATGGATCCATCTGCTTTTTCTTTTGCCAGAAAAGTGGATAGTCCTTCCATAATCAATAAAAAAAGTAAAGGAGAGAGTGGGCAGCCTTGCCGAAGACCACTACCTGCATGGAAGAAATCAAATGTTGCACCAATGATAAGAATGTTGAAAGATGCATTTGTAATACATCCCATAATCCAGTTAGTGAAGGAGTGTGGAAAGCTAATATGTATGAGGGTAAGTTGCAGGTAATTCCAATTAGCACAGTCAAAGGCTTTTGCTAGGTCAATTTTGAGAAATGTTACTCGTGAGACTCTTGAGTTTTATGGAGTGCAAGGCATCCTGAGCAGTGCCAATCACTTCATGTATTTGTCTCTAGTTGAGAAAGGAAAATTGTTCTTTGGAAATGTGTTGGGACAGAATAGGCTTGATATGGTTTGCAATAATCTTGTAGACGATCCTATAAATGCATTTGCAGAGGGAGATCAAGTGGTAGTCATTGAATATGGGTTTTTTAGTCTTGGGGATGAGTGCTATGAAAGTAGCATTAAATCCATCATATAATTGACCAAAGGTCCTGCTAGCTTCAATTACTTTGAGAAGATACATACTGATTAGTTCGAAGAAGGTAAGGTAGAATTCAATGGGCTATTCATCTAGACCCAGAATTTTGTCCTTCTTAAACCATCTCAAAACCCCTTCCACTTCCCCCAAAGTGACTGGATCATTAAGGTCTTAGGTCATCCAAATTATCCTCCTTCGGAAATATGTGCATCATGCGGGTGCTCTGTATGATATCCATAATATTTTCAGTCTAGGGGTCCCTATATTGATTGGAGAAATGTCTAATTCCCATGTCTGCAAGCTGAGAGTGATTATTTTCCACCCCCATTCTGATCTTTTAGTTCCCAAATGATTTTTATTATTCTTCTGCCTTTTGCACATTGTTGAGAAAATATGGTGTTATCATCTTTGGCTTGTAACTAGATTTCCCTGCTTTTGAGCCTCCATTCTTCCTCCCGTTTTCTAAGAATCCTTGCTTTCTCCATCTCCAGAGTTATAAATTTTTCCTTTGTCTTCGAGGAAAGGAAACCAATCTTGTCCGAACCTGTCATATTCCCAAGTTTGGTCTCAATATTCAATAAAGACTCTTCCTCCACTTTCTTCTTTCTTCTGGCCCATCTAATGGTGTGGGCATTTATTTTAGAAAAATTGTTGTAGAGGACCTTATTAGGCTCGAAATCAGGTCTTTTATCATAGAGAGTCCATTCACTCTTGAAAAAATAGTGAAATTTAGGCTCCTCCGGCCTATTTGAGTTAAATTTGAACGGGAGTGGGGCTTTTGGTCACACAACTGAAATTCAAGATAAATGGGGGAGTGATCCGAGGATCCTCCCTCCCCGACCCATTGTCTATATTTTTTAAAATTTTTAGCCATAGGAACCTTGATTAGGTAACAATCACGTCTTCTAGAAAACACAACCTCCCAAGTTCTCTTGTTTCTCCAAGTGGGGAGCTTCTGTGGCATAGCTAGGTCTAATAGGTCAGCTTCATCAATAATCCTTTCAAAATATGTTGATTTTGGGTCAAGGGTGGCACAAGGTCCTCAGGATTCAGATAAGCCAATGGAGAAGTTGAGCTCTCCACCCATAATAATGTTGTCTCATTGCATAATAGAACTGTGCATCCAATCGTCCCAAAATTCCTCTGTTTTTTTACAGGGACCATATACGTTGATCAAACAAATAGGAATATCAGCTTCATGAGTAGTAATGTCAGCTCTGAGGATACCAACCCTGCCCCACCAGTTGTGGACCAGTATAGTTCTATTATTGAGCCCCAAGGCACATCCACCAGAACGCCCCCTGGCATCTAAGGTCTGAAAGGTCTAGTCAGGGAGAAATGTAGATAGTAAGCTAGCAATATACAATCCATCACCCAATGTTTCCTGAAGGAAGAGAGAATCCACATTAACAAGATTCAATAGTCTTTTAAGGGCCAATTTTTTTTTAGGACTAAGCAATCCTCGACAGTTGAGAGATAGGAAGATCATGGATCACCATTTCCCCGGGTGTTATTTGATCTAAGAACCCAATCAATGTAGGATTGTGTCCTAGCCGCAACCTCCATTCCAGCCTTTTCAATAGCCTTGTTCATAGAGGAGGGTCTTCCCCTTGTGGCTTTGGGGATCGATTCACCAGTGTCAGCCCCAAGACCGAAGTCATAAGGGTTAATGGCCCTAGAGGCTAATCTGAGGTTGTATCGGTGTCCAACAGATGGGCACGATGAGTGTGGAATGGAAGGGATGAGGATTCTCCAGCAAGGGTGTGAGGATTGGGCCAAGAAAAATCGTGAGGGGAAGTTGCAATAGGGCAGATAAGGGGATCCAAATTACATTTGACTAAAATAATATCATGGGGAATAATAGATATAGTAGGGGAAACAGAACTATGAAATTCAGAAACAAGAGAAAGAGAAGTAATAAGAGGAGTACCTGGGATCAGAATTTTGTCCTACTTTGGAGGATGGGAAATACGGTGATGAACCTTTTGTTGAATAGATGGTCCCCAGGTGCAGCTAAAGGTAGTGACCAGTGCAGGTTCAATCGGAGCCAAAGCTTGTGTCGTAGTCACCTCCCCCAAATATTCTGTTTGTGTCCCTATGTGCACCAAGATCTTTGTAGGAATAAAGGAAGCAATGATAAGTGGGAACTCCTTGTATAGGTGACGCACCTCATGGTATTGCCTTCATCTAAATGGGACGCCCTCGTAGTCTAGAATCTGAACTCGCACCATGTCATTGAAGTGTAGATTGAATGCCTCCACTAGACCTTCCCGTGTATCCATATGAACAAGAACTTGAGCCACTGATATATTCCCAGTCTCGAGATAGGATCTATTGTGGTCCAAATAAACCCCCAAATCCTCTCCAATGAAGCAGAGAGCCTCTTAAGACCAAAAATATACTAGTAGCATGGGCAGTCTGTCCCAAATTGGTCCTGCACCAGATTCTCCTTATCTGGGTCAAATAAGGGCGTCTAACGCTTCAATAATACAGGGGTCATCTCAATGTGCCAATATTTGGTGAGGACCCATTTAGCCATGTCTGGGTGTGGGAATATAAGAGAAAACTAGCCTTTATTCGTCGTTAGAACTCCTGGAAGTTGTTCCAGGGAGTTCCCCCAAATTTTCGTAGTACATATTTTAAGCCTAGCTATGGAGTATTTCCTACCTTGAACTCTCCCTCATATATATATAGTTTTTTTTTTACTTGTTATTATTTTTTATTTTTTTTGTGTTTTTTCACTTTTTATTTTTTTTCAATGTTTTAATCTTTTTTTTCATTTGTCTTTTTATTTTTTTTATATGTTTATTTATTATTTTGTTTTATTTCCATTTTTCTTACAAGGTCTGTGTCAATATTCGACTAAAAAATTGATCCCATTATGTTTCAATTTGATTGTTGATTTTAAAATTTTTGTTATAAAGGATCGAGTTCACCCTCACAATGTGTCAATTTCATGTTTGATCTTTAAGTTTTCATTATAATGGTTCGATTTCGCCTACAGTGCGTGTCAATTTGATGATTGACTTTTAAATTTTTGTTGCAATGTGTCAAGTTGTCTTAGGTTAAGATTTTAAAATCTTCATATTTTTAACATTTAAAAAATAAATTACTCTTGGTATAATGACTTTCATTCACTTGTTCATTTTTAATGTTTTTTAGTCATATATTTTTCCCATTATGTCATGTCTGAAAATTTGTCAAAAATTTAAAGTTTTTGAGTCATGATCTTTTATTTTTAATGTTATTGTTGAAAATAATTATAAATATCTTATCTTTAACACCATCGCTGAAAATTGTGGGAATTTTAAGACTTTTAAGAGATGTGATATTTTATATTTAATGTCATCCCTAAAAATTGTCTGAATTTTAATGTTTTTCATAGTTATGATATTATCGTTAACGTCATTGCTAAAAAAACGTTGAAAAGTTACCTTGAAAGCAAAAGGCATTAGCCCAACATCAACATCTTTTGTTTTCAGGATGTTTTTTGACAAAAAAAATTGGTTTTGGTTGTCGTTTACCGTCACTTTTAAAAAATATTGAAAATTTACACCAAAAAACAATATTCAAACATCAACATTTTTCATTTTTAGGTTGTTTTTCATGTTTTTTTTTGGTTTTTTTGTCAGAGTTCTCATTTTGACTTTATAGTTCCCATTTCAAAGTTTACATTGTTAAAGCAATACCTATAAATATTTTGGAGGAAAAAAAAGAAAACTACTTCTTTAATAACTTGTATTGTTTTCTTATCTCCTTACAGGTTTACTCAAATTTCAAGTGTAGAAACTTATTGGATGAGGAATAAAAGATACAAGTAAAAAAAAGAAAAAAATCTTTTCCCTTAAAAATACATAACTCTTATTTTATTATTTTTCTTTAGGAAGCCACTTTTAGGCTAAAACTTCCTTTAATGAAAAACTCTTATATTACTATGTTTTATTCTTTTGTCATGTCTATTCATCCAATTGTGTGAGTTAGAATTTGGGTTTTCCAATTTTTAATTATGGGTATCACAACAAATATTGTGTCTATTATGTGTGTTTTGCGTTAATTTTTTATGTTTCTAAAATTGATATGAAAAAATTTCATATCAGTGTTCGATTCATGTTATATCTAATATTTTATTCTTGTTAGCCCTCTACTATAATTTAGTTATCAACGATTTCCATTTTTCAATTTTGAAATATTGTATTTTAACATAAATTTCCACTATTGATCCAATCAGAAGATTCCTCCATGGAAAGGACGCCTTAGTATGGATCTATCTTTCACAAGATGTCATTGATATTAAGCTTTCTCAATTGATATTTACTTACAATATCGCATGTGGCTCCACCCTCCACCCCATTCCACCGATCCCTTTCATGAAATTTGAATCCATAATATATTTGACTCAATGTGATGGTAACTAAACCCTTATAGCACATCATAAAATGAGGCTTTAGTATATGGTAACTAAACCCTTGTAGCAGATCATAAAAGGAAGCTCTAGTATATGGATCTATCTTCCATGTTGTAATTAATGTTGAAACTATATTTTACATCATGCTATTAATATTTATCTCACTCGGTTGAGGTTTACGCACTTTGGGATAATCATAATTTCACAAGTGGTTTCACCCTTAAACTCTTTCATGAGATTTGTATCATATTAGTGAATTTTTTTTAATCAACCATATAATATTTGAATCAACATTATAATTAAGGGTGACTATACTATACATAATTTTTTTTAATATGATGATTAAACCTCACATAAATCAATTAACATATATCATCATACGTATCCTTACATAAATGATAAATAAACTTCACACAAATCAACTAACCTAAATAATTTACATATTCTAACATGCTAAACACACCATCGTAAATGATGGACGGAGGAATTCCAAGTGAAATATTATAAAATATTTAAAGTGACATGTTATGTTTTTAAGTTCTTACACTTGTTAGAATCCCCATATCCAATGTCTATATTTTGAGTACTACCCAAGAGAGTTGTATATCTATTGACCAAAATAGATTTCTAAGCATTATATGATTTATAATATGCCCATCTAAACAAAATGATAATATTGAATAATAATTTACATTAGATCTATTAACGGAGCCAAAGTTTCAATCTGACTGGTCAATTTATTGATTGAGAAGGTGGATATATAAAGTGTTGTACACCATATTAATAAAATTTTGATGGGCTAAAATATTTATATATTGATATATTTTAAAGCTACTTCTTTGAGATATTCATCCCTTCCCACTCTCTCTTCAGTAAGGAAATGATAAGAAATTATTGTAGTTCATGTTTTAAGAAATGCGCATACTATCGTTTATTACCATGAATAAAGAATACTAATGAAATAACATACCGAATACGATATGGTACAAAGTGTTAATGTGTGATGATCCCTATAAATGGGAGATACACAATTAATATATTAGATGGGATTTTATGGTGGGAATTTATATATTTGAATATATATAAGTTTATTTTTCAAATAATTCTTTGTTAGGGGATGATAATAGTTCACCATAAAGGGGTCTTTTTAGGTGCAGTATACTAAGGTTTTGAATAATCTAGATTTAGTGGACTATGATGATATGGAGGGGAGTTTTTATGTAATTTTCAAAGGTAGTGATTCTTCTATGGAAAAGGTAGTTGAGGATGTATTATACAAAATGAATGGATTCAATGTGCATGCCACTTCTTTGGGTGAATTTAGGATTGATAATTGTGTACAATGTATTCCTAAAGAATCAATGGGTAAGAGAGTTTGAGTAGAGAAACTTGTGAATAATATTATGGTATTTAGCTCTTTATATATCAATATAAAGGAGTTTAATGTCATATACGAGAATGAGGTTTGTGGTGGTGGTTTTTTATGCATAAAACTAGACTTGGGATGTTTGTTGGATTGTAGGTATTTTTCTCTAAAAGTGCATGTATCTAGAGAGGTTAATATTCAAACAAAATAGAGAAGGGGAATCAAAAGGAGGAGGAATGAATTAATATTATGGTTTTATTTGAGAGCCATGTGGGTTAGATCCTAGCTTACTATGGAAAATCCCTAGTTCGAAAAATTTAAGGGACGAAGATGGCAAGGGATACCATGAATGAAAATTTACAAGCAATTGAGTGTTAGTGATCAGCTATGATATGTATTTTGTTCTCCTTGATTGGGGTTGGATTAGTTTTGTGTTTCGTTTGGAGGTGATATTCGAAGTGAGTCTTAAATGCTCCTAGTTATGAGGTTTTGTTTTTTGAACATTGAAACCATGCCACTTGTGTGTTGATTCCATGTTAGAGGTGGCTTTGGTTATGCCCATTTGGTCAAATTCCTAGGACTCCTAATGGAATTTTGGATTGATGAGGAACTTTATTTATTGGAAAAATAACTAGGAAGGACTCCCCTTTTTTTATCAATCATACAAAACGAATTATAGGTGTTTATTAATAGAGCTTTGGTAAAAATCAATAGTTTAGGTAGTCTAATTAAGAATCTATCATCTTTGAAAAGATTGTATATGTGTAAATACTAATTCTATCATTTTTGGAAAGATTTTGTTATATGTAGTACTAATTATTCAAATGCGTTGTTTTGATGTATTCATGTTTCTTAAATTCTATCATCGAGTATGGCATACTCTCATCGCTTTAGGAAGTTCATATGGAGGAATAAATTGAATTCAAATTATAATGATTTGGAGAAAAAGGATTTAGGAAATGTACTTGTGGTTGGGGTTCACTTAGAGAAGGGTGGAAATCCCACTATATCCTATAGGGTAGAGGGCTATGGAGGGGAAGGAGTATCTCTTTCCATCCCATGGGAACTTCACTCAATGAACCATTGACATATCACGCGAATTCGTGATGTACTGAAAAATACCCTTACATTGACTACATATTGGAGAATTCCTCTAAAAGTCACATTATTTAACCCCCTACAAATATGAACCCAATACACCTTTCCAATTATAAAAATCCCTAACTTTATATTTTTTCATTAACTTTGAGCTTATTTTTTATACTTTCCAATATAAAAACCCTTTCCCCCCTATTATATGCTCAATGTGTTATGTCATTTTTTACTCAATATATATCCCCCAATATGAATGCACGTGGTATGGTATTGTTACCCGAGTGAAGCCCACATGTTCGAACCTATGGCCTTCACTTGGTTATTTGTTATCAATAAATTAGTGTTCAAGTATTGATTATTTGTTATCAATAAATTAGTGTTCAAGTCTTGATTATTTGTTATGGGCTTCACTTGGTTATGCATATTAATGTACCTAAGGAACCTTCACCAACTCTAGCTTAGGGTTCTAAACCTCTTTGAAACTATTTAACAAAAAATAATAAGGGTGCTTTTAACTTGGCCGAGTTGTGACCCTATGTTGGGGTGAATTGCAAGGTTTTAAGCTTATCTCCACAATATATGTCTTCATACTTAAGGGGATCCTCCTTATTCAACTTGGAGATGGAAGAATTAGGTTTTGGTGAGAAAATTCTAAATAAAGAAGACGTAGGGAAAGTTCATTATGATATTTGACTAAATAAACTTGATTTTGATGGGAATGATATTGATGGTTTGGGAACTTATCACTAAAATAACTTTGGCCATATATAGGTTGGTAGGAAATATTTTTTATCGCGAATATAGGAAGACAAAATTAAGAAAATAAAATAGGGTTACTAGAAACCAATCATTAAGGTGCTTAAAGCTAGCCATAAGAATAAATATGTTTTTACATTAATATGTTCTCCACAAACATTTTAATTTTTGGTAGTCATATTTTTTTTTCTTCGTAAGTTGGGCTATTCTATTAATTTCAGAAACATAAAGTTACATATGCTACAGTTTGGTTTGGCAAGTAGCGCTTAGCCGATCTCGGCCTTTGTTACACGGTTTCTAGGCTACCTCGAGGGAGGAAACCAGCCTAAACAAAACTTAAAATAGAGAATTACATTATACGTAATTACGCTGACATATCTAAGAATCACAAAGTAAACGGGAGCAAAAATGCACTTAGGACGAGCATGAAAAAAACATAGGAGAACTGTGCAGCTGTGCAGACTTCACTTTTCATCAAGTGATCATCACTGTTGGGGGCCTCCTCCTCAATGGCGTAAGCAGGAGCCTGTGTAGCAGCTACCTCCACATTTTTTGTTGTACGCCTAGGATTGCCAACCGGTGCGCAGAGGATGGGGGAGTCTGGATCTACTTTGTCGGGAACATGCGTCCAAATGCCATCAGATTCCATAACCCAGATGTATGTATCCTCATCTTCCTTCTCCGGAGCTGGCATCTAGTCAGTTTTGTATTGTTGGGGGTGCGTCTGGGGAGAGATGGTGGACTTCCTCGAACCGCGTCTTCCTCTCTGTGCAGCATGCCGAGAGGCTTCGGCTTGCTGCTCGGGATTGTGACTCTGATGTGAAAAAGTGTTGGAAGAGGAGCCATCTATCGACTCGAGACGATTATCCTCGCCATGATGATAATGGCCAGAGAGAGCCCCTCTATGACCTCCTCGTATAGTACGTTGGAAAAGTCTTGGAGCCGTTACGCACGGAGGAAGGGGTGTGTAGTTCAGGCGAAAATATAACACAAAAGGGTGAGTAGCACTAGGGATAGGAGAGAAGAAATATCTGGGGCACAAATGCTCAGGAAGGGGCACGACAGTCCAAAGGAGACTGTGCAGCACTATGCTAAGAGTAGAGCTTCGCAGCCTTTTGAAGTCAGGGAGAAGCCAAAGTAGAGTTAGGGAGGCGACAGGCCAAGATATCAGACTAAGTATTGAAAGGGGCTGAGAGCTCATCTTTTTAAAGGGGCAGGGATGAGTGTGACGAGGATAGAAATGAGTAGGCTTTGTACGCCTCTGCGTTTTGTGATTGAGAACCTGAGCAGGATCGAGGGAAGGGGTATGGCTGCAATACAGGTTAAATATGATGGCCATTAATGGTGATAGATGCGAGGTGATGCTCAGGGCATGGTGACGCAGTTCTCGTCCTCTCGTCATCGTTTCTAATTATGTGAGTCTCGTGTGAGTGGCTAACGGTATGAGGATCCATAGAAGATGAGGCTCTACGTAGGAGATCTCTATTTATTGAGGAATGTGGGATGTGATTTTCAACCGTGTCAACTTTGTCACTCGCATCCGGGGGGTGAAAATCCTTGTGAATTAGAGTGAGACATTCCTATCTGAGAGATTCCTGCTCAACCTGTGTAAGGGTGGAGTGATGCAGCTCATAGTTGTTTTCCACTCCTTTGTTCACCAGAAGATCCGCAAGAGAGTTGGATTTCCTTCGAAAGATACCAAAAGTGATGTCTCTATGGTTGTGAAGAAACAATTCCAACACCTTGAGCTTATGAGTCAGTCTCCAGCTATTGGAAACTTTTGAGGAAGTCGTACCTTGGAGGATTCTTATGGTAGCCATAGTTATGACTTGCGAGTCTCCCTCCATTTCCAGAGGGAAGTAGTTAAATTTGATGGAAATTTGAATACCTATATTATCCCTTCCAGCACCGCCGAATTATACTGTCCCATCCTATTTTCCTGTAATAGATTTTAAGAGGATCTCCTTGAAAGTTCCTGATAATGCCTTTGAAACCTGCATTACCAGGGTTTCCTTTGGACGCTCCATCAAAGTTGCACTTTAAGAATCCATTAGAGGGGAGAGACCATTTTTCTGGAGCCGGGGTTCTACCAGCGCTTCTGGGATTGATGTCCATGGGGGTGTTTATACTCATTTTCCAATTGTTCCATATGTGGCATTCTGCTGCAGAGGTGGGAAGGTCCTCCTGACTCCAGGAATCTAAGGCTAGAGTTTCAGAGAGGTTGATGTGGATCCTATCCCAGAGCTGATCAGGAGTGGAAGCCTTCTCCTTGAAGATGTGGTTGTTTTGTTCCTTCCATATGTTCCAGATGAGGATGCTCGGTATGATCTGCCATAATCCATTCACTAGAGTGATGGTGTAAGGGTTATCCTGCCAGCTGCTGATGGTGTTAATGATGTTTCCCCTAGCATGGTTGGAACGTCAGCATAAGACGGTTATTTTTTCCCACAGGAAATTGGTGGTAGGGCATTAGTCCAACAGGTGGTCGACGGTTTCCAAGTTCTCCTGACATAAAGGGAATCTCAAGGGCCCTACAAACCCCCTCTTTAAAATATTATCCCATGTGAGGATGCATTGTTTACTATGCAACCACATCAATACAGCTATTTTAGGCCACATATTGGCCTTCCATATCTTTTTCTAGATGAGGTCTACTGGGCTAGGGTTTTGCTGATGAAGAATGTTTTAAGCTTCCTTGGTTGAGTAATTTCCACTAGGCATATGCCCCCAGCGAAGGATGTCAAGTCATGTTTTTACTCTGATTTTTATTTTTATGCTAAGCTTCTCCTAGATTTCTGTGTGGCTTTCACCATTCCAATTATCTTGTCATCTCCTCGTATGTATTCATTTCCTATAACCTTGGGAGGTGTCATCTGTCTAGAAGTCTTGAGCCTTCTGTCTTTGCCGTCCTTGGAGAATTGCACTCCATAGAGGTATGTGGAATATGGAGGAGAGGATTGGCATCTGTTGCCAGGAGTCCTACCATAATCTGGCTTGGTTACCACTTTGCAGCTCCCAAAAACTGTGATTTTGGATTATCCATTTTTGATTGCTTGCTGCTTTCTAAATTTGGGATCCAGCCAGTTCTAGGCTATACCTTATGAGATCCTCCTTTGGCCAGTAGGGTGCATACTTGGCTACCCATAGATTTTAACATGGATTGTTGGGGTTGGAGACCCATTTCCACTATATGCTGGCTCCCATTATGGTAATGATGTGCTCAGGATCATGCAGTCCTAATCCTCCCTGACGTTTAGGGGTGCAGACATCCTTCCAATTGACTAAGGCCCATTTTTTCTATCCTTTGGTGCCTCCCCAAAGAAAATAATGTTGCAGGTTGCGCATGACTTTAAGGACCCATTTGGGAGCTGCAAGGACAGAGAAGAGATAGACGAAGAGGGATTTTAGAACAAATTTGATAAGGATAAGACGACTAGCAATGTTGAGGGTGCGGTGAGTCCAGTTGGATAGATGAGTTTCCATTTTGTCCAGCAGAGCTCTCTAGGAGGAGTGATTGATGGCTGAGTCAGTCAGTGGAGATCCTAGGTATTTGGAGGGTAGAGATGCAATGGAGAATCCAAGGATGCGGGCGATGGTGCATTGGGTTAGAGGGGGAGTGTGAAAGAAGAATATATGCGATTTTTCAGGGTTAATATCTGTGCCGGAGGCTGCAGAGAAGGAGTCAAGAATGGATTTGAGGGTCTGGGCTTCTTGGACTCAGGGGTAACCCATAATCAAGTTGTCATCCAAAAATTGTTGGTGAGAGGAGAGAGGAAGGTTGTGGAGGGGTAAACCAAGCAAGGCACCAGTCTGGATGGATCTTTTGAGAAGGTGACCCAAACCTTCTGTCATGATGATGAAGATAAAGGGAGAGATGGGGTCCACTTGTATCATGCCTCATGAGGGGCTGAAGGTGGCAGAGGGGATGCCATTGACCAGAATGGAGAGAAAGGGAGGGGTGATGAGACTCATATCCATCTAACCCAGGTTTGACTGAAGCCGAAGGCTAAAAGAAATTTTTTTATGTAGTCCCAACTGAGTTTATCAAAAGCTTTGGATAAGTCAATTTTAACAAGCATGCTAGGTTTTTTGGTGGTTTTGAGGGAGTGAATGACTTCATGGGTTAGGATGATGCCATCAAGAATATGCCTTCCTTCCACATAACCTGTTTGCTCCGGAGAGATGATGAGGGGAAGGAGCTTCTTCAGCTTGTTAGCTATAACTTTGGAGATAATTTTGTAAATGACATTGCAAAGAGCTATAGGTATGTACTTGCTTGGTGAGGATGCTCTATCTTCTTTTGGAACCAAGGTGATGAAGGTGGAATTTAGCGTAGGTAGAAGCCATTGGGTGGAACGTGATTCCTCCACAACGTCGCAGACTTTGTTTTGGATGGTCTCCCAGAAGAAACGGAAGAAGTTGGTGGTAAATCCAACAGGACCTGGAGCTTTCCTTGCCTTTAGCTGGAATACTTCCTGTTCCACCTTAGATAAAGAGGTATATGTGAGCAACATCCTATTATGTTCCTCCGTTATCAGCTTGGTGATACGTTGAGTGATTTCCCCAATGGCTTCATGCCTCTGGTGGTTGGGTTCCTAAAGGATGTCCCTGAAATGATTACGCAACTCCTCAGTGATGGCCGCTTGCATTTCCAGTCTTTCCCCTATTTGGTTCTTGAGGACTGTAATTCTATTGTGCATCCTCTGCTGAATGGTGGAGTAGTGGAAGAATTTTGTATTTATTTCTCCCTCTTTGAGCCAGTTGATTC
The DNA here is from genome assembly GCA_034641835.2 of Pinus albicaulis. Classification (NCBI taxonomy): domain Eukaryota; kingdom Viridiplantae; phylum Streptophyta; class Pinopsida; order Pinales; family Pinaceae; genus Pinus; species Pinus albicaulis. The sequence continues at coordinate 689,917,749 of CM076569.1, read as the reverse complement.
CTAATTTTTGTTTCCAGAGGGCTTCTTCTTGGTTCCTTCTTTCTTCCAGCTCAGTAGTTATGGATTTCTCCGAATGATCTGACTCAGTTGAGCACCCCTCTTGGATAATTATCTGTTGGAGTTTCTTCATTTTTCCCTCCAGATCTTTCTTTTCAGTGAATATGTTGCCAAAGGTTTTTTTGTTCCAGACTTTCAGTTGGCCTTTGAGTAGTTTCAGTTTTTTCTGGAACTGGAGAATTTTGGTGCCTTATGGATGTGCTAAGGAGGACCACCATTTAGAAAGCATTTCCTTGAACCCTGGGTGCCTGAACCAGCAATGTTCAAAGCGAAAAGCTTTAGGAGCATGCTTACCTGGTTGGAGTCAATGAATGTGTATTGGCCAGTGATCAGATCCTGTCACCGGGATGATGGTGGTATCTATGTTGCCTCGGAGAAGGATGCGATATTTGGTGATGAGGAATCTATCCATTCTTGAGGCTATCTGATGGGCGCCTCCTCTTTTGTTTTTCAACGTGAAGATTCCATTGGAGGTGTGGAGATCTATAAGGTTATTTCTTTGGATGAATTTTTTGAATCCATTACTATCCCATTCCATATGCATCCTTCCGCCTTTCATTTCCTAAATATTGGTTGTCATGTTGAAGTCTCCTCCCAAGAGCCAGAGAGGGAGGGATCGTTGTTTTCTGATTTCCTCTAGGTTGTCCAAGAGTGCTAATTTTTGTTGAGCATTTTGAGGAGAGTAGAAATTTGTGAGCAGGCCATGGATGTATGTACCAATCAAGTGAAAGTTGGCATGAATGAAGTGTCTGTTAGCATAAAATTTCTATAAGGAGATGATTTGGGGGTTCCAGATGATTTCTAGGCCTCTAGACGCCCCGTTTGCATCAACCTCTATTATGTTGCTGCCTTTCCAGATATTTTTGAATATGGTTTCTAGAGTAGAGCTAGAACATTTGGTTTCTTGCATGTAGAATATTGTCGGATTTTCCTCAGTAATCATTTTATATATGATCCTGTGCTTCGTGGGGCTATTGAGTCCTCTAATATTCCAAGAGATGAGCTTCATGGGATAATATTGGAGGTGAGGGTGTAGAATCTATTTAGCTTGGGGAATTGCCCATAATCCACTATTTCTTTCCAAATTTCTATGGTTCTCTACAAGGTTGTTTTCCTACCCCTTTTGTGGGACTCTTTCGTGAAGTATTTTGTATTGATGAGTGTGCCCCCTTAGATACCCAAGGAGGGGAGCTGCTGTGATCTAGTGAATATTTCCTCCATTTTTTGGATTTGTTGCTCTGGGATTGATATGTAGTCCTTCTTGTTACAAGCTTCCTCTAGCCCGATGAGATCTAAGCCTTCCCGATCTATGCTTTCTGGCTCTTCCTCCATCGCTTCTGGGATCGATTCCATGATCTGTTCTTTGCCCTTTATCATGTTTTTTTCCACTGCGGCGTTTGCAATAGGTGGTTTCAAGAAGGTCTCAAGGGGGAGCTTTTCGTGTTGAGCCTTAGAGGACTAGGCTTGCGCCATGGAGGTACTACCAACTTCAATGACTGGTTTGAGTTCATTTTCATTTATCGGATTTAAGGCTGCGAAGCTGTTGATAATCATAGGTCATTTTTTATTTTGCTGAGGGGTAGCTCCCTTGTTGTGTCATTTTTTGCTTGCTACCTTCGTGAATCCTTCTACCGCCTGTTCGTTGGATTCCTTTTCAGCTGTATCTTTCCTTTTTAGGGGACAATCTCTCAAGAGATGCCCATGTTGGTGACACTTCCTGCATATAAAAGGAATGTGCTCACAATATACACTTTGTGTCCATTCAAAATATTCATGCATCAGACTTACCTCGCCTGGTAGTGGTTCGTCTAGGTTCATGTAGACGCATATACGAGCATAGGCTGCGTAGTGGTTGATCTTGGTCTCCTCTGCAATCTTGAAAAACTCTCCTAAGGCTTTTCCAATGTCTCTGAGGGTCAACTTGTCCCATTAATCTTGGGGGGGAGAGTAGAGCCAGATCCAGTTCGGTGCCCAAGTGAGATCTTGTTTATCTGGGTTGAAATGCTCAGTCCAGGGTTTGAGGTATATACCAACAGTGTTGAAGAAATAGGGACCCCCATCCATTATTCTATCTTTTTCTTTAGAACAGGTGAAGAGTATATTGAGGAAGCCTTTAGCGCATAGTTTTCGGTCAATATGGCCTTTGGGTTTCCATTTCGAGGCTATCCTTCCTCTTAGAACTTTTTCTGTGGGCCAGAAGCCCATGAAATTGCCTATTAGTGTGTGAGATTTCATGAATTGGATTCTACCATTGATGCGGTGCACTAGAAGTTCTATCACTATTTTCTTGGATTTATTTGCTATGCATGTTTTTGATTTAGTGTTGATTGTTGTTGCTGCTTGTGTATTTGTTGTCTTCGTTGTGGGTGTCACCCCTATAGTTTCTTTAGAAGGGTAAGAGTTGTGCTGATTGACAGTATCAGCCCCTACCACCACCCCTATGGGAGGCTGGCATGCGAGGGGGGGAGCAGTCGTCTCGCCGCTGGAGTCAGTCATCAGTGAGCCTGTAGCTGTCCAGGTGAGAAGTCACTGCCTATTAGTCTAGGGGAGGAAGTCTGCTTAGGGCAGCCAACACTAGAACTAGAAAACCCTAGTTCATGGAGGTCGGCTTGGTGCCGTCGTTGCTAGGTTTTGTTACATGAAACATTTTTTCTTAATATAAAGTTAAACATACTAAAGTTACAAATTCAAATCGTAATTTTTGGTAGTCATATTAGAAAAATAGCTCTAAATATATTAGTATAAGTCAGAAAACCATATATATTTTTTCTTCAAGACATTATGAGTAGTGAATTGATAATTTCCCTGAATTGATTCATTTGGACTATTTAGGGTACTTGGTATAGGATGGAACCGTAGTTTATGTTTAACAAATTCTTTCATAGTTATTTCAAGTCTATGTATAGAGTTTTATCATAAATATTTGGACCAATTTTTTTCTATATGAAATGTGTATGGACCTTGTGAGAACAAGAAAAATTTCTAGGATAGGACTTTTAGCCATCGAGTGGTGGTTGAAGAGTGATTTATTATTTGTGGGGATTTAAATTTTATTATAAATTGATAATAAGTGTGGGTGATATTGTTAGAGTGGATAGGTTGGTAAACTTATTTATGCGTAAGATAGAAAGAGTTTCCTTGGTTTACATAGAACCAATGATTCTTAAATAAGTGTGATGGAATATTAGGTTAAAGAGATAAGAAATGTCAAAAATAATTGAAGGGTTCTTGGTCTGATTCCCATTGGTGTAATAGATGGATAGGTATAGGTCATGGATTTTGGATTGTAGGACCTTGCACCATTCCCTAGTTTTCGTATAGTTGGAAAATAATAGCTAGAAGTTGGGGAGTCTATTCAAATTGGCTATAGGAGGAAGAAATGCAATATTGAAAGGTAGAACTGGAGTTTTTGCAACCAAAATTAGAGAACTTCATCAACTGATCAATTTTTTGTTTGCTTAAAATTGTTGCAAAAAATGTTATTGCTTGGGTGGGTGGAAGACATCAGAACTAAGAAAAAAAATTGAAGGATAATGAATTTGATATTGGTAATATTCTTAGGATTTTTTGGGAATATTAAAAAGGTAAGATTGAAAAATCTAAAATAAAATAAAAGGAAAGTTTTGGAAGATAGAGATGATAAATAAATATTGAAAAGTAGGGATACTCAGTTGAAATTAAGGGATGAAAATACAAAAAATTTTCCTAAATTTTATAATTTGTGGAAAAACACTAATACCTTTTGGAAGAGCTTGTTATCGTGAATTTTAAAAGATGAGTAGATTTCATTGTGAAACATTTTGGTAAATATATAAAGAAATAGTATGAATCAATATTGTAAAGATTATTACTTCTCCAAAATAGTAATAGAATATATATATATATATATATATATATATATATATATATATATATATATATATATATATATATATATATATATATATATATATATATATATATATATATATATATATATATATATATATATCTGTGTGTGTGTGTGTGTGAGGTGATATCTAAGAATGAGTTTTGTAATCTCATTTGACATTTAATAAGGAAACAAATCCTACTTTGAAGTTATAAAATTGAGTTCTAATTGGGATTCCTTAACATATTAGGTGACGAACTTTTAAGGGTGGTGGAGGAGGTCAAGCTAGAAAAATGAGTTATAAGTAGAATTCCCTACATATTAGGTGATGGCGTAATAAGGGTGGTGGAGGTATGAATTTTTGGAAAGGTGTTGGTATCATTCAATTCAATATTTATTTCCTTGATTACAAAGGTTGAGAATCCTATTTAACATTTGGTGAGTTTAAAACTATCTAAATTTCTAATTGCACATATAATTTCATTTTAAAGGTGTTTGTTGATAAATAAATAATTTCCACTCATACAATTTCTTAGTATGATTTCAATTTTTTATAGAGCTATCCGGATTATCCACAGTGCTAGAGAACGAGTGTCGACGTTTCGAATCCCAACGGGGATCCATCATCAGGACAAACTTTGAATGAAGAAATGAGAGAAAAGACTCAGACCATAAATAGAGGTGGAAGTAGATTTCTAGAAAAGGGCCAACCAAATTTTTTTTATACTTTTCTATAATTTTATTATTTCCTAATAATTATAATAATTAAATTCCTAATTTTTTTTTTGTTTCACTAAGGTTAATAATCTAAGTTATAAGGTTAATAATTAAAGTTAAAAGGTAAAAAAGAATAACATATTTAATAAGGGACTCAAACTAGGCCAAAATTCAAAATAAAGCTATCTAAAGATCTATTTTGAAGTCTAGAAAATGATCACCACATGAGTTTAAAAACCAAAAATGATTTCAATTTTCAAAATGGAGGCCAATCCATGAAGCTATTGGATATTCACAAGTAGGTTTCCATTCTATTAGATCATAAAATATGTCTATCATGGTGTTAAAATTAGTTCTTTCTAAGGCATAGGATATGACCTGCTAGCTATACCTGAGGCTTATATGGATACAAATTGGTTTCAAAGTGGATGTTGGTAAATGGATAATAAGATACATTTCCACTATTTCATTGTCCACACTTCTTAATGGGTTTTCCTTTTTTTTTTTCGCTCAAATGAAAAGACTAAGAATGATTCATTTTGTGTCCATATTTATTCTTACTAGTGGTAGAGGGGATTAGCATGACTATTTAAGAAGTGGAAAAAAACTAGGTTATTAAAGCGATTAGGATTGGACGGGCATAACACTTTATGTATCTTTTATTTGGAAATGATATGTTACTTTCTACTAATAGTTATTTGATTGAGGGGGGGGGGGGGGAATAAATGATATTCTTGATTTTTATTTCAAGGCCATCAGAATGGAATTTTTTTTACACAAACCTACAATTATTTTGAATAATATAAATGAAGAGATACAATATTTTTAAAGAAATAGTTTCCATTACATAAATTTGGATTAAGATGCAAAATTTAAATGCTTGGGCTTCATTATGAAGCTAAATAGCTATAATAAATGTGAATGGCATTGGATTATTGGAAAAATTGAGGGAAAAATACACTTATGATGTAATAGGAGGCTACATCAAGGTGAGATATTAACTCTGTTTATTGTCATGTTGGAGGTAATTCAAATGTATTAGCCTCTATAGTGCATGTTCCCAAAGGAGCTGCTGAGAAGAAAAGGGAAACATGTTTTAGTTTCGCATGGAAAGGGAACATAGATCAAGGAGGTTATCATTTTTTTAAATGGAAAACCCTTGCTCATTCAAAAAGTGAAAGTGGATGGGGCATCACATATTCATTGAAATATTTCATATTTGATAAGTGTGCAAGAAATAATAATGGGTAGAGATACTTCTAGTGAATATGCATCCTTTTTTAAAATAATAATGGGTAGAGAGACTTCTAGTGAACATGCATCTATTTTTTAAATAATAATGGGTAGAGAGAATTCTAGTGAATATGCTTCCATTTTTTAAATAATAATGAGTAGAGAGACTTCTAGAGAATGTGCATCTAATTTTTTTTTTTTTTAATAAAACCATTGAGGTCCATGAGTCATGAGAGGGAGATATGGAGAAGAAGAATCTTAAGAAAAAACGAATAAATAGGAAGAATGAGAAAGTAAGAAAAAATGCAAAAGAAATCAATGAAATAAAAAGAAATTTAATAATAGAAGATATATATAGAATAAAAGTGGAATCTAAGTGTAATATATATATAAAATTCAAATATAAATATAGGGCTTAATAGAAAATTATATAATATAGTAAACATAAATCATAATATAATAGATATAAGTAGATGAAGGAAAAAAAGATAAAAAGAAAAGAGACAAATAAAAGGAAAAGAAGAAAATAAAGAAGATAAATAAATTTTACTTATCTTCCGACAGTCATCACAATTCAAATCGTTGAGATGTTTGTCAATTTCAATAAACTTTTTAATTTTGTTAATCGAATAATAGTTTATCATTAATATTTTTAATATTATCTCACATATAAGATAAACCTTAAAGTGCTCTTAAATAAAAAAATATATATATGTAAGATAAGTAAAATTAGGTGGACCAACACATGGTAAGCGTTATCTCACATATAGGATGAACCTTAATGTGCTCTTAAATCGAATCTACCAAAGTAAAAGTAGGTGGACCAACCTATGGTAACGGAAGTAGGTAGGCATGAGCTCATAAAATGCAACTATATCGCTTGGTAAAAGACAAATCTAACCCTAAAATATCTTGCACATTAAACATGTGGTGTGATCACTTTTCACGTGATTTATATTTATATTTATGTTATATTTTTATAATAATTTAGTTTATTTTAATTAATATAATTATATAAATTAAATGAATTATAAATATGGACATTTATATTTATATTATATTTTTATAATAATTTAGTCTATTTTAATTAATATAATTATATAAACTAAATGAATTAGAAGTATACATAGATATCAGCATTAAAAATTTTATTTGATTATATTTTTTATATTATCAAGATTTTAAAAATCAGTTTATGTTAGTATTATTATTAATTATAAAAAAATTAAACTGAGTTAAACATTTATTCATTTTAAAAACACAAAAAAATGTAATTATGGAGATTCATCTTGGTTGTGTCATAGTTTATTAATACCACATGCTCAAAATCCATAATTTATTTCATATGGCATTTGTTTATATGACATTTTTATTTTGAATTAATCAATTTTATGAAAAGAAAAAAAAAAGCATAATTACTTTTGAGATAAATCTCACTCTTTCATATGTGACTACTCTTAAGAATATTTTATACTATTCCCTACAGGTTAAATCCGTGCCATCCACCTAATAATTATGGATAATTAAAATTCTCAAAACATATTAAAGAATAGAGAGAATTATATAATTTTATTATATTATCCCCATGCCATCATCCACCTAATAATTATAGATAATTAAAATTCTCAAAACATATTAAAGAATAGAGAGAATTATATAATTTTATTATATTTTCCCATACCATCGACCAGATAATTAAAATTCTCAAAACCTATTAAAAAATAGACAAGACTATCTACATTTAAAATAATAATTTTTAATATATTATCCCCCAACTCAATTGGCGATGAGTGTTATGTGTGGGGAGATTCACCTACATGTAAAAATTGGAATTGACACATTTTCACACAAATACTAGACGAGTCATGTGTGGGGAGGTTCACCTACATGTAGAAATTGGAATTGACACATTTTCACACCAATACTAGATGAGTCGATTCCTTTAGATGAAAAATAATAACGATAATAATATCTTTAAAAAAAAATATATATATTATTAATTATTACAAAATAATATTAATTTTTTAACTTTAAAAAAAATAATCATTTAAAATGGATTTAAATATGAATGAAAGAAAATGGTAATAATAATGTTAAGGGGTGGTTAGTGTTGGACACGATTTATCGCCTCAAGGGACAAGTAGAATTAAGATGTATTTGTGTATATTAAGAATGGTTTTCAACAAATAGGTTGAATCCTATGCCTTATACCAAGGACTTCTCGAAGGCTTATAGCTGAATCTTAGTAATATTACAATTATTGGAGACTTTCTTTCACAATTTTGAATGTAGTATTGCATTCCTCTCCCTCAAATGTAAAATTGGACTTAATATTCGAAAGAATATAGCCTTTGTTTCAAAATTGGAGTCTTTTTTAGTGTATAATGTTGTTTGGATTAACAATAAGTAGGATGATATACTTTCTAATCAAGGAGAAACTTTGGTTATTGATGTTATTCTAATAAATGAGATTGTCGAGGGCCTCTCAATTATTCCTTAGTATAATGGCTAAGATAAAAATCAATGAGGGGTATAAAACCCATGTGCATAAGACACATGGAAGCATGAATGATGTGCAAAAGAGATTTCCTTCGAGGGGTAAAATGGATGAAGGGGATGTAATGTCCCTCTCCCTAGAATTTCGGTAGTCACCAGGTACTTCAACCCAACTCTGTGTGTGGGAATCAACTTGGTTGCAAAGATTTAAAAATATGGAGTTAGTATGTGCATGGGGTATTACTAATCCTAGATAATGAAGGTGACAAATTGTTAGTAGTGGTGCTGCAACTCCCCCATATATGGGGAGTTTTGGGATCATATCTTCAATCAACTGTATTTATGAGGTGCACTAACCTTTATAAGATTAAGAAAGACAAATGGGCTCTCCCTAATGTGTTAAGTGAAGGAAGTAAACTAGAGTTGGAAGTGTTAGAAGATGTATGGTTGGACTTTAGCTGCCAACTTAGAGGTGGATTAGGTGGTTAATAATCTTGATAATTTTGTGTTATTCTATATACTAGAATCAATTATTAAGGGCATTTAGTTATTATTAGGAATGGAATTTCATTCCAATTCAACTCTTAGCTTTGGAAATGTAGTGGTAGTGGAAGGCCACTTTGGCATATTATTTTATTTTCCTTTTCCATCTAAGAGATTCACGAGTATTACCTTTTTTAAGTGGGAATGAAGAACACCTCAAGGGAAATATAGTGATATGAAAACAATATTAGATACTTGCTTGATCTCACTAATGTTTATATATTCATGGGTGATTAGTTGATTGGGACCCCTACTTGGTGGAAAAATAGAGCCCTAGTTATAAATTGGAGGAGGAATCTCTAGAATAATTAGATCATATGAGGAATAATGAATTAGAATTAATGTAGGGAAATATTTTTCAACTTTAATTGCATAAAATCAATTAGACACAAGCTTGTCAACAACCATGGAGCTACTAGCAAACCATCAAATGCCATTGCAAAGAGTGGAGGAGGAAATTATTTATCTAATGTGCTAGATTGAGGAACTATGGCATGAACCAGAACAAGGATAGAAATTCTCACTCCCTTCGGAAAGAGAGAATTTGAATTTATAGTTCTTAATCTATATGTATTTTTCCTCCAAATAATTCAAGGGTGATTCCCATAGATGAACATTCTTCTTAGTCAAGTTCGTGTGTAATGAAGGTAATTTTTTGTTTAATTCTAGTGTGTTTCAGAATATATATACTTATCAATATGTAATGGAAGAGTCCATTATTATATATCAAGCTTTTATTTTAGGAATAAAGAAGAATTAGCTCACACTGATTGGCATCTCTGACATTCTGTGATCTTGTTGTACTAGTGCGACTCCAATTACAAATTTTCAAAATAATATATTCATTGTTGCCATTAATTTTTATTTAATGTAAATATCATATTTATAATATGTCTATTTATATGTATACTAATATTTTAGTGAATTATTCCTACATGGAGTGGTAAGGAAGTGAATAATTCCTGATAGGGGGTGTCAACATAAGTCCATGTCATTATATTTCCCATATAACTCTGAGATCAAGTTGATGGATCACATATTTATGGTTCGTTCAGTGCATGTGTACCATAAATATGAAGGGTGTGCTTGTTGAGAAGTTATTTTTCATAATGCAATTTGTTGAAGGAAACTCGCAAAGATATGATGTATTTTGGGAGGTACAAGCACTCGCCCCTATGGATAATGGTTGAGGCATAACTAGAGATGCAAGGGTGTTATTTTTTAACTCTCTCCTCTACTGATGGATTGACTTTGATAATAGTTTGGGTAAGCATCATCTGATGGCTTATGTATTTATCTACGTCTAGTTTATTTTTTCTGGTTCGTTGGTTTTGAGTTGAGGAGTTATTCCACTAGTGGTAATTTCCTACCCTAATATTCACCTCCTTCAACAATTTTCTTCTCAAGTTATAAGAAATTGGATAGTGTACACCTAGTTTATGATAGTTGGGATTATGAGGTTTTTTGTCCAAAGAGGACCCTACTTTGTGTCTAATCCAATATACTTTTCCTTTTCATTTTATAATAGAGAAAAGATGCCATGAGTATTCCTATGGTATAGAGGCTCGAGCGGGCATGTATGACAGACACAATATTTTCTTTAAGAAGATGACAATGCATATGTTGGGGCATTATGGAGGCAGACTCCATTGAATGTTAGGGTCAAAATCGAGTAATCATAGGAAGAAGAAATGTTGGAGAGAGTGTGTATTTTAGATGTGATATTTATACCAAGATGAGCCCTAGGTTCATCATATTGGTACCACAAGAATTAGGGAACCTAAGTACTATAGAATGATGTACTTGTACTAGTAAATAAAACCCCTTGTAGGTATGGTATTACTAGAAATAAATGAGGATCATTAGGAGATTCTGCTCTAGATAAATGATGTGCACCTATAAATCAAGGCTCTTGACAGTAAGATATTATTCCTAGCAAAAAGAACATGTGTGTAATAATATCAAAGACATTCTAGTCCAAGTTATTGATAATTGTGTCAACAACCCCTCAAACTAATTTTTATATATAATTTTAAGATTTAATGATATTTATTTATGTATAACTTTTAACAAGACAATTTTATCTCAAATTATATGGAAAAAACACTCATAGTTTTGCTACTCATTTGATTTCCTAAACTGATAAACTTACACCATATAAATTACCATTTTCTTGAATACATTTTCATATCTTATCTCATTTTCAAAGTAAACTACTACAATAAACTAGATATATTTATATGATTGATATTCTTAGATCTAAGACTTTTGTGATCCATCATTTAGATAAATGCCTTTAGGATTAATCACATCATTAAGATTTGGTTTACGTTTTGAACCATCTAATATAGCTCATCCATATGTTAAGTTTTTAATATATTCTTTATGTGAAACATAATTATATATCTACATCATTATCATATTATAAATCTATTGACACATATTTGTATATAAATTTAGTAATATTTATATATTTTTAAAAATAATTTATTTAATATTTTAAAATAATTTTTATAAACAAAATTATAAATATTAATGCTATTCTTATAATATTATTAATAATTATATATATATTTTTTATTCTAAATTCAAATTTACAAAAATATTAGTTACATATTTAATATTTTCATATTATATTATATTATATATATATATATATATATATATATATATATATATATATATATATATATATATATATATATATATTTTCTTTTTAAATATTATTATTCTTTTAACTCAATATCTTTATATTTTATAAAAAAATAAAAATATAAGAAATATAGAAATTGAGTTGTGATAGAAAAAGTAATAAAATTTCTCCACATTAACTATATTCAATTAACAATTTATTATTATTATTATATATAAAAATTTAAAATTTTTAAATGAATCACTCATTGATCATGATTATAAAATCCAATGTGAATATTTACACTATTTAAAATTTGATTTTATGATCTTTAAAGAGAAAGTATATACCATTCCATACCTATTAGATCTTAAAAGCTGTAAAATTTATTTTATATAATATATTATTATAATAATAAATATTTAAATAAGAATTTTTAATTTAGTTTGAGTTGGTCTAATGGTTAAGAGCAAGTGTTTCTTCCTAAGAGGTCATAGGTTCAAACCAAAGAGGGATAGAGTATATGTGTCTTAGTATATCCCTTGTCTCATAAACAAGGAAGTCTCATACACCAATTTGACCAATTTGGTGTGCTGGGCTGTGACCATAAAAATTGGATTATTATTATTATTAATATTATTGATAATCAAATTATAATCATTGAATTAAAAGTAATTTAATTTATATTAAATATATTTTAATTTATATTATTATATTTAATATATTTTTTCTTAAATTTAAATTTATATAAAAAATACATTTTAAAAATAGCATAAGAGACCATAGACTTCCTAAGCTAGCTTTAAATTCTAACCAAAACCACCTAAAACTTAAACGAGGTTGGTATAAAGACACTAGGGCCTAGTTAAACCATTGAGAGATCGACGAGAATGTTGCATTGCAAAACATTAATAACATTAAAAAAATTGTTACTTCTAAGTTCAAAGAAAAAATGTGGTGTCAGAAATATCTAGCACCGAAAAGAAAATTAAGATATTATAAGGAGGTCATCAACCCCACCCTAGAAGATCAAAAGTATCTATCTGTTTTAACTACCTCAAAGAAGAAAATTAATATAGCCAAGATTAGAACGAACTCTCATGAGCTCCATAGTGAAACAGGTCGTTGGATAGTTCGTAAAACACCATGGATGGAAAGGATCTGCCATCTATGTGAGAATATGAACATCGAGGATGGAAATCACTTCCTCTTAGAGTGCCCCGGGTACAACCACATTAGAGCTCAATTTCATAATCTTTGGTGCAATACTGACCTTGCTAGCCTTTTAAGATGTCAAAATTATAGTGAGCTCGGGAGGCTTCTCTCCAACCTTTTTGAGCATAGGAATAAAATCTTAAATCAAACTAAATAACTCTTTTCTTTAGGCCCGATAGACCAAAGATTTGTCTCATTGGACCACCATCATCATCATTATCAATAATTTAATAAAATTTATATTATAAATTGATATGAATTTTATTAAATTAATATAATAATTTAATTCATCTATTTCTTTATAAATATTTTAGAGTTTAAATATTAAATAAAATAATAATAATAATAATAATAATAAATATAATATTAACTTGATTAAAAATAACATAAACATATAAGAAATCCATTAAATTGAAAATTAAATTGAATTTATTATGTAGTAATTTCATTTTTATTAATATAACTATAAACAATATTTTGAAAAAAAAACTATCATATATTTATTATATTAAGATAAATTTAAATACGAAATATTTATATTGGTAACCATAATATTTATTTTAATATTTATTATTAATAAATATACTAAAATTTAATAAATTTAATTGATAAATATGAATATGATGATGGTGGTGGTTAACTTCTATTGAGACTAAAATTTGGTTTATCTGATCTAAAGAAACTTTTAAAATCTTACTCCTATGCTCAAAGAGCTTCGAGAGAAGCATCCAGAGCACACTATAATTTTGACATGTTAAAAGGCTAGGAAGGTCCTATTGCAACAAAGATTATGAAACTGAGATCTAATGTGGGTGTACGGAGGGCACTCTAAGAGGAAGTGATTTTCATCCTCACTGTTCATATTCTCATAGAGAAGTGAGAGTTTGTTCTTATCTTGGTTTTATTAATTTTTTTCTTTGAGCTAGTTAAAACATAGAGATACTTACTTTTGATCTTCTAGAGTAGGGTTGATGACCTCCTTATAATATCTTAATTTTTTTTAGCCTCTAAATCTTTCTCACACCACATTTTCTCTTTAAACTTAGAAGTAACAATATTTTTAATGTTATTAATATTTTCAATGGTTTACCATGCCCCTAGTTTGAGCCGTAGGTGGTTTTGGCTGGAATTTAAAGCTAGAGTCTCCCATGTTATTGATTTCGTGCTTGTACAACACGAGCCAGTCATAGCTAGGCTCTGGATAAGGGAAAGACCCACTTTAATAAGGAGGATAAGATAGGGTGTATTTCTTTTAATTTTGAGGTTATACGTTATAAAACGCTTTTGGATTTGCTAAATATTTCTCTAGGATTGTCTAGAGATGCTACAACCCCAAGCCTCACATCCATACAAGATAACAGGAGTGACTAAAGTTTCAAAGAGGAGCTTCTTTTTATCCCACATCGCAAAGTTTTCTGCAACCCCAAACCTCACATCCATACAAGATAACAGGAGTGACTAAAGTTTCAAAGAGGAGCTTCTTTTTATCCCACATCCAAACCTCACATCCATACAAGATAACGCTTCTTTTTATCCCACATCACAAACTTTGCTGCTTTCCTCCAGTCATTTTCTGACTAAAGTTTCAAAGAGAAACTTCTTTTTATTCCACATCACAAAATACCTCCATTAAAATTGAACATGTGATGAATATCAATTAAAAATAAAATTAATTTAAATTTAATTAATAAATATATAATTAAGAATAAAAATAATTTTACTAATAATAATAAATTGAAATTCATTTTATTATAAAATTTAAAATATATTTACAATTTTAACAAAAAAATTAATATATTTTAATTTTAATATATTAAGAGTTATGTGTCATTATTTTTAATTAAAAAATTATAATCATGAAAATTCCAAATCTAATTACCTAATCACTTCCACAAATTTAATCTTGTAGAAATATACCAAAAAAAACTATGCAACTCACTCATTTTAAGCTATGCATTACATAGTGCAGCATGAATAACGTGATTTTGCTACATAATAATTAACATAATTTAGTGAACAGGCAGGCATGTAGCATTATACATATTTTATTTGTCATACGATATTTTTTAATTTGAATAAGTTACAACTTACTACTACTTGTGCTAAGGAGTGTGGCTCTCCATATAAAAAACACGTAAGCAAGAAGTTCTCTTCTTGATTCATTTACTAGTTATGTAACTATAAAATTGGTGTTAACTTTTTGCCAATTCAAAAAATATATAATTTATGATTGAAAGATATTATTATATATTTTGAGAAAAACATATACTATAAAATTATAGTAATTTTTTTTAATATAAATAGAAAATTAAAATATATATAATTTTTTTAATATATATATATATAAACTGTTTGGTCATAGATTAGATATACCATTAATGATTATTTGATTATTAATTTGATAATTGAGATATTTTTATGATTTGAAAAAAAAATTATATTTATCTATTGATTTTTTATTCTATCTCAGTCAGACTATATCTTTATTATCATGTCATGAACACTTTACATAAAAAAATCTATTCAAAATTTTGTAAACATGTACATATAAAGTCACGTTCCTATATATATATATATTAATTATTTGACGATTCTGCTTTATATATTTTGTTTTCTTTAAAATTTAATATTTAGAATAAAATAAATTGAATAATAATTTCCAATAATTAAAATGACTAAAATACTTTTATTAACTCACAAAATTTAGTATTTACACTAAAATATAAGGCCTTCGAAACCTTCTTTCCTTACAACTAACTAGAACACCATATAATAAATAATATTAAATACACAATTCAATTTGAGAGGGACTGCGCTACTCTGTAATCTTGTTTTATGTTATGCTCGTACATATAAATATAATAACAATACCAAATTACAATTTCACCTCTCTAGAAAATATTTAAAAAAATATTTTTTCATACCTGTTTATATACGTGTTTTGTTATAATAATATATTTTTTCACACCCGTTTATATACGTGTTTTATTATAATAAAATTTTACAACGCGACGACAGCCAAAATAAAATAAAATAAAAATAAACTCAACGATAAAACTAAAGCTGAAACTGTGGCGTCCAAATCTCCGTCACTCTACTTTTATTCCATATCACAGCAGCCGTCTTCCCGTCTGTTCTGTGCTTACCTAACGCCACCGTTGCGGATTCAGACCATTCATTATTACTTGTCACCTGACCCTTCACACCTCTTGAATAGTTGGTGGCAGCAGCAACCTGTCCCTCTTGGACGATCGTTAGTCTTCCTATTCACACCTTTGAAACTCCGGTAGCACCTGCCCGGTGCGTGCCGTCTAAACTTCGCCACCACAAAGTCCACCTCCCTCACTTATATAAACAGAAAGGGCAACGTAGATTTCATCAACCTGCACGCTCCACTTCCCACTGCACTTCAGGCAAATCGGTTTTGTGCTGCGCTGCGTGGTTATGGCTGCAGGAATGATCAAGGATCTTGAGGCATTCAGGAAGGCTCAAAGGGCAGATGGCCCCGCCACTATTCTTGCAATTGGCACTGCAACTCCTCCCAATGCGGTCGATCAGAGCAGCTATCCCGATTACTATTTCAAAATCACCAACAGCGAGCATATGACAGAGCTCAAGGAGAAATTCAGAAGAATGTGTAAGTTTCGCAAGTAATTCTCGCTTTTTATTATATGGGATAACATTGACCAGAACTGTGTTTTATATGGATGCTTGTATTCGTTTGATGTGTTGCAGGCGACAAATCGGCAATAAAGAAGAGATACATGTATTTGACGGAGGAGATCCTGAAGGAGAATCCGAAAGTCTGTGAATACATGGCGCCATCGCTGGACGCACGGCAGGATATGGTTGTGGTGGAGGTGCCCAGGCTTGGAAAAGAAGCGGCTGCCAAGGCAATCAAAGAATGGGGTCAGCCCAAGTCGAAGATCACTCATGTCATTTTCTGCACTACAAGTGGAGTAGACATGCCCGGCGCCGACTATCAGCTGACAAAGCTTCTTGGCCTCCGCCCCAGCGTTAAAAGAGTCATGATGTACCAACAGGGCTGCTTCGCCGGAGGCACCGTTCTCCGTGTGGCTAAAGATCTGGCCGAGAACAATCGGGGAGCACGGGTTCTGGTCGTCTGCAGTGAAATAACAGCTGTTACCTTCCGTGGCCCGTCCGACACTCACCTCGACAGTATGGTCGGCCAAGCTCTCTTTGGCGACGGTGCGGCCGCCCTCATCGTCGGAGCCGATCCGATCCCGCAAGTGGAGAAGCCGTGTTTCGAGCTGATGTGGACTGCACAGACAATTCTTCCCGACAGCGATGGAGCCATCGACGGTCACTTGAGAGAGGTAGGCCTCACCTTCCACCTTCTCAAGGACGTTCCAGGGCTCATTTCCAAGAACATCGAAAAGAGTCTGGTCGAGGCATTCCAGCAGTTCGGAATCTCCGACTGGAACCAATTATTCTGGATCGCCCATCCCGGAGGACCGGCCATTCTGGATCAGGTAGAGGCCAAGCTGAATTTGGATCCCAAGAAACTGAGGGCGACGAGGCAAGTTCTGAGCGACTACGGAAACATGTCGAGCGCCTGCGTGCACTTTATCTTGGACGAAATGAGGAAAGCTTCTCGAGAAAAAGGATGTTCGACCACTGGAGAGGGATTGGATGTGGGAGTTCTGTTTGGATTCGGACCCGGCCTCACTGTTGAAACAGTGGTGCTAAAGAGTGTCCCAATACAATGATTGAATTGCTAGCGCCTCGCAAATAAATCGTGCTGTTCGCTACGGTAAATCTTCTATTATACCTAAACCTAAGTTATTGATTATCACCGGAAATCTTCAATTAGACCATCCAGGAAGCCCTTTTGTAATCTTTTTAACAAGCCCTCATAAAGTAGTTGATTTTCCAAGCTTATCATAATAACAACGCTCTTCGGTTCACCGTTGACTGGCATTTGAGTTATTAGTTTTCATATCGAGGGTCACAAAAGCTTTGATTTTCAAGAGTACCGTATCTTATGCCCGCTGTTTCAAAAAAAGCCGTATTCTAACCAGCTTGTTTTTTCCATTGAAAATTAAAAAACTTACAAAGCAATTCTAAATATGCTCATTCAAGCTTTTCTTCCAGATTTTATATATTTCAAAATTCTATATGGGTGCGATTTGCTATCTATTATTGTTTTATCCATGAAAAATTGCAAATATTTTTGTTTTTCAAAGTGCTTTTGGGAAGATGAAATCTTTTCCGAGCTCAGAAAACATGGGGTAAAGTAAAAACTGGGGTCGACCAGCAAACATGGGGTAACGAAAAAACTGGGGTCGAGCTGTTACAGCCAGACTTGGCAGCGAGGATTCAAGATGGGATCGGATGAGAATCCATCCCCTCCAATAGTACTAGGTGGCTCCTTCATGGAGGTAGACAGTCTCAAATCTGAAATCTATGAGAGAGTACCGCATAGCCAAGGATGCTTTTATTCATTTATTCATTTAGTGTTATCGTTACGAGGGGAAGGCTGGAATGTTGAAATATTTGAAAATTCCAGAATAAACAATGGAGAGAGTAATACTCTCCTCTTCTAACAAAGAGAAATAAAATTTTCTTGACACAGGAGACACAATTTCTACTTGAAAAACAACTTCTATTTCATTAACTTAAAAAAAAAACTATTACAAAGCTTCCTCACTAAGAGGGATTTCAAAATAACAAAACTGCTGCAAAATGCAGTGCTATTAAATTCTTCTTTGTCTCACTCTAAAACCATACACTGCTGTGTAAAATATTAACACACTCTCTGTTGAGAAAAACACGCACTGCTGTGCACACTCAAAAAAAACTTACGTTCTATCTATTACAAAATGCACTGCTGTGCGAATATAATAACATTACATGCTCTCGGGCCTTTTCACTTTTATATGCTATGCACATGATTTAAAATAAAACAAACTACATTAAAAGTTAAAACTAAAATCTGTTTAAATGTCAACGGACCCACATAATAAAACGCACACAAAATACAATATACCGTCACGCGATATGAATTAAAACTTCAACTCTTAACCTTTGTCAAACGCCCGGACTTGAAACGGAAATTTAACCATCCTTCATAATGATTTCGGGTTGCAAAAAATCTCGCTGACGTCAAGGTCTTTGTGACCCGAAATCGCAATTAAATCCGCCCTAAGAGTTGTATCGGGTCCGATTTGGGCCTGCTGACGTCAGCCCAAATGTAACCCGAAATCCAAATCAAATTCGGCTTAATCTTTTTTGGGTCCGGTTCTTTGCGATGCGAACGGCCCAAACAAAACTTTGTTCCAATGAACTGCTGCCATGTGTCCTGCGCTGGCTGGTCTAAGGTGTGGGACCGCTGTTGTGGGAGCTGTCTGCTGTCTGCTGTCGTGGCTGTGGGGACCACTGGTCCTCAATCAACCGCTCCCGCGTTCAAACCAAAATCAAACTCTGTTTCAAATAAATGGTCTGTATTTTTTTCGAATGTACAGAGGCTTGGCACAAAAACCTCTATTTCCCAAACAGAGAACTATGTACCCTATTCTCAGAAATTAAATTTGACTCCTCAACCAAAATAGCAAGCGACTGAGTACAAAAACCCGGAGAAGGAAAAATGAAAGCAGCTACTATCAGTGATTTTGAAAACAATTTTAGAAGGCGGCTCATTGTACAGGGCTACAGTTGAAAGTAATATTTCAACACTCATTCTTAATTTCAGCTGTTGGGTTATGAGTCATACCCAGACATTTCCTCAAAAATTCAAAACTCTTCTGTCCCAATGGCTTGGTCAGAATGTCTGCAAACTGCTCCTGAGTTCTGTAGTGTTCCAAAACAATTTCTCCACTGTTTACCAATTCTCTGATGTAATGAAACTTTGTGTCTATGTGTTTCCTTCTCTTATGAAACACAAAATTCTTAGATAATGCAATAGCTGAGCTATTGTCACAAAAAATCATAGTTTCCTTTGCCTGCTCTTAGCACAAACTTCTTAACATCCTCCTCATCCAAATTTCTTGACACGCTGCTGCTGTAGCTGCCACATATTCTGCCTCCGCTGTAGACAATGCTACAATGGGTTTCTTTTTAGAAGCCCATGAAATTGCTCTTGAACCTATGTGAAAAACATAACCATAAGTGTTCTTCCGATCATCTACACTTTCAGCCCAATCACTGTCAGTGTATCCAACTAAATATGAACATTCTGAAGCAATATATAAAATGCCATACCTTTTGGTATCTTTAACATACTTCAGAATTCTCTTCGGTGCCTGTCAATGTGCATCCTTTGGCTTCTCCATGAATTTGGAAATTAAACTAATAGCATGCATTATGTCGGGACTAGTTGCAGTCAAATACATGAGGCTACCAACTATGCTCTTGTATAAGCTAGGATCAAAATCCTTGCTGTTGTCCTCTCTGCTGAGTTTTAATCCCATCACTGTGGGAGTGATCGCTGCTTTTCTCTCCTGCACATTAAATCTTTCAAGCACTTCATTTACATATTTTTCCTGTGAGATAAAAATCCCATTTTTATCTTGTTCTATTTCTATTCCTAAGAAGTATTTCAGCAAACCCATGTCAGTCATTTCAAATTCTTCTTTCATGATTGTTTTAAAATTTTCAATAAGGTAATCATCATTACTGTGAAAATAAAATCATCAACATATAAAACCACTATCAACATTTTACCATATTTTTCTTTGATGTAGAGGGTGGGTTCTCCCTCACACTTTTCAAATCCATTTTCAAGTAGATAGGAATCTATCCTACTGTACCATGCTCTTGGCGCTTGCTTCAGCCCATAAAGAGCTTTCTTCAACTTGCACACTTTGTGCTCTTAGCCTTTCTTTTCATATCCGAGAGGTTGTTCAATGTAAACCTCTTCCATTAACACTCCATTTAGGAATCCTGACTTTACGTCCATTTGGTAAACTTTCCACTTGTTTTGTGTTGCTATGGACAACACTTCTCTCACGGTTTCCATTCTAGCAATCGGTGCGAAAGTTTTCTCATAATCTATCCCATGCTTCTACTTATATCTCTTGACAACAAGTCTGGCCTCGTGTCTCTCTATTTTTCCTTCAGCATTACTCTTGGTCTTGTAGACCCATTTAACTCCAATGACATCTTTACCTTTTGGGAGTTCAACCAAATCCCAAGTCTTGTTTCTTTCTATGACATTTATCTCCTCATCCATAGCTTCTATCCATTTCTTATCTTTAATAGCATCCTAAAATGAATAGGGTCATCAACATGACAGTATAAAGAAAACAAAGAATTGATACCTTCATTTACTGCCTCTTGTGCATAAATGTCATTCAAATTTCTGAACTTCTTACCTCTTTCATTAGGTGTACAAGTGCTTGAAGAAGCACTTGAATTTCCTCCTTGTGGTGTGCTTGGAGAAGCACTTTCATTTCTCCTCAAGGGTGTGCCTTGCTGCCCTTGTGTTGGAGATGCTGTTTGGGGATGTATTTCAGCCAACTCATCATCATTTTCATCATGAGATAAATAGTGTTTAACATTCAATGTTTTCTCTATGCTTCCATCCCAAGCTTCCTCTTCAATAAACTGAACATCTCTGCTCACAATAAAATTCTTGGTGGATGGGTTGTACAGCCTGTAAGCCTTGGATTCCTCACTGTATCCAATGAAAAGACATTTCTCCCCCTTGCTATCCAACTTCTTCCTTAGCTGATCCAGAATGTGTGCATAAGCCACACATCCAAAAACCTTCATGTGTGTGACACATTGCTTTGTGCCACTCCATGCCTCTTCCAGCACTTTGTTCATAACTGATCTTGTAGGGAAGCTATTCAAAATGTACGCTACACAATGTACAGCTTCAGCCCAATAATCATTAGGCAAATGCTTTTCCTTTAACATACTCCTTACCATGTACATTATGGTTCTATTCTTCCTTTCGGCTACTCCATTTTGCTGCGGAGTATATCTAGTTGTAAACTGCTTTTGAATACCATTTTATCTACAAAAACGTAGAAAATATTTAGAGATATACTCACCTCCTCTATCAGTCCTTAGGACTTTGATGTGCAGCCCACTTTGGTTTTCAACAAGTGCTTTGAAATTGCAAAATCTTTCAAACACTTCACTTTTGTTTTTCAAAAAGTAAACCCAAGTTTTTCTTGTAAAATCATCTATGAATGTTAACATATAGTGGCTGCTAGCAAGCGATGGAGTTTGCATCGGTCCACACAAATCTGAGTGGAAAATCTCTAAGGGTGCCTTTGCCCTTATGATTTTCTCGGAAGGAAAACTTTCTCTGTGTTGTTTCCCCAAGATACAACCTTCACAAAGGCTGTTTGGTTTCTCTATCAATGGTAAACCTCTTACCATTCCTTTTCTATTCAACAAGTTAAGACCTCTAAAGTTGAGATGTCCAAATCTCAAGTGCCACAACCAATTTTCATCTTTTGGTTTGCTTTGGATAGCCTCTTGTGCCACTGCTGCTTTCTCTTCACCATTCTTCAAATCTGCTCTCATTCTAAGAGGGAACATCTTGTTCCTTGTCATCTTCACTTCAACAATACATTGTTTGCTGGGTGGTTTGTCCATGATGGTACAAACATCATCCTCACAAAATACATTGTACCCCTTTTGAACAAGCTGTCCAATACTTAAGAGGTTACACTTCATTCCTGGAACATAATAGAAATCTGCTATGGATTTCTTTGCACCTTTCCTTGTTAAAACATTTACATTTCCTTTTCCCATAACAGAAACTTTGCTATCAGATCATAGTGTGACTTGTGACTTCACACTCTCATCTAACATAGAAAACATTGCTATGTTTCCTGTCATATGGTTACTACAACCAGAGTCTAGAAACCATAAATCCTCATTATTTTCTTCAACCATATTACAAACTAAAAACAAATTATCTTGGCTGATATTTTCTCTAGTGAAATTCGCACTAGTTCTATTTCCCATATCATGCTGCT